>OX439002.1:34267811-34727084 GCA_949316495.1 Amphiduros pacificus
CATGAATATTCATATCATCAAGAAAAATAAATATTCTTAGTATCATCAGTTTATCTCATTTGAATGGTGTCCACTAATTGCAGTTGCTCTTCTTGTCTTGTGCTTATTTTTGATTGGACCAAAAGTAAACTGTAAGAACATAAATATTGCAAGCATTCATGAAATCACAGAGATCACAGGCACTTTTACAGATATTTGGGATATTTTTAAATTATATGTTTGGTCATAAAGCTATGTAAGAAACATGCCAGCTCCCTGAAATGAACCAAATACACCTGCCATGAGTATTGTGTCAGTATAGGTGTTAGGCCTGTACTTATAACAGAGCTTAACAGAGGAAGTCTGCACTCTACCTAACTCTGCCTTCACTGCGATTTCATAGTTTTCACAAGGAAGATGAATAAAAGAGCAAAGCTCATATGTCGACCCACCATGGTGGCAAAGTTAAATGGGTGCATAAACTATGGTGTGATGAGGTAGCGATATGAGATTTTGGTCCTTGTAAATTTAAAATCAATATTATTATAATAATAATAATAAATAGACATTTATATAGTGCCCATTCCACTCAGGTGTACAACATTGACTGCATATGCTCTGGTTCAATCAGGCTTTTGGTTAAAAGATAACAATGGGCCATAGCAATCTGTTCTTGAGAAAAACCACCAAGTACTGCTCAATTCCTCCAGTATTAGGGCAAAAATATATGACATACTGTGCAATAACGAAGTAATCCATCAAACAGTTCTCCTTTTATCAACACAAAATTATAATGATACAAAATATCTCTTGTGACCTTGAGAAATAGGTGAAGGTCATCCTTAGCAAGGGATTTGGAGGATACATACTAGTACTTATGTCCAATATCAAAGCCAAAATACCAAATAGTTCTCAACAAATCATCAGTCAAGGTCATTCATCAGCAATCCCCTACAAGGGAGTTGAGGGACACATAATCATGTGTGATATCAAAGCCAAATACCAAATAGTTCTCAACATATCATCCGGAAACCAGCAAGTACTGCAGAGACACAAAATTGCTCCTGTGACCTTGAGATCTGGGTCAAGGTCAACCGTATGCAATCCCATACAAGGTATATAGGACTTACATAATCCTGTGTAATATCGAAGTAATCTATTAAACTGTTCTCCTTTTATCATCCGGAAACCATGATTGTACAAAACATCTCCTGTGACCTTGAGAAATCAGTCAAGGTCATTCATCAGCAATCCCATACAAGGGAGTAGGGGGACACATAATCATGTGTAAGATCAAAGCCAAATACCAAATAGTTCTCAACATATCATCCAGAAACCAGCAAGTACTGCAGAGACACAAAATTGCTCCTGTGACCTTGAGAACTGGGTTAAGGTCAACCATATGCGATCTCATGCAAGATATTAAGGACTTACATAATCCTGTGCAATATCAAAGTAATCTGTCAAATGGTTCTCCTTTTATCATCCGGAAACCATGCTTATACAAAACATCTCCTGTGACCTTGAACAATCAGTCAAGGTCATTCACCAGCAATCCCCTACAAGGGAGTTGAGGGACACATAATCATGTGTGATTATATCAAAGCCAAATACCAAATAGTTCTCAACATATCATCCGGAAACCAGCAAGTACTGCAGAGACACAAAATTGCTCCTGTGACCTTGAGATCTGGGTCAAGGTCAACCATATGCAATCCCATACAAGGTATATAGGACTTACATAATCCTGTGTAATATCGAAGTAATCTATTAAACTGTTCTCCTTTTATCATCCGGAAACCATGATTGTACAAAACATCTCCTGTGACCTTGAGAAATCGGTCAAGGTCATTCATCAGTAATCCCATACAAGGGAGTAGGGGGACACATAATCATGTGTAATATCAAAGCCAAATACCAAATAGTTCTCAACATATCATCCAGAAACCAGCAAGTACTGCATAGACACAAAATTGCTCCTGTGACCTTGAGAACTGGGTCAAGGTCAACCATATGCAATCCCATGCAAGATATTAAGGACTTACATAATCCTGTGCAATATCAAAGTAATCAGCCAAATGGTTCTCCTGTTATCATCCGGAAAGTTCAGACACACGGAATCGCGGACGGAGCCCGATATAAGGTCTCCCTTCCCCTACGGGGTGGGTCGACAAAAATCTCAGGTTAGTAATAAATATGTGGATAGGCTCCTCCCCCAATACACATCATCACACAAACAGGTTCCATTTTATACAAGTATGTATGATCTACTTAAATTGTTTTAACACTTGTGGAGCAATTTGGAAAGTGAGAAAAACTTGCAAGTGATGGCCAATCCTGATCACAATATGAAATCAATGAGGGCAGAGGTCGTATAAAGGAAATGAGCGTCTTTGCTTACATGAGGTGATGCAGAAACTACGCATCATGTTGAAAAAACTGTCATGCACTAAAACCCAATGTATATCTGCATCAGTGTCACTTTAACCCTTACACGCAGCACATATCACTATATAGGTCACCTCATCATAGGCTGATTGTGGGTTGCCATATTGCCCCATTGAAAACAACACACCAGGGTTTTAGCCACCAGGTGGTTAAAAGCGGTTTAAAACGCGGTTTTAACCACCCCGGCTAAAATGGGTTTTAGCCACCTAAAGTGGCTAAAACCTCTGAAAGTGGCCAAAACTCTCTAAAAGTGTATAAAATGTAGGGTGGCTTCCTCTGACACCTGGCCTACCTTGCAATGTGACACAAAACAGGGATTATGTAGGGTGGCTTCCTGATGCCTGGGCTACTACCTTGCAATGTGACAAAAAGCTGTAATCATGTAGGGTGGCTTCTTGATGCCTGGGCTACCATGCAATGTGACATGCTTCAATTATGTAGGGTGGCTTCCTGATAAGTGGCCTATCATGCAATGCCCCTGAACAGGGATTATGTAGGGTGGCTTCCCCATGCTTGGCTTACAGTTTCATGTGACCAAAAGATGTGCTTATGTAGGGTGGCTTCCAAACCCTTGGCCTGCAGGGCAGGCAGGATTCCAGAACACCCAGCTCATAGCAGAAAGAAAGAATTATGTAGGGTGACCCCTGACCTAGTAAAGGCCTATCACAAAAATCTGATGGGGGACACCCTGTTGGGCTTGAGGGTTCATCTTTCTCAACTGAAGTTATGTGTCAATATGTTTTAGCCACATTTTAGCCACGTTTTAGCCAGTTTTAGCCGGCTAAAACTGTCGAAATGTGGGTAAAACCTAGTTTTTTTACAGTTATAGCCATGTGTCATAGCTAAAATAGGTTTTAGCCGGCTAAAACCCAACCCTGCAACACACTGGAACCTAACAAACAGAATCGCCATTAAAAAAAGACATGATGGTGACCTGCAACCACACTATTGCCTTCCCAATCTCATACATCACACACCATCGACCTTGACATAAGTCCTGGCACGGTAGCCCCTCTGTTCGGGCCAGTGAATGCTCTGTTGTAGTGGCCCAGTTGTTCAACCATATTTTTGGTCTTTTAGTGACCCAAACTATCATAATTTTATTATTCCAAACCATGATAGATATTTGTCTCATATCACAATCAATGGACTTTTGATTAGGACAAGTAACCCTCAGTCATACACTGGTCATTATACAGCCTTATGTACAATGTATCACACATCCTATTATCCTTAGAAACTTGCTCTGGTGGCCCAACTGGGCAACCAACATTTTCTCTTTAAGGCCTGCGCTAGGTGACATTCTGTTAAGTCAAATATTAACAGTACCGTGAAGCTCTCAGTGATTTAGTATTTATTTCAACTTGAATCCACAAAATTGAACAGACTTTTTTAACTATATTATCATAAGTGATTGTTAATCGGGAGCAACTGCTCTCTAAGCTGGTCTTGAAAACAGGAAGACGTGACACAAAGACTATTTATAAAGAATCCTCCTTCAAAGACTGAGGTAGGAAATAATGAGAGAAAAACCCTTTGATCATAAAACTGGTCATAGATTCAAATGATTTTATAGGACTGGTGTGAATGGGTATGCTTGCCTCAATGCCCTGACTGAAGTGACATGACCAATTTGTCACCTTGGTGTGACTGACTGACCTCAAGGACGCTTAAGTTTTTTCTTTCAATGTAACATTTTCAGAAAGCTCTTTTCTTTATCTTTGTCCTGTCTCACAGATTCCAAAACTGTTTTTGGTTTGTTGATAAGTGGTGCACTTTTGATATCTGCAAAATAGTGATTTTGTTCTTATCACATGTCAGTGGCTGACTCGCACAAATTTATAGCGCCACCTATGTGCTGGCGACGATTGGGCACTTTCGGGAAGGAGAATTACAAACTAAGGTTAGAAAGGTGTTGATGCCTTCAAACCTGAAAAAGGCAGCCATTTTAACAGGTAGAAATTAATCCCACTTGGCGTGCAATTATACCATACTAATACCATGAGGCTTATAAAATATATAAGATTCGTTCACTTTTTTCGGAAATATATAACATACTATACTTAAGTTACTCAAATCAATATTCACTTGTTAGCTTTTGAGAATTAATTAAAGTGTCTTTTATGGCAGAAACTTTGTAGCTATTTCTCACTCTTGCGTCATGCAGCTATCTCTCACTTATGCAGCTATCTCTCGCTTATGCAGCTATCTCTCGCTTATGCAGCTGTCTTTTTATTTGTACAGCAATGTCTTGCTGTTGTACATATCTCTCACTCTTGCAGTTTTCTCTCACAGTTGTAGCTATCTCTCACACATGTAACTTTTACTGTTGTATGGATGCATCTCTCATTTTGCAGCTATCTCTCACTTGTGCAGCTATCTCTCACTTGTGCAGCTATCTCTCACTTGTGCAGCTATCTCTCCCTTGTGCAGCTATCTCTCCCTTGTGCAGCTATCTCTCCCTTGTGCAGCTATCTCTCCCTTGTGCAGCTATCTCTCCCTTGTGCAGCTATCTCTCACTATTTTGTCTGTTTCTCATACGAGTGGAGCTGGCTAAACAATGTCTGCCTTTCACCCATGTAAGCCCTTTTGTACAAAACCTAGTGGGACCTCAATAACTAGGTCAATAATTAGGTCAAATTAGCAATGTTGTAAAACTGCGTGCAAATACAGAAATGTATGCAAATAAATGGAAGGTGTATATCACTTTGCTGACGTGTATCATGTTGATGTGTTGTTAAGTTGCTGAAGAAAGGTATATTCAAAAGGTAGCTAGGGAGCATTCCATGCTGATATTAGTAATAAAATTTTAATTCCTGTAATTTGAGAATATCAGTCACTTTAATTACGTAATTTCAAATGTTTGAATATTGTTTCGGTGTGCACTATATTTGTCTTAAAATCCTATCTTTTTTAAAAGTTTAGTTATGTGCTCACACTTAAATCCCATGAGAGAATTCCAAAGTTGATATGTGATTAGATCAAAGAGCTATATATATGCAACTTTGAATAAAGTGGTATGAAATAATTTTGTCTATTCAGTATTCTAATGCATCTAGAGATTTTGTTGGAGATTTCATCAATATGGCTTTTTCAGATAAGATGTTCCTTAAGTGTTATGCCTAGAAAATCAAAATTTGATACTCTGTTTATAATTGTGTCATTCAATATGAGTTTTAACGGTGTAATTTAATTTGAGATTTGTGGAACATCGCATATTTATTTTTCTTCACATTCAAAGAGAGAGGATTTACATACTAGCCAATCTCTTAGGTTGCAATTGATGACTAATATTGACCCTTGAGACACTCCGGTGGTGAGAGAAAGTTTTTCAGATTCTTCTCTATATCTGCATGTTATTGACTGTTACAAAGATACCTTTTTATCAATTTCTGAGCAACTCCACCAACATCATAATATATAAGCTTATCTAATCGTATATCATGGTTAAGTGTGTCAAACGCTTTTGACAGATCCAGAAAAATACTGACAGGGGTGTTCATTTTATTAATTTTTTAACTAAACTGAAAATGGTAGGGAGGCACTAGCTTGTGTTTAAATTTTTATATTTTAAAGTCCCCCATATTTCCTATATGAAACAACTCATGCTGACACCATGAGGCCCTTATAAACTGCCTGATCATAGAGGTGTATGCATCTCCTCACATTAAGTGATGAAGTGAACTTCCCAGGAACCTGCCTGGCAGCCAGATTTACCAGTAAAGTACCTAAATCGGGGGTGGGATACATCATCCGTGATGCTCCCATCCTCGGGTGTGATTTAAAAATTAAAAAATTCGCATTATGGGATGGTCCCTTGTTCTATTGGCATATATTTAAAATAACTCCTTACTGATAATTGATATTCAATATTTTTCTACTCGTGAGCAGTATAATTAATAACACAACAATAGTACAGGACAAGTTGCAGAGAGCAATCGATTGCTAGGTCATAACTAGTACATTTATAGAATGTTTTACGTTCTACCTCAATCGGATCAGTTTTTTCTACCTCCTTCAGATACACAATCAAAATTTTCTTGTCTCGCCTCTGAAGAGTCATCCGGAGTGACAAAACATATCAGGCATCTATTTTTGACACATTTTACTAGCCATTGTTGTTCTGATCACACCAATAGTCTGTAACAAAACATTTTAAATTAAACTAATTGGTTTGAGTAATGCATTCTTGACTGATTTCAGTAGTTTAGTTGAAATGCCATCATACCTAGAACACTGGGGCTAGGACCACGGCAGCGCCATCTGCAGATCACTTCATTACTGTATTGTTGCAATGACAGTAACTATACTGTTGCAATCACGGCAGCGCCATCTGCAGATCACTTCATTTCTGTATTGTTGCAATGACAGTAACTATACTGTTGCAATCACGGCAACACCATCTGCAGATCACTTCATTACTGTATTGTTGCAATGACAGTAACTATACTGTTGCAATCACGGCAGCGCCATCTGCATAGGGCATCACACCGGTACGCGATATTATCGATATACCGGTATACAGACATCGATACGATAACCGGTATTGTCATACTGGTGCTTCGATATATTAGTTGTATCGAATTGGGCCCTCATATCATCATAATAACACAGATTTTTGACTCGATATTTTACGCATCGTAAGTTTCTTAATCATTCAAATTTAAATACGACGACTGAGGGATCCATCATTGCGCAATATATCAATATTTCAATGGGAATGAATACGTTGTGACAGCACTCCAATCGTTTTCGCGCCAAAAAGAAGAGCTTCTCCCCGTCACTTCCGGTTTTCGAAATGACGAACTCGTGTTGCGTATGCATATTTAAGCATTGTTAAATTCATATTTTCTCCTATTTGAGCAATATATACACTTATTAATAGGAGGCGGACTACTGTTGACACGTCGTAGAATATTTCTGTGCGTATTTTAAGCCGAAGATATTAAATATATCGCCGTTTGGGGAGCTTGTACCCGGACCGATAAAGACAGTCAATTATTCTTCTATTTCGGTTCAGTAATATCGATATGTATCGATATGTATCGAATATTGATAAATCATCGATATATATCGTATCGTATTGATGAAATCCAACGATGTGATGCCCTACATCTGCAGATCACTTCATTACTGTATTGTTGCAATGACAGTAACTATACTGTTGCAATCACGGCAGCGCCATCTGCAGATCACTTCATAACTGTATTGTTGCAATGACAGTAACTATACTGTTGCAATCACGGCAGCGCCATCTGCAGATCACTTCATAACTGTATTGTTGCAATGACAGTAACTATACTGTTGCAATCACGGCAGCGCCATCTGTGGGTCACTTCATTACTGTATTGTTGCAATGACAGTAACTATACCGTTGCAATCACGGCAGCGCCATCTGTGGGTCACTTCATAAATCTAAATTATAAACACAGCAGCGCCACCTACATTTTTTTTTTTAATTGAATCAACACTTACTGATTTTTGTTGATCTGAAGTTTGATGTGGGTTGTCAGCATGTCTTTTGGATCTGTGAATCTTGGATGCACCTTCATCCCTCTCACTTGCTCTTCTGCCACTAGAGGGGGCTAAGTCACCCATTTGCCACCCTTGCAACCTCCGCTGTTTTCTCTGTCTCTTTCTCAAACGTTGGTGCCTCAGATTGTGCCTCTGTACATTAACAAGGAACTCTTGATGCAGTAACTCACGCTGGTTCCTATCCTTGGCAACATCAAACGACGATTCGGTGGTTGTGATCATTGCTGGTTTTACCGAGGACAATTTACGACTCTGGAAGTTTGAGATCGTTTCAGAAGCTACGGCAGTGTTATTCTCAACAGTCTCTGTTTCTCCTTCAACAGTATCCTCGCTTTCCTGGCGATCCCTACGTTGTTGTATTTTCTCTTTTCGTGTTGTAATACTGATATGGTAACTTTCTGTTGGACTCTCATAATCATCATATGGAATTCGGGGCTTGGAGACCTTTCCTCTCTGCCTGTAAACATAAAATTCTCCTTGTGAGGTGTTCTTCATGCGGACGTATTCCATATTGCTATCACCATGGTGATCCAAGTCTCTGTCATCGTCTCTTAGATTACCAATTATCACAGACTTTGTATCATTATGACTGTTATCATCATTGCTATGGATATCATAGTCATCTTTTTCTTCAGCATGGTCTTTAATTTTTTCACTTTCTTCTTGGCGATTTGTGTCTTTTATATCTACATTACTTTCCTCAGTTCTGCCCATTTGTGATTCGCCATTATGTGCACTACCATCTGACTCAATGTTAAAATCATTTGGATCAATCTCATCTTCATGCAAATCATGATCTGTGTCATGAATATGTGAATCATGTTCATCATCATGATCCCCATGTGACCCATGATTATGTGAATCATGTTCATCATCATGATCATCAAGCGTGTCATAGTCAAGTTTATTCGAGTCAAGTGCAGAATCATGATCATCATGTGAGTCAGACTCAAAACCATGTCCATGTGATTCATGGTTATGTGAGTCATGATCTTCATGTGATTCATGGTTATGTGAGTCATGATCTTCATGGTTATGTGAGTCATGATCTTCATGTGATTCATGGTTATGTAAGTCATGATCTTTGTGTGATTCATGGTTATGTGAATCATGATCTTCATGTGATTCATGGTTATGTGAGTCATGATCTCCGTGTGATTCATGGTTATGCGAGTCATGATCTTCATGGTTATGTGAGTCATGATCTTCATGTGATTCATGGTTATGTGAGTCATGATCTTCATGTCCATGTGAGTCATTTCGGTCAAGGTCATCAGAATGATTTCTGTGGGGTTTAGAATGCTGGTCATTGAATGATGACAATTTTGGTTGATGTTCATGGTTTGGATCATGAATTTCTTGAAATTTCCCCTCCACAAAGTGATCCTTCATGCCGTGATTAATCTCAATATTTCCTAGTCCCAAATTCAGAAGCAAATGTTCAAATGCTTCAAAAGATATCCGCCCATTTTCTCCATACTTATCAAACAGTTTCCTGAGAAAAAAATCAGTGGACTGAATAGGCGATTGATTGCGATTATCATAGGCACCCGATTGTGTGGAGACGCGCATCAAGTCTGCTGCTGACGTGGGTGGTTCGTAGCTCTGGTACGGGGGCGTATCTGGAGTGTGCACCTCTCCGTGGCCGTGTTTCTCACACTCATGGAAGTGGGTCCCAAACACCAAGCAGAGGAAGAAGCAGAGAGCGCAGGACTTGAGTCTGTGGTGAACGCTGCATGAGTCACCCACCGCCATGTTTAAAGACCTCTCTGCACCTGTAAAATTCAAATTTACATCAATAAAATTTATTGAAAATTGCATTGTTATATGTGATGTTTTTCTTGGGGGGCCAACCCAACCCTACTAAATTAAAAGTGATACCATTCATACAATTTTGCTTAATTCTTTCAGCATTTGTGGAAAACAGTATATTTCTAATAAAAGCATAATCTTACTGTTCCAAGATTATAATTTTATGTAGAAAGGTAAGTTTTCAGGTGATTTTGAAGAATAAATGTAGAGCTGTATTTTGTTTTCATAATTTGTGATTGTGTGCAGAGAGAGATCTGTAGTTTACTTAAATCTGCAATAATTAAAGATGGTCATAGCTTTATTATTTATGATTTTTGCATTTCTTAGATTCATTTAATTCATGCTGGACAATATACAAAAAAAAATGTAAAATAACATACAATATTAGTAAATGAACTGAAATCTCTGTTTAAAGGCTTGGGAACTATCAATTTATTCCTATTGTAAAGGTTAAATTGAGATCTACAATATGAATCTATTTCATTTTCAATTGCATAGTCCGGTTAAAGTTGTATCGACACTTTGATTAGCTGACAGTTATTCTCCAATCAGCTTTTAATTCTTGAGAGCAAAGTGTGAAACAACTGCAATAGAGAGGCAAAAATGAATAAAATATGTAGAATATATTTTCCGCATTTCTATGAGTGAAAGCTGCTAGTTTATACCTAAACTTATAAAATGCTCCAAATGTGTTTTCTGCACAACCAGTTCAGTGGGATTGAAGCACTTTGACCTCTGGCACGTAGTTGGATTCACAAAGGATGAGGAATGCATTCACTCTGATTTGACTCTTACTCTCTTTTACTCTATGTATGGGAAGTTTACAACTGAACCTTCTGCAATAAATGTAATCATAAACACATCGTTGTAGATTACTGATTTTCCTTCCTTCTGAAAGTTTCTACTGGAGTATTAGGAAAATAGTTTCCCGTCCATAGAAAATCCAGCTAACCAACTTAAGTCAGTGATTGTATGCATATCATGCTCAATGGCTTTTTCCGGAAATAATTACAGGTCAAGACAGGTGAAACGGATTTGATTTTTAAAAAAGACTCAGGTTCTCACTCAAAGTGATCAAAGTGGTTGTTAAATGGGAACATAAATTTGGGGAAGAGTGATTTTTAAGTGGACACAAAAACACTTCTCACATTAGAGATGCAAGTATTCTCAGTCCTGGATTTAGGTGACCTTGAGTGAACCAACTGTAGTTCATGAAAAGTGCAGACGCACTAACATTTTCATAAATTTGCTTCATTTTGCAGCCACTCTTCAGGCCTTGACATACAGAGAAAAATGCTGGTTGTCCGGTTGGTCCATCAGAGCATGAGAAGTGGTGGCCCACATTTCTAAAGATAATATGATGTGTGGTACAAAGAGAATTGTATATAAATCTCTGTAGTAACTAATGGCTTAGTGGGAGTTACTTGTCCCAATCAAAATTTACAAGTCCACTGGTCAAAATATGAGACAAGTTTATATCTTGTGATCAACATTGTTTGGGCCACTAAAAGACCAAAAATATGGTTGCCCAACTGGGCCACTGCAACAGACCATTCACTCATCCAAACAGAGGATCTGATGGCCCCAGGGCATCATGCCAGTGCATTTGCAAAGGCCTGCTCTGTAAGACCCCACACTTTGGGCACAATAGATGTTTATGGTTGGGGGAATGTCTGAAAAGGGTAGTGTTAAATGCAGAAAATAAATCCAACAATAACAACAGTAATAAAAAAAACACAAGTGCATGCACAGATTGATGATGGTTGCCATGGTAACATTATCGAGCAATCACAGCCATAACATAATCAGATTGGGGGAAGGTCCCCAGGAGTGCATGTGTGCAACATCTATGCAATATCTGGCTGTATCGTGCACACATGCCAAGTTGGAGACATGGTTGTCATGGCATCAGAAATTGACCAATAACATCCATTATCTAATCAGATCATAGGAAGGTCAACCAGGAGTGCATGTGTGCAATATCTAAGGTAAATGTCAAACCGTTGTGGCTGTATCATGCACACAAGTAATTTACCACAGACACAGCTCAATTTAATTTAATTAAGATATAATTGAGTTCTATTGATCAGTGCACATGAAAGGTCAGGGTGTGAGTGAGTAAAAGGTCACATGACAGAAGTGCTGTGCGTGAGGTGTGGTGGGCTACAGGTCAGCTGTTTTGAGTCATTTGATCGTGCTCTGCCACACAGTCAACATTTAAGGGTACAAAAATGTGTTGTATGATTATGACAGGTTTTATGTAAGCTTTGATCATAGGAATAACTGGATTATTTTACTTTTAGTCCTGCTTCGTAGTGCTTTGAGTGAAATTTTATGCTTATAAATTCATTAAAAAATTTTTTAAAGTGTCTGTAACCCCTAAGTATTGGGGACTTGCTTGATATAGTCTGGTGCACCTATTTTTCTCAATTTGAATGGATTTTGTGGGGCGGCTGCTATCCTATGGCTGCAGTATTAGCTTCAGGGCATTCTTCTAGGGTTTGATCCTTGTGCAATTTAGTGTTGTGAAGATTCAAGTGAAGAGCTGTTTGGCTGTCACGAGACAACAAATTTAAGAAATATATAACACATAAACCTAGAAAAGAATCTTGCTTTTTTAGACATAATAAAATATAAATTTGGTTTGACATGCCAGTATTTTCCCCCTAAAACATTGCCAAACCACATTTATGATATCAAACTTTAAGCCTAGATTAGACCATTTTTCTCTTGGACAAGCCAACCTCATTCTAAATTACAATTATTCATAAGCATCATTATTCAAAAGCCAAATAAGGTACTGGAGTGAAAAGATTGGACATGTGGAATCATTACCACAATTCCATTGTAAGAAGTTGCAGCCCTAGACCATGTCATATAATGATGCAATTTTGTCACAACAATGGGGACATGTATCAGTGTTCGCCAAAACGTTTTGACCCACATCAGACAATATGTCTGATGTTCAGCCAGCCAACATCAGACATTTGTCTTCAACATCAGACATTTCAATGCGTGCTTTTTCTATTTAATTTTGCGGCTTTTTCGTGCTTGTGACAGATATTCAGCTTATAAAACCTACATACCTACCTACATACCTACCTACATATCAACCTACATACCAACCTACATACCTACCTACCTACATACCAACCTACAAATCTACCTACATACCAACCTACATATCTGCCTACATACCAACCTACATGCCTACCTACATATCTACCTACATACTAACCTACATATCTACATACCTACCTACATATCTACCTTCATACCTACCTACATATCTACCTACATGCCATCCTACATACCTACCTACCTACATATCTACCTACATACACACATATTTCAGATCATTTGTCAATCGAAAATTAACTAAATATTCATTTAAAGAAAGCCAAGAATACCCCAAGTTGTAAAATTGTCGTCTGCTCTTCTCAGGCTTTTTGACTGGTATGTGACGTTTTTATTTTTGAATTTGAACTAGAAATAATGATAGGGGACCAGATTACGAACCACATTTGATTTATGTATAAAGTCGTGCACAGTTTTTTAATTCTCGCTATCTGCTCTCCCGGATTTTTAGCTGGTCCGTGAAAAAATGACGAAATTGGCGCGAGAGAGCGGTGCATGAAGGGAAAGATGTTGCGTTGTAAACTTCCGCCCGCCTTGCTTCAAGATGGGAGGAAAATTTCAGACTGACATTAAACATTGACACGCTAATGTCAGCGCTAAAGCGTGTTTGTTGTGTAATCTTTATACAAGTATATTGCAATCTACGTAATTCATGTCTACATTATGCAAGCAAAAGTGAGATAAACAACGATGGAAAAATGAAAGGCAGAGGCGACAATGCCCCAAACAGCCTGTCGCCGCTGTACCCGGATGTGCCATGTGCAAAGAATTGGGTCAAATACGATCGCAGCGCTCTGAAAATGCAGCGTATATGGGAGAGCAGATAGGGAGAATTGTTAAATGAGTACGAATCCCGAAAACGTGCTCGACTTTTGAACAGGAGTGAACACGGCGAAAATAATCAGGCGGGAACAAACGTAATGACCCGGATATAGCTCAAACTTTACAAAATGGCGGCAACCGAAAATCTCCGAAAACGAACTAATAAAACGTATTTTTGTGATGACTACAATGAGAAACTGCACAGGTAGAGAATGGCGGACAATTTGGCCGCCGTTTTCAGTAATTATCGGCGTACAATGTGATATAAAGACCGGCTTTGTCCGACGGGCCGACGACTTTTGGCGAACACTGATGTATGTCCATCCTATCCATTGCCAGTTGGGGATGTTGATGTCCTTGTCATTCATCTGAGGTTAATATCTACTCATGTATGAGTAAATACATGAGTGTTCAATCTACTGTAAGTAACAGTAGATTGAACAGGCAACTTATTATTTCCATAGCTTATTAAAGACCTTTAAAGAACAATGTGGCATGTACTGAGGTCATAGGTTGGGGAAGTATACCTCACAGTTGTGATCATCTGACAAGCAATCACAGGTCAGACATGTATTTGCAATTTAATATCTATTTTTTTATTGGTGCAATATCAGAATTCAATCCATTTCTATGAAACGCTTGTATTTTTTAATTGATAAAAGTATAAATTTCATTTTGATGTTATGATTGATAATATGACATTCAAAAATATATCTGTGTGTTGTCCTATATTAGTGCCTCTGGCTGGAATGAGGCGTCTGTCTTTCATCTAAATAAATGTTTGTTTTGTTTGTTAATTACCATGTCTGCAGCAATGAATTAAACTGCCTATATGCCTGTCATCTACATTAGTCACATACTGTCTCTCAACTGTATGGGGTATAGTCTGTAATTTACCGGTATGTGTCTCACTTGTGCCAAGTTCTGTCTCTCACATATATGTAGTTATCTCACTTGTACTTGTGCAGCTGTCTTTCACTTGTGCAGCTGTCTTTCACTTGTGCAGCTGTCTTTCACTTGTGCAGCTGTCTTTCACTTATGTAGCTGTCTTTCACTTACGAAGCTGTCTCTCGTGCAAGGTTTAGTCAGTTCTCTATGTCTCACTGTCTCACTGGTGTCTCCTGCTTGCATTATATCTATAGGCATTTCTCACATGTGTTAGCATTGAGATATGACTGAGATATGAGATAGAACATACATAATAGTAGATTCACTACTCAGTCTGCTTTCATGTGTATTATGTCATTGTGGGTCACACACATTTCAAGAATGTTATGAGCAGGGATGGCTGGGCCAGTCCAAGGCGAGTAGGGGTAGTAGCCTCTTAACATTTTAGCAAATTTTCCCTCTCACTTTTAATGATTTTTATATTGAAAAAGTGCTTTATCAAACATATACCAAGATGGATACAGCCAGCTTTGGTTAGAGCACCTCATTCATATTCACACAAAGACTCTGAGTCTAAACATCATCTTCTAACCACTTACAGACAAGAACAAGATCACAAGATTGCTTGGCCAATTCCTTATACAGCAATCTCTTTTTCAATTCTTCCCACCACTTCCTCTCCAATCAAGGTGATGTCATTCTATGTTGGGACTGTCTCTATCCATTTAAAATTTTGAGTGGAGGAAGCTGACAGTCACTTATCTACTCCATCCACGTCAATGAATATATTTAATTTTTCCACTATCTGATAAGAACTTTTAATGTGAATGGTCAATAAACTCTTCATAGTCAAATGGCCTTATCAGAGGAGATTTCTTGAGTTTTGGGCCATGCATCGAGCATATGTTCGTTCCTCTGGCAGTTGCATATATTTCTTTGAATAAAGGACATACAGCCCAAATTTAATACAGCTTAACCCATGAACACAAACTAAATTTCCTGATAATTTTTTTTAAATTATCATATATTATGAAATTATTATCAAAATTAAGCCGATTAAATCATTGGAATTGTAGGGCTAACGACCATATCACAGGATTAGCTGATAATTATGAAATTGTCTTGTAAACACACAACCAATGAAACATTTTATTTTTTGTCACAGAATAAATGATATGATTGGTATAAATTAATTGTTCTGGAAAATGCACCCAGTGACCTCGCCTACGTAGCCATGTGCAGGTGCAGAGGCAAATTGTTACAAAAATATATAGTATGGACCTGCTCTGTCAGTTCTTGGCCAATTAACATCATTGACAACTCAAAATTGAGCTCTTCTCTTCAAATCGTAAGTCAGATGATGTATGTACAGATATATAATTTTCATCTTTTGCCACAGAAGAAAGATTTAAATTGTTTATTTAATTTTCCTTTCCCTTCGCCCGTAGCCCTGTGCATTTAGTCATAGACACAATGAGTCACCGGAATGAGTCTTTAAATTGTGGATTATTAATTTTTTCAGGGGTGCCCCAAGTACTGAAGGTACTCGTAACATTACTAACAAGTGAAGTCGGTCCCTGCACTGTACATGCACTGAAAAAAAACACATGTCACTGCCCAGATACACATCATGCAGTACAAAGAATGTTCTGTGGACCAAGGCCTCGATTAAAACCGAACTATCTTTCTTCTGGTTGCCATTTTCCACCTCAAATCGTTTTCAATGTGAACTATTAGAGATTGAATACTCACCTAACTATATTTGTGGATGTTTTTATCTTTGGAGATCCCGGTCTTTGATGATACACATGGTCCGCTGAAAAACCTAAACATTCGGGATGTGTGCAAATTTCAAAATGGCTTCTGCTTCACATGTCTCGCACTTCCGATTGTAAATTGCGGTGGATTTTCTGTTATACCTCACTTGTTATGGATCAACATGAAGCAACACTAAGTGTCAATAGAAATTTCCTGTTGTACTGAAATGTTTATAATGAATAATATGGTGTAGTCTGATTTATTTTATGACGAGACAGTCTGATCAACTATCTTTCTCTCCCAACTATGCACTGGGCGTTTCACGTTTTGTCACGTGATCAGAATGTGAATCATAGACGGCGCATTCGAGAACATTTTCCGAAGCCGGTTGATATGCCTATTTTTAGCCGTTCTCCGCTGTCGACAGCATGACGTGTACGTCCCCTTAGAGAAATCAAGCACATCTCAACCAGCATTCCGCCATCTTGATTTCTGATATGAATGGCCTCATTGAGGACATATCAACAACGGATTAAATCCTTCTGAAACTAACATAACTACCGGACTACTTAAAACTTTAACTTATAAGTGTCTTTGAATTTTTAATTTTTGTGAAGAGAATGGTTATTCTTTTTCAAGTAAATTAATGTTACCAGCAGATAGTTTTACTTTTGTAAGTGAAGCCTGGCACACTATGTCTTGGCATGGTCTTGGTCTTGGTCTTGGTTAGATCATTGACATTGTATTAGTTCCACTGATGCTCATGATACAATACAAAGTATGGAGGTTTGTTATTCTTATGTTAGATCTTATCATATACCTGTTAAAATATCATTAAATGTAAATTGTGTTCCATTGTTAACTGGCAATAGTAATGACTATACTCGTGAGGGACCAGTTTTCCGTCGCTACCAATAACCGCCGATTACAGCGGCTAAGCTGGAGAGGACCCTTGTAGCCGCTGCCAGTCACGGTCTACTTCATCGGCGGTAACTGGTCCAGCGCGAGTACCAAATGTAAACTTGATTGGTCTACAGTGACCGGCAGCCAAATCCGGACACTTTCATGATTTTCACTCCCGATTTTCACAAAACCTTTAAAAACTGTGTAAAAACTGCTCACATCGAAAGAAGATCTTCGACTTTAACGGTCTGTGGAGTTTTAATGATACCCGTTCAATATTAACAGAAATAGCATTATTTTCACGCATTCAGCAAACCGGCAAACTGTCAGAGTTCACATTGAGTTATACGGTGATGTTGGTTGCGTCACCACTTCTGACGTCATTTGACAGTGACAACATCACTCGTGCTGTGAAAACAAATCGGCACTTTTAACGTTTTGAAAGTCAGTGGAATTACAAGATGACGTGTGAGAGACAACATTCAGCTCAATTGCAATCAGTACAGCAAGGTTTGTTAGATGTTTGACTGTGTTAAAAATATCGAGTTTAATCTGCCGGTTTCGGACAGTTGCCGGTCACTGTAGACTAAAGAAACCTGATATTGATAATTATGCCAGATCAACTGATTTCCTATTACACTTACAGAATATTGCAATGTCAGATGATGTTGCTGGATGTAGAAATGTAAACTGTAAAGATGCTAAACATATTGATGACTTATGCACTTACTATGATAATATTGTGGATTGTTTAAATGCAGCTAGTGAACCATTATTTAACTTTAAAACTTGTACAGATAAACATAGGCCTGGCTGGAATGTACATGTATCTGATTTACATTCTGTAGCAAGAGATGTACTTATTATGTGGCGTGAACAGGGTAAACCCAGACAGGGTTCTATTTTTGAGCTGAAGAAACGTACAAATGCAAGATTTAAATATGCTTTAAGATTTATAAAGAATAATGAAGATGCCATGAGAAGAGATTCACTTGCTAGAAAACTACAGAATAATAGTATAGATGAGTTTTGGAAAGAGGTTAAATTGATTAATAATTGTAAAACACCTTTGCCAACTAATATGGAGGGTGTTGTTGGTAGTGATAAAATTATTGAGTTGTGGAAAAATCACTACAATGATTTATTTAATTGTTTACGTAACACTGTAAATAATGTTAAATACGATGTTGAATATTGTGATGAAATGCTTGTTTCTGCTGATGAAATACAAGATGCTATTATTACTTTAGACAGCAATAAGAGTTGTGGCTTGGATAAGATATATGGTGAACATTTAAAGAATTGTAGTGCTAGAATTTTACAAATGCTGTCAAAATGTATTACTGGTTTTTTTGTCCATGGGTGTTTGCCAGATAAAATGATTTCTATAATTCTTGTTCCAGTAATTAAGAACAAGTCTGGTAAAATAAACAGTAAAGATAACTACAGGCCTATTGCCCTTGCAAGTATTTTATCTAAGGTATTAGAGAAGTTAATGTTGACTAGAATGGAAAAATATGTGTTAACTCATGCTAATCAGTTTGGATTTAAAAGAAAACATGGCACTGATTTATGTATTTATGCTTTGAAAGAGATTGTTTTGAAATATCGTAGTCTTAATGCTACAATGTTTATGACTTTTCTTGATGCTTCTAAAGCATTTGATCGAGTTAATCATACTAAATTGTTTGAAAAACTAGTTAAACGTGGTACTCCAGGTTATTTAATTAGAATTTTAATGTATTGGTATGCTCATCAGACAATGGTTGTCAGATGGGGTAATTGTATGTCTGATCCTTTTAATGTAAGTAATGGAGTACGCCAAGGGGGCATATTGTCCCCTTATCTGTTTAATGTATACATGGATGACTTATCGAAGAAATTGAATGAATGCAAAATTGGTTGTATTATTGGTGATGTTCTACTGAACCATCTTATGTATGCTGATGATTTGATTATTTTCTGTCCATATAGTGGTGGCCTTCAATTGTTATTGAAAATTTGCTCTCAATATGGGATAGAACATGATATTAAATATAATTCCAAAAAGAGTGCTTTGATGATAATTAGATCTAAGGAAGATAAACATTTAAACTTTCCTGACTATTTTTTAAATGGTGAGCTATTAAAAGTATTTAATAATGTAAAGTATCTTGGACATTGCATCTCAGATGATTTTAGAGATGATAAAGATATATACAGGCAATGTTGTAAAATATATGGACTGGGTAATGTACTTGTAAGAAAGTTTCACATGTGTACCACTGATGTTAAAGTTAGCTTGTTTAAAACATTTTGTACGCCTTTATACACAGCACAGCTGTGGTGGAATTTTCATAAATATAGCTTTAACAAACTCAAAGTTGCTTATAATGACATTATGAGAATGTTGCTACGCCTACCAAGGTATCATAGTGCTAGTTTGATGTTTGCTAATATTAATGTTCCTGCTTGCATAGCTGTTGTAAGAAATTTGATTTTTAAATTCATTGGCAGATTGTTGAGTCTGAAATAAAATATTGAATTGAATTGAATTTGATGTGAGGCAGCTACACAAAGGTGACGAGTTGGTCATGTCACTTCAGTCAGACAATTTTAAGCTTTCACACCACTGTCTTCAAAAATCATTTGAAGCTAGCACTGTAGCAGGACCAGTTTTGTGATCAAAGAGTTTTTCTGTAGACCTACATGTAATTGTTTCCCAGCTCAGGGTTTGTAACCTTTGTGTCATCTGAAATTGTTGCTCTGAGCTTGGGCTGTCAACTTAAAAATCATTTCATTTGGATCCTGTTAAAACCATTGCCATCAGCTAGATCACCAAGAAACAAGTAATTAACCCCTAAAGGACTAGGCTATCTAAATTTTGTTGATTGGCTGGACTAACCAATTTTTTTCTGGACTAGTGTATCCACACAATTAATTGATAAAATATATAACCATGGTTATTCATCATTGCCATAAATGAAGGACATAGGCTATTTATACAAAAAATATAAATTTAGCCAAAAAAAAATTATAGAGGTGTTTGAAAATTGAAAATAAGATTTAAAAAAAAAAAATCCTATGACCTTGGGATGACCTTTATATGACCTTGAAATATGAAAATTCTGTTGCAGACTAAAACTCTCATTTTTAAGTCATACAAGTGCCTTCGGCTGGGAAAGGATGCTGTCTTTCACTGTTGTAGCTATCTCACTTATGCAGCTGTCTCTCCCTTGTACAGTTATCTCTCACTTATGCAGCTGTCTCTCACGTATGCAGCTGTCTCTCACTTGTGCAGCTATCTCTCACTGCTAAAACTGTCTCTCACTGTTATAACTATTTCTCACTTATGCAGCTGTCTCTCCCTTGTGCAGCTATTTCTCACTTATGCAGCTGTATCTCACTGTCTCATTGTTGTAACTGTCTCTTACTGTAACTATCATCTATGTAGCTGTCTCACTTATGTAACTGTCTTTCACTTGTACAACTATCTCTCACTTATGTAACTGTCTCTCACTTGTACAGCTATCTCTCACTTATGCAGCTATCTTTAACTGCTATAACTGTCTCTCACTGTTGTAACTACTGGTATCTCTCCCTTATGCAGCTGTCTCTCCCTTGTACAGCTATCTCACTGATGCAGCTGTCTCTTACATGTGCAGCTATCTCACACTTATGCAGCTATCTATCTCTGCTGTAACCATCTCTCGCTGTTGTAATTATCTCTCACTTATGCAGCTGTCTCTCCCTTGTACAGCTATCTCACTGATGCAGCTGTCTCTTACATATGCAGCTGTTTCTCATTTGTGTAGATATCTACCTCTGCTGTGACTACCCCTCACTTGTGCAGCTATCTCTCACTGTTGTAACTATCTCTCACTTTGCAGTTATCTCACTTATGCAGCTGTCTCTCCTTTGTTCAGCTATCTCACTGATGCAGCTGTCTCTTACATGTGCAGTTATCTCTTATTTGTGCAGCTATATGTAACTGTCTCATGTGTGCAGCTATCTCTCTCTGCTGTTACTATCTCTCACTGCTGTAACTATCCCTCACTTTGCAGTTATCTCACTTATGCAGCTGTCTCTCACTTGTTCAGTTATCTATCTGTGTTATAACTGTCTCACTTTTGTAACTATCTCTCACCCATGCACTGTCTCTCCCTTGTACAACTATCTCTCACTGATGCAGCTGTCTCACATAGGCAGCTGAATAGGCAGCTATTTCTCACTTATGCAGCTGTCTCTCACTTGTGCAGCTTTCTATCTCTGCTGTAACTGTCTCTCGCTGTTGTAATTATCTCTCACTTATGCAGCTGTCTCTCCCTTGTACAGCTATCTCACTTATGTAACTGTCTCATGTGTGCAGCTATCTCTCTCTGCTGTAACTATCTCTCACTGCTGTAACTATCTCTCACTTTGCAGTTATCTTACTTATGTAGCTGTCTCTCATTTATGCAGCTATCTCTCCCTGTTGCAACTGTCTCACAATTGCAGCTATCTCTCACTTGTTGTAGCTATCCCTCAGTTATGCAGCTATCTCTTATTTATGCAGCTATCTCTTATTTATGCAGCTATCTCTTATTTGTGCAGCTATCTCTTAGTTGTGCAGTTATTTCTTGTTTATGCAGCTATCTTTTATTTGTGAAGCTATTTTTCATGTATCAATGCAACTATCTCTCAGTTATGCAGCTATCTCTCAGTTATGCAGCTATCTCTTATTTATGCAGTTATCTCTTATTTATGCAGCTATCTCTTGCTGTTGTAGCAATCTATCACTTGCTATCTCTCACTTGTGCAGCTATTTCTCACTTGTGCAGCTATCCCTCAATCGTGCTGGCTAAAAATATCTGCATTTCACCCCTTTGTACAAAACCTAGCAGGGCCTCAATAATTAGGTCAATAATAACATGCTGAGCATTCGCTTACATGGGTTTGTCACAACATGTTCAAAACATAATGTCAGTTTACAACATGCTCACAACGTGCTGAGCACGTGCTCACAACGTAGAAAAAACGTGCTGAGCACATGCTCACAACGTTGTACAACAATGTGCTCACAACGTTATCTGGTGTTCACAAATCTACGTCCATACAACGTCATGTTACAACGCGCTCAGCACCAAAACACAACATGCTCACAACGTAGAAAACACGAAAAATTGTTAGCTGGGATGTTATAAGGCAAGGTGAGGTACATATGGTCAGAATGTATCACATACACAAAATAATCATATTATCTATCAAATCGAAGACTCCCCTCAATAAATGGCCGATATGCTTGTATAATCAACTCATTAGAATAATCATCTTTTGTTCCATGATGTTAAGTGGACATATTAAATTAATTATCTGTTGTACTGACCTCCCTGCTGGCAAAGAACCTGAATCAAGATTCTTTGCTGTCGGACAACCTGCATCAGATGGTGCTGCCCTCTCGTGGTAAGATTTTCGTTCGAACTGGTTTATGGGTATGTTCTCTTTTCGGAACAGAATTTCTCTATTTTCAATGAACATTTGTTGCTTCCGGAGTTCCCAAATTGCCCAGATTCTTGGATTCTTTCTAATTTGTTTTTGTTCAGGTAAGCCCAGATACAAATCAAAAGGATACGCGTATTATATCGTAAAAAATATGTCGTCTGTTCTTTTGGGGATCATGACAAATTACATTCGCAGATGTACAAGTAGAAATCTCTCAAATATGCAAATCCCCCAGTCCCATCCTCACTCATGCACTCGCTCACTGCTTGGAGAGGCAGTCTAACCTCTCAGGACAGGAGGTGAAAGTCTCGCTTAAATCTGACGTCGTTGTTTGCAAAATGTTTTTTCTAAAGTTGTTAGGGAGACTACTGACAAGGGTGTGATGTGGCTCTGGTTTGATGTCTGTATCTGATGTTGGTAGCCTTGAAAGACGATTTGTGAAGAACTTTGCTTGATGGGACACTTGGAGAACCAGTTAACCGTAGACCTCCGTGCTCGGCGAGTCTTCCTCCGTGCTCCGTGGGCTGTCACGGAGGAGAAAATTTCTTCTCGGCCGAGGAAAATTGCATCAATTGGCCGCTTGGTGTCACCACCTCACTACAGTATATTCAAACTCCACCAGAGGGCGACTTGGTGAACCTATCATGTAATAGTTTGCGTGTGCCTCTGGTGGACAGTGTGCAGTATATTCGTATGTAGTTTATTTCCACGGAGGAGGAGAAAACTGCTCCTCCGTCGGGGAAGGAGAATGCATTGATTGGCCGCTTGATGTCACCACCTTATATACGTATTGGCCCCAGAAAATGACTACCGAAATTGCGAAGATGCAAAGACATTGTTTTACAATGTAAATGTCTCTGATTATAGTTTTGAAGATTTCACATTGTGTTTTATTAGCCGAGAATCATATATGTGAAAAATATTACAATTGCTGATGCTAAAAATAAACCTATCATACTTATGTGAAATATATTGTATTTGTATGGGAAAATATCTTACTTATATCTTGGAGTAATTACTCCAAGCTTATATCATGTGAACAATAATTATGCGCGTGAAAGCATTTCTGTCAAAAAGGGAAGACATGACTCAAAGGCTGCATGGAATACCAAGCTGTGGAAAAAATGACATTAAACCCTTTGATCACAGGTTTGACCTTACATCACAAGGACTTTGAATGATGTTAATTGATATCAGTGAAATATACTATTTGACCATATGTGTTGAAATTTGGGTTTTTCACACCACTGAATGGGATGACATCAAAGGCTGCATGGAATCCTCATCAAAGGCTTTAGACCTATAGAATTGAATTGGTTTTTTTTTGTTTTTTTTGCAAACATATATAATAAAATAAATAATGATTTTGTACAGAAAACAAAGATGAAATGTTCATATTGGGGTTCTATTTGAGAGAAATGCACATCAGAACATATAGAATTGAATTATTTTTTGCAAACGTATAAAATATTAAGAATAATGACTTTATACCAAAAACAAAGGTGAAATCTTCATATTGGGGTTCTATTTGAGCGATATACACGACAGAACATATAAAACTATAAATTGTTTTTTTTTTTTTTTGCATACGCAGGATACATAAGAAAAGATAATGACTTTAAAGATGAAATCTTCAGATCTCGGCTCATAATATATGTCTGAAATCTTGGTTGAAACTAGAACTATGATTTAGCCCCGAAAATGACTGCCGTAATTGTGAACTAAATAAAAAGATATTAATTATAGTTTTGAAGATTTGACGTCAATGGTTAACACACGTCTGACGGGCAAAATTGCTAAAGACTACCGCCAGATGTCACGACCTCTCAATGCTGGTCCAATATTGACCACCAAGCCCTCTAGTGGACTTTGTATGAGATGGAATAAACTTCCAGGGTGACATCTGGCGGTAGAATTGTCCATCCAAGCGAGGAGTTTATCAAATTTTATCAAAAAGTTGTTAAAATTATCTTTTTAAGGGTCTTTTTCCTTCTAAATCGATGTCACAGCTAGGTAAGATGTTCATATTAACTACAATAGGACACAGAATTGTTGTGGAATTAAATAAAATGACCCACGGAGCAAGATTTGGAAGTTTGCTCAGCCGAGGAGTTCCTCCGTGCTGCCACGGAGCAAGGAGTTGCTCGGCCGAGGAGCTGCATAAACTCCACGGAGGAGCAGTCCACGGAGCACGGAGGAAGATTCGCCGAGCGCCGAGGTCTGCAGTTAACTATTGTTGGACACTTGACAACTCCACTTTACTAGGTTCTACCGTATGGCTTGTCTCCAGCCACATTCATTTCAAATGGATGGAGTTTACAGCCATTTATATATTCTCTATCCAGGCGAATGAATGTATTTATTTGTTCAACTATCTGATAAGAACGTTGACTGAATATAGTGTAAGGGTCTATCTCTGTCTACTTATCTTCTCCATCCACATTAATAGGTTGATTGTGGGTCACTCTATTGCCATATTGAAAACAGACTACTGGAAGTACACAAAAAAACTGAAGTACACAAAAAAATCTTTGAAAAAAATCTCTGAAATCCAATCCAGAAACTGCTCATCATATTGAAGTTTCCCGACTAAATGAACTCTTCCTCTGGCGATAGCCTGTTGCAGTTATGACCCATGTCACTGTCTTTCTCAATCAAAATATCTCTGAATGCAGACCTGTGGAATATCTGTAACATCCTTTCTTCAATATTTCTTCAGAAGAGTCCAAATCATGAAGTTACTAAAAGGGAGAAAATTTATATGAAGTCAGAAGTACCACTGCATTGTAGAGCTTCAGATTGTTGCTGTCACTCCTATGAATAAACCGATCCACTTTCACCTGATTTCACAAAATCGTAAAAAAATGGCAAAACGATGCTGAGATCAAAGAAAAACAAAGAAATAGTTTCTGACAAGCCTTGTGTTTGATGTTGAAAGGAGAGAGGTATGTTGTTTGTTGAAATCCTGTTGCCGGGGAATGAGTTCTACCAAAGTCATGAGTTAATTATGATGGGCAGTGTATGGTGTGTCTGGAAACACTGGATTTCAAGTCTGTTTTGATGATGAATTAAGTAGTAACCTGTTATACCCTAAAATATGCTGAAACTGTTCAAAATGTGCATGATATTGAAATGGAAATGGAGTATTTTTGGTTAGAAGCTTGTTCTATGTACATTTGAAACATATGAAACTAGAACATACATTTGTCAGTTAGGTCATCACCAGTGTTTGAGTTTCTTTTGGATATGTTATTCACATGTTACCCTAGTCTATGTTACCCCCTTGCCATGTTTATCACACATCATTGACCTTAGTATATTAACATTTTTATTGTTTGCTTCTAAAGCCATGTTTAATCATGTCATCACTAAATTCGAAATTAGTTGTCTGACCATGTTTTTTTTATCACATGTCATCACCAGTTTATTCAAGTTCTCATGGAAATTATGCCTAAATTTGCAACCACAGTTTGTATAAACCATTTTTTATATTAATATTGAGCAGCATAGTAAGGAAAGAATGGACGAACTTATGTGAGGAGTGAGTCGGGACCATAGTCAGCAGAACACATCGATGTCGTTCCTGGTAAGTGATACAATAAGAATCAGTACTGAGTGTAGCTTCTCATATTTTGAGTCAAAGTATGCCGCTTGAGTAAACATTTTGATATGTATTGCACCCAAATACCACAATTATGTTAATGTTTATCAGTGATATTAGAAATTTGGTCACATTCTGTAAATAATGTTTGTTCTCAAATTCAAAATCTTTATGATATTTTATTGGCAACTGGACTTTTTTCTCCATTGAATTGATTCAGTTACAAAATCACAATTGATTCAGTTACAAAATCACAATAAATTTCTAAATTCTTACTTAACAAATGATATAATTAGGAGAGATAATAGGATTTCATGGAGAATAGATTTTGAATGAAATATGTATTTACTATAGACATGATATACCTGCCTTGTGGAGACATATTCATAGATATGTGCAGATAAAACATGCTTATAATTTTTAATAATAGATGTAGCATAAATACCATTTAAACTAAGTAAACATAAGAAAAACTATTTTAAAATACATAACACAGGTATGTATGAAGATATTAAATTAGGTCAATGGTTGTTTATCATGCTTTTGTGTTGCTTAAATTGGTTTGATTATTGATGTTGGGACAAATTTGTTATATTTTTAAAGTGAATTTGGCTAAATGTTTTTGTGTTAACATCTGCTTGTTTGAATATAGGGATCGTGAATACAAGATATTCACTTGGTGAGTATGGGATGCAGAGCAGGGTTCATATGCTGTCTAGGATGTGGTGTTAATCTATCTAGTTAGAGAAATGTTTATTATTAAAGGACAACACAGCTCTCATCATATGTTGAGTAAATGTAGGTTTTGTCAATTCATATTGTATGATGAAAATTTTGTTTTCCTAACATTAATCAGGGTTAGGATAATTTTGTGGATATATGATTCTATTTATAAATTAGAATTTTTTTTTGCATATTCTTATTGACAAATATAAATTGTATATTAATACATATTTTAACAGTTACACCAAACATCCTTTTGATCATACATAAATAAGTATTACTAAATACATATATGCAGAAACTTGCATGTATTTCAATTCTCACTACTCTAGTGGGCCATGCTGCCACCTGGTGGGTTTAACTTTGTCATGCACAGGGATCTTTGTAGACATGCAAGTTTGGCGCATAGTAGTAACAAATATTGATTAAAACATCATTTAATCTCATTCTCAATACACATGTATATAACTGTCATTATTCTTTTCAAGATTCCCACATTGATTTTTTTTCTGTATGTCCAATTAGTTACCAAAATATTAATGTATTCCCTTCAGTGCATACAGAATGGTAATCATCATATTTGCTTGTATGTTTATAAAGCTATCCCAGCATGCATTGTACATGACACAAGAGACACTTGGTGGATCAGAAATGTTGACACTGGAGTGAGAATTCCTCTTTATGTCACATATTAAGATCAAATTGGGTCAAATAAATCACATGAAAATATTAGGCCATGCTGTAGGTAATGGTTTGGCAAGCAAATGGATGTTTTTCTCAAAATGAAAAATGACATAATTTTTAAAGCAATATATATATATATATATATATATATATATATATATATATATATATATATATATATATATATATATATATATATATATATATATATATATATATATATATATATATATATATATATATATATATATATATATATAGACGTTTGTGAGATGTTAAATGTATATGAGATGTTTTAAAAATAGACATTTAATGGAATGAAAACATCAGTATTCCATTGATGTAATTTTAATGAGACAAATTTCCTTGCATCTCAAATGCTAAAGTTTGATTTCCATCATCATATATGTATTGGCAAGCTAAATTTTTTTAATTTCATGTATGCCATGAGAGGATTTGGTGTTGTCCTATTTAAGCAATGAATATATAATTATTAGCTTAGGCAGTCCTCTTTTTTTGCACATGGTTATGATAATTTGCAAATTACTTTAAAGTTTAAAATGGTATAAATATTTTTAAAGAACAAAATTATTGTAAAATAAGCAAATTCAATATTAAACAAAAATAGCATAATACATACTTACATCTAATCAGCTTATTTGGTAATTTATGGATGATAAAAGCAAGAACTCACTGATGACACAAACTGTTATTAAATTAGATGATCTCATAGCTTTGTATGCTGTTCGTATAAATATAATAATGGTCTAAGTGATAAATATAGAGTGTTTGATAGAACTGATAATCTCCGAACCCTGCTTTGTGAATACATAAATTTACACCTGAGATAGTAGCTCATATTGACTGAGCTCAAACTTCATGTACATACACTTCTGTCTAACTGTATGGTTTGGGATTTTGTTAGTTTTGTGTGTGATTGTTGTGTTATTTCTCCCGACCCATTGTTAGGTATAAAAAATCAATTTATTTGCATATTTGAAGGAATTTTACTTTTTATTAGCCCTGATGCTAATTTTACAATTCATTTCTGTGGATTTGATTTGAGCCATTACTAAGACTGTTGCACTGATATCTGTGTTCAGATATGTTAACACATTGACTTGTTTTTCAAAAAGCAAATCACATTCCCAGCCTTGCCATAGCTATATTTGTCTTTTTAATTTTGATCCAGAAAAATTCTTCTCCGCTTGAAGTTTAAGCATATATAATATAGTATATAATACAGGAACAACTTGTATTATATACTATATATAATATAGTATATAATACAAGTTGTTCCTGTAGGTTTATAACATATATATTCTACTGCTCAAGATTCTGGTAAATATATGAGTCCCTTTGGGTGCTGATGGTATTTATTTGGAAAGAACAAACTCAAGGCTTTGGTCATGCATAAGTATGCATAATTTAGGTTGATTAAGGAGACTTTACAGTAGGTAAAGGTGTTTAAAGCAGGGAACACACTGGGGCTCAGGTACCTTTATGCTGTGTTCTACCAGTGATAAGCCAACTTTTATGTTGTGTTCTACCAGTGATAAGCCAACTTTTATGTTGTGTTCTACCAGTGATAAGCCAACTTTTATGTTGTGTTCTACCAGTGATAAGCCAACTTTTATGCTGTGTTCTACCAGTGATAAGCCAACTTTTATGCCGTGTTCTACCAGTGATAAGCCAACTTTTATGCCGTGTTCTACCAGTGATAAGCCAACTTTTATGTTGTGTTCTACCAGTGATAAGCCAACTTTTATGTTGTGTTGTACCAGTGATAAGCCAACTTTTATGTTGTGTTGTACCAGTGATAAGCCAACTTTTATGCTGTGTTCTACCAGTTATAAGCCAACTTTTATGCCGTGTTCTACCAGTGATAAGCCAACTTTTATGCTGTGTTCTACCAGTGATAAGCCAACTTTTATGTTGTGTTCTACCAGTTATAAGCCAACTTTTATGCCGTGTTCTACCAGTGATAAGCCAACTTTTATGCCGTGTTCTACCAGTGATAAGCCAACTTTTATGTTGTGTTGTACCAGTGATAAGCCAACTTTTATGCTGTGTTGTACCAGTGATAAGCCAACTTTTATGTTGTGTTCTACCAGTGATAAGCCAACTTTTATGCCGTGTTCTACCAGTGATAAGCCAACTTTTATGTTGTGTTGTACCAGTGATAAGCCAACTTTTATGTTGTGTTCTACCAGTTATAAGCCAACTTTTATGCCGTGTTCTACCAGTGATAAGCCAACTTTTATGCCGTGTTCTACCAGTGATAAGCCAACTTTTATGTTGTGTTCTACCAGTTATAAGCCAACTTTTATGCCGTGTTCTACCAGTGATAAGCCAACTTTTATGCCGTGTTCTACCAGTGATAAGCCAACTTTTATGTTGTGTTGTACCAGTGATAAGCCAACTTTTATGTTGTGTTCTACCAGTTATAAGCCAACTTTTATGCCGTGTTCTACCAGTGATAAGCCAACTTTTATGCTGTGTTCTACCAGTGATAAGCCAACTTTTATGTTGTGTTCTACCAGTTATAAGCCAACTTTTATGCCGTGTTCTACCAGTGATAAGCCAACTTTTATGCCGTGTTCTACCAGTGATAAGCCAACTTTTATGTTGTGTTGTACCAGTGATAAGCCAACTTTTATGCTGTGTTCTACCAGTGATAAGCCAACTTTTATGCTGTGTTCTGTCAGTAATAAAGCAACCTTTATCCTGTGTTCTGCCAGTAATAAAGCAACCTTTATGCTGTGTTCTGCCAGTAATAAAGCAACCTTTATCCTGTGTTCTGCCAGTAATAAAGCAACCTTTATGCTGTGTTCTGCCAGTAATAAAGCAACCTTTATGCTGTGTTCTGTCAGTAATAAAGCAACCTTTATCCTGTGTTCTTGAAGAGTCTATTTTCTACTAATTACCTCAGCCCAATAAAAGAGCAAATTGACTCAGCAGAATTTGAGCATTTGATGTGGAATGTTTGTTGTCCTTAGTTCACTTCTGATTTATTTTAATTTTTAACTGTCTCGCTGATTATGTTTTGTCTGTGTCCATTTTTGTAGTATGAATGACAAGAACACAAAAATATCCACCCACATTTTCTGAAAATAATTTGATTTGCTTTTTATTTTGCATGCAAATTGAATAATTTTTCAGAAGCTGTATTATAATTATTTGCATTATTATTGTAATTATATTAAAGGATACAATATTTTTTCAAACAAAATAAAGATATATAATTTAGCATCCCCCCAAAACATATTAAAATGTACACTCTAAAAGTTGACATTATAACATGTTATCATATGAGGACATATTTATAGAATTACACCATATAAATCATAATCACTTTAGAAATGTTTTTTAAATTTTGTCAATAGATATTGCAAACAATATTTTACTTTTTTACTTGTTGTATATTACAGTGGTGTGCTCGGCCTCAACATCGGAATCTTGGTTCCCCAATAGAGCAGTACACCCTGGAGAGTAAAGTGGTAAATATATTCAAGATACATCTCTATAATTAATGGAATCATACAAAAATATTTATTTGATAGTGACAATACCCCTCAATTATATGTCAGGAATATTGCATCAGGGGACAATATTGGTGACAAAAAATGGACTTAGTTATGAAAATAGCATAATCTTTTATTTTACTAATAATAAATGAGGAATAATCACCACTTTCCATAGAAGCTTTAAGAAGAAAATATATTAAGTCACCTTAGGCCAACAACTATTTGTGAGTTGTTTCTTGAATTTCAAATAACAGGAAATTTATACCAGTTTGAAGAGCAACTTATCTATTGTGCTGTGCCTAATAACTGTAAAATGTTTAACACAGCCTTAAATATTTGCTTTTGGTATTCAAAGGAAGAGGATAGTGGGGCAGGTGTGTCCCAACATGCAGCAGAACCGGTGGAAAAGATGACCGAGTTCCTCCCCACTCCAGGACACTATCACCTACTTACTGTTATAGGTCAGTGCTCTCTATCTACTCACTGTGATATTATAGCCACTGTCTGATCCCACTCCAGGACACTATCACCTACTTACTGTTATAGGTCAGTGCTCTCTATCTACTCACTGTGATATTATAGCCACTGTCTGATCCCACTCCAGGACACTATCACCTACTTACTGTTATAGGTCAGTGCTCTCTGTCTACTCACTGTGATATTATAGCCACTGTCTGTCTTCTCACTGTGATGTTATAGCCACTGTCTGATCCCATCCAAGGACACTATCACCTACTTACTGTTATAGGTCAGTGCTCTCTGTCTCCTCACTGTGATATTATAGCCACTGTCTGATCCCACCCCAGGACATTATCACCTACTTACTGTCATAGGTCAGTGCTCTCTATCTACTCACTGTGATATTATAGCCACTGTCTGATCCCACTCCAGGACACTATCACCTACTTACTGTCATAGGTCAGTGCTCTCTATCTACTCACTGTGATATTATAGCCACTGTCTGATCCCACTCCAGGACACTATCACCTACTTACTGTTATAGGTCAGTGCTCTCTGTCTACTCACTGTGATGTTATAGCCACTGTCTGTCTTCTCACTGTGATGTTATAGCCACTGTCTGATCCCACTCCAGGACACTATCACCTACTTACTGTTATAGGTCAGTGCTCTCTGTCTTCTCACTGTGATGTTATAGCCACTGTCTGATCCCATCCAAGGACACTATCACCTACTTACTGTCATAGGTCAGTGCTCTCTGTCTACTCACTGTGATATTATAGCCACTGTCTGATCCCACCCCAGGACATTATCACCTACTTACTGTCATAAGTCAGTGCTCTCTATCTACTCACTGTGATATTATAGCCACTGTCTGTCTACTCACTGTGATATTATAGCCACTGTCTGTCTACTCACTGTGATGTTATAGCCACTGTCTGATCCCATCCCAGGACACTATCACCTACTTACTGTCATAGGTCAGTGCTCTCTATCTACTCACTGTGATGTTATAGCCACTGTCTGATCCCATCCCAGGACACTATCACCTACTTACTGTCATAGGTCAGTGCTCTCTATCTACTCACTGTGATATTATAGCCACTGTCTGATCCCACCCCAGGACACTATCACCTACTTACTGTCATAGGTCAGTGCTCTCTATCTACTCACTGTGATATTATAGCCACTGTCTGTCTACTCACTGTGATGTTATAGCCACTGTCTGATCCCACACCAGGACACTATCACCTACTTACTGTCATAGGTCAGTGCTCTCTATCTACTCACTGTGATGTTATAGCCACTGTCTGATCCCACTCCAGGACACTATCACCTACTTACTGTTATAGGTCAGTGCTCTCTATCTACTCACTGTGATATTATAGCCACTGTCTGATCCCACACCAGGACACTATCACCTACTTACTGTCATAGGTCAGTGCTCTCTGTCTACTCACTGTGATATTATAGCCACTGTCTGTCTACTCACTGTGATGTTATAGCCACTGTCTGATCCCACTCTAGTACACTATCACCTACTTACTGTTATAGGTCAGTGCTCTCTATCTACTCACTGTGATATTATAGCCACTGTCTGATCCCACTCCAGGACACTATCACCTACTTACTGTTATAGGTCAGTGCTCTCTATCTACTCACTGTGATATTATAGCCAATGTCTGATCCGACACCAGGACACTATCACCTACTTACTGTTATAGGTCAGTGCTCTCTATCTACTCACTGTGATATTATAGCCACTGTCTGATCCCACTCCAGGACACTATCACCTACTTACTGTCATAGGTCAGTGCTCTCTATCTACTCACTGTGATATTATAGCCACTGTCTGTCTACTCACTGTGATATTATAGCCACTGTCTGTCTACTCACTGTGATGTTATAGCCACTGTCTGATCCCATCCCAGGACACTATCACCTACTTACTGTCATAGGTCAGTGCTCTCTATCTACTCACTGTGATATTATAGCCACTGTCTGATCCCACTCCAGGACACTATCACCTACTTACTGTTATAGGTCAGTGCTCTCTGTCTACTCACTGTGATGTTATAACCACTGTCTGATCCCACTCCAGGACACTATCACCTACTTACTGTCATAGGTCAGTGCTCTCTATCTACTCACTGTGATATTATAGCCACTGTCTGTCTACTCACTGTGATATTATAGCCACTGTCTGTCTACTCACTGTGATATTATAGCCACTGTCAGATCCCACCCCAGGACACTATCACCTACTTACTGTCATAGGTCAGTGCTCTCTATCTACTCACTGTGATATTATAGCCACTGTCTGATCCCACTCCAGGACACTATCACCTACTTACTGTTATAGGTCAGTGCTCTCTGTCTACTCACTGTGATGTTATAACCACTGTCTGATCCCACTCCAGGACACTATCACCTACTTACTGTTATAGGTCAGTGCTCTCTATCTACTCACTGTGATATTATAGCCACTGTCTGATCCCACACCAGGACACTATCACCTACTTACTGTTATAGGTCAGTGCTCTCTATCTACTCACTGTGATATTATAGCCACTGTCTGATCCCACACCAGGACACTATCACCTACTTACTGTCATAGGTCAGTGCTCTCTGTCTACTCACTGTGATATTATAGCCACTGTCTGTCTACTCACTGTGATGTTATAGCCACTGTCTGATCCCACTCCAGTACACTATCACCTACTTACTGTTATAGGTCAGTGCTCTCTATCTACTCACTGTGATGTTATAGCCACTGTCTGATCCCACACCAGGACACTATCACCTACTTACTGTTATAGGTCAGTGCTCTCTATCTACTCACTGTGATGTTATAGCCACTGTCTGATCCCACACCAGGACACTATCACCTACTTACTGTTATAGGTCAGTGCTCTCTATCTACTCACTGTGATGTTATAACCACTGTCTGATCCCACTCCAGGACACTATCACCTACTTACTGTTATAGGTCAGTGCTCTCTATCTACTCACTGTGATGTTATAGCCACTGTCTGATCCCACACCAGGACACTATCACCTACTTACTGTTATAGGTCAGTGCTCTCTATCTACTCACTGTGATATTATAGCCACTGTCTGATCCCACACCAGGACACTATCACCTACTTACTGTCATAGGTCAGTGCTCTCTGTCTACTCACTGTGATATTATAGCCACTGTCTGTCTACTCACTGTGATGTTATAGCCACTGTCTGATCCCACTCCAGTACACTATCACCTACTTACTGTTATAGGTCAGTGCTCTCTATCTACTCACTGTGATATTATAGCCACTGTCTGATCCCACTCCAGGACACTATCACCTACTTACTGTTATAGGTCAGTGCTCTCTATCTACTCACTGTGATATTATAGCCAATGTCTGATCCCACACCAGGACACTATCACCTACTTACTGTCATAGGTCAGTGCTCTCTATCTACTCACTGTGATATTATAGCCACTGTCTGTCTACTCACTGTGATATTATAGCCACTGTCTGTCTACTCACTGTGATGTTATAGCCACTGTCTGATCCCATCCCAGGACACTATCACCTACTTACTGTCATAGGTCAGTGCTCTCTATCTACTCACTGTGATGTTATAGCCACTGTCTGATCCCACACCAGGACACTATCACCTACTTACTGTTATAGGTCAGTGCTCTCTGTCTACTCACTGTGATGTTATAACCACTGTCTGATCCCACTCCAGGACACTATCACCTACTTACTGTCATAGGTCAGTGCTCTCTATCTACTCACTGTGATATTATAGCCACTGTCTGATCCCACACCAGGACACTATCACCTACTTACTGTCATAGGTCAGTGCTCTCTATCTACTCACTGTGATATTATAGCCACTGTCTGTCTACTCACTGTGATATTATAGCCACTGTCTGTCTACTCACTGTGATGTTATAGCCACTGTCTGATCCCATCCCAGGACACTATCACCTACTTACTGTCATAGGTCAGTGCTCTCTATCTACTCACTGTGATGTTATAGCCACTGTCTGATCCCATCCCAGGACACTATCACCTACTTACTGTCATAGGTCAGTGCTCTCTATCTACTCACTGTGATGTTATAGCCACTGTCTGATCCCATCCCAGGACTCTATCACCTACTTACTGTCATAGGTCAGTGCTCTCTATCTACTCACTGTGATATTATAGCCACTGTCTGATCCCATCCCAGGACACTATCACCTACTTACTGTCATAGGTCAGTGCTCTCTATCTACTCACTGTGATGTTATAGCCACTGTCTGATCCCATCCCAGGACACTATCACCTACTTACTGTCATAGGTCAGTGCTCTCTATCTACTCACTGTGATGTTATAGCCACTGTCTGATCCCACCCCAGGACACTATCACCTACTTACTGTCATAGGTCAGTGCTCTCTATCTACTCACTGTGATGTTATAGCCACTGTCTGATCCCACTCCAGGACACTATCACCTACTTACTGTCATAGGTCAGTGCTCTCTGTCTACTCACTGTGATGTTATAGCCACTGTCTGATCCCACTCCAGGACACTATCACCTACTTACTGTTATAGGTCAGTGCTCTCTATCTACTCACTGTGATGTTATAGCCACTGTCTGATCCCACTCCAGGACACTATCACCTACTTACTGTCATAGGTCAGTGCTCTCTGTCTACTCACTGTGATGTTATAGCCACTGTCTGATCCCACTCCAGGACACTATCACCTACTTACTGTCATAGGTCAGTGCTCTCTATCTACTCACTGTGATGTTATAGCCACTGTCTGATCCCACACCAGGACACTATCACCTACTTACTGTTATAGGTCAGTGCTCTCTATCTACTCACTGTGATGTTATAGCCACTGTCTGATCCCACTCCAGGACACTATCACCTACTTACTGTTATAGGTCAGTGCTCTCTGTCTACTCACTGTGATGTTATAGCCACTGTCTGATCCCACTCCAGGACACTATCACCTACTTACTGTCATAGGTCAGTGCTCTCTATCTACTCACTGTGATGTTATAGCCACTGTCTGATCCCACACCAGGACACTATCACCTACTTACTGTTATAGGTCAGTGCTCTCTATCTACTCACTGTGATGTTATAGCCACTGTCTGATCCCACTCCAGGACACTATCACCTACTTACTGTTATAGGTCAGTGCTCTCCATCTACTCACTGTGATGTTATAACCACTGTCTGATCCCACTCCAGGACACTATCACCTACTTACTGTCATAGGTCAGTGCTCTCTGTCTACTCACTGTGATGTTATAGCCACTGTCTGATCCCACCCCAGGACACTATCACCTACTTACTGTTATAGGTCAGTGCTCTCTCTCTACTCACTGTGATGTTATAGCCACTGTCTGATCCCACACCAGGACACTATCACCTACTTACTGTCATAGGTCAGTGCTCTCTATGTACTCACTATGATACCGTAGCCATTGTCTGATATCAATCCACTCTGCTATTATAGTCTTGTCAGTTATTAAGTCATTGAGAAAATGGCCATATCTGATATTTGATCACAGTGATGCAACATCGTCTAATTTCTACTTCGTGAAAGTCTCTCAGTTCAATATCATCTTATTGTGATATAATCTGATGTATACTCACAGTGAAAAGGCATAATCAAACACAACCCTATCGTGACAACTTATAGTTCAATATCTAGTCACAGTGCTTGGTCATCTAGTATCTATTTTAGAGATAAAATATTATCTTATATACATCCAGTGTTTATGGTGTATTAAATTTCCCAAGTTTGATACCTTCATACATATTTCCTGGTCATAGAAAATAATGATAAGAAATAGTTCTATCTGGCTTGCTGTTTTGCAAGCCTATATCAATAATCTGTCTGCTGTCTAACAGCAGTGCAATAGATTTTTTTTAAATCATTATATTACAGAAGCAAAGTAATGCTGCAGTGATCTGATTGATGTTTTTCATTTTCAGGTCGCTGCTGTGATAATGCAGGGTCCATTCACCTGGCACGACACATACCATCGGGTACCCTGGTGGCAGTCAAGACCATCAACCTCGAGGACACCAACATCGACTTCTCCATGCTGCAGGTAGGCCAAGAAAACTTTCTATTCAAATAGTGTAGATGTGACTTAAAATATGACTATGATTTGTTTTGTGACAAGTGGTAAGTTACGAGAATAGTATAGAATGTTATGCTATAATAGTGTGGGATGGTAAGTCATAATAATGTATGCACATTCCTTTGGTATCCCCACTCAAAAATGCACACATTTAATTCAAATTAAAATATGTCATGGAACACTTTGTCTTGCCTATGACAGCTGTTGGTGAGATTAAGATGTCACTTTCTGTCAGTCCATCCATCTTTCTGTTTGTCTTTCCGTCTATCAACATTTATAGCCATGAGCTATATCGGTGGCTATTATCGACAGAGGTGTCATTATTGGTGGGGTAGTATTAGTTTGCAGATGAAAGATGAAAGTCATGCTTCAATTAACACATGCACTTCAGTGGGCAATTCAACATTTTTACATTATACAACATACAACCATGACACTTGGTATATCATAAGGGCTTGTTGGAAAAATCTTGCTTGAATGAAGAGTTGATGAAGATTTTGATGAATGGTATTGGTATCAGGGACGAACTTCATATTTCGGTTAATAGTTATGCTTCAATAAAAAAGGACTTTTTCCAAAGTTCAATCATTCCCATTGATTTGACTGATAAGTATAAGTTGGAAGAAATAGATCTTAAAATTTTCATTCATTGCTCTGTTAAATATGGTAGGTAAGTGGAGCAAAATGAGGTGACAGGTGAGACCCTACTGAGTATCGGGTTTTATACATACACATTTATAACATATTTATATATATATATATCTCACATTTAATTCAAGTTTAAAACTTTAAAAAATAGATGTATTTGAGATTTTATTTGAAATTTTGATATCATTTCAGCATGAGATTTTGATGCATCGGTTCCTGGCTCATTCCAACATACTTGAATCATTGTGTAGTTTTGTACATGAAAATGAGATCTGGTCTGTGATGCCACTGATGGCGTATGGTTCGTGCCGGGACCTGTCACATGCCCACTTCACCGATGGTCTGTCAGAACTTGCCATCGCCTTCATCCTGAGGGAGGTGCTCATCGCTCTGGACTATATGCACCAAAAAGGCATCATTCACAGGTGAGTTTGCAAGCCCATGAAAAAATATCGTATTTTATATTGATGGTTTTTTAATTCTTTATTTTAGATGGGTAGGGAGTGAGGTGTTATTATTAACTCAAGAACAAATGATGGCAGCTTTTGAGATTTGGCACACATAAGTATCTGGTGAAGACCTCAGACATTTCTTATGAAACATGACCTTCACCTGCTTTTCAAGGTCACAGGGACAATTATGTAAAATCCCTATCATTGCCTTAACTTGAGAACAAATGATGCCAACTTTATGAGACTTGACACACATAAGCATCTGGTGCAGACCTCAGACATTTTTTTAGATGGAGCATGGCCTTCACCTACTTTTCAAGGTCACAGACAATTGTATAATGAAATCCCCATCATTGATAACTCGAGAACAAATGATGCCAGCTTTATGAGACTTGACACAATTAAGCACCTGGTGAAAACCCCAGACGAGTTTGATGGACGGTGACCACCTTCTTTTCAAGGTCACAGGGACAATTATGTGAGATCCTCATCATTGCTATAACGCGAGAACAAATGATGGCAGCTTCATGAGAGTTGACATATTAGCATCTGGTGAAGACCACAGATGAGATTGATGGACGGTGACCTTTACCTGCTTTTCAAGGTCACAGGCCCATCATCTTATTAATTTTAGAGCAAATGATGACAGTTTCATGATATTTGACACACACAAGCTATCAAAGGAAGTAGATGTGCCCTATTATGTTTTTTTACCCCTGCATCAATTTGCCTTGGTGCAGCATTCTGTTCACAAATATTGTTTGGAGCAAATGTTGTACAGTAAGTTACCAGGGCTGATGGGTGACGCATCTCTGATGCGTATGTTTGTTCTTTGATGAAGTCCTTTGAGATTTTTCCAACCCAAAATTAGGAGAGGGTGGCAATGAGAGACAAGCCTTTTTAAGCTTAATATTCTTATGCTAACCTTGTAATTTGTTTCAATTGAAAACTTTGAAAATTGATTGATTTAAAAGTATAAAAAAATAAAAAGTATAAAATAAACAAGGAAAAAATTTAATTTTGAATACACCTAAAAATTCACAGAGGAGAAATATGTTTGGGTTAAATTTTATACAAGATATTCCAAACTGGATGTATTAAGGTTATTAAAGTAGATGATTTTGCATGTTTTCAGGAACGTAAGGTCCAGTCATGTTTTGATTGCAAGTTCTGGGAAAGTGTGTTTGACGGGGCTGAGGAACACTTATTCCATGATACATGAAGGGCGGCGATTCCGAACAGTGCACGACTTCCCTAATGGATATAATAAAGCTTTATTTTCTGCAAGCCCTGAAATACTTGAACAGGTCAGAATGAAAATTATCGTACCTCTCCATCTTTATCTCTTGTGTTGAGCAAAAACATAAACTGGAAAGAGATTTTGTGTATCACTAAAACAATATATTTCTCCAAAATTCATATTTATATCATAAAGATCCTTGGAATCTTTATTTTTTTCTATTTAAATCTTAAATATGTCACTGACACTACGTTTTGTGATTAAATGCTATGCTAAATGTGTTATGTTTGGTGATTTCAGAACTTAGCTGGCTATGATACAAAGAGTGACGTGTACAGTGTAGGCATCTTAGGCTGTGAACTTGCCAATGGTATCGTGCCCTTCTCCGACATACCAAGCACACAGGTTAGACTTCTATTCAATAAAGCATCTGAATACTGCTATATGCTTCAGTTTTTCCATCCCATCACAGATGAGACATTAAGTTATTTCCTTTCTAGTGACATTGTGTAGATGCTGTTATATGCTCCTTGAAAAATTATGGTAATATCAGATTAGAGCAGCACTGCATGGAGAAAGATTACAATTTTGTGTGGGACATCAAGTCCATCTTTTGGAACTTTCCAAGCTTAGTTCTTAAATTTACTGTATGTTTCACATTTGCAGATCTTGGAATATTCCAGAAATAATGAAAAAATGGTTTTGACCTTATGAAGCCATGAACATAAAGGCTGCATACCTCATGTTATGTTATGATATGGGACAAATGGGGAGGGGGAGTGATCCTTTAAACTTTAGTTTGCAGTTTGTTTAAGGATATGTAGTATCAGAGACATTGGGGATTGATTCTTTGATCCTTGGTCACTAACTACCTAAGCTTATGTTAATATCAGTGACATTTTTGGGGGGATTGATCATTTGATCCATGTTTGTTAGGTACATTAGCTTTTGTAATATACCTGCACATATAGGGATGATCCATTGATATTTTGGGTTACCAGGTGATAGTGATTAAGTAGGGCAGTGGTCAAATCCTGTCCTTATCGCTTGCACATCACTCTACTGTTGCTATCTTGACTTGGTACAGCTGCTTGTATGCAAATATACTTTTTATAAGCTAATATGCCCTCGGTGGAAAATCTATTGCCCTACAATCCAGGAAGAAACAACTACACATGTGTTGCTATGCAAGGCACATGTTGTTATTGGTTGTTTTCTATTATTTGTATACAGTTCACTGATCTTTCACCTATTATCGCTCAAAAACTAGAGAGCACCCACTTTTCACCACTTCCGGGAGTAATATTTGTGCAGTCAATTACACATATTTTCGCCATGTAAACAAAGCCTTTTAACTGTGTTTTCAATGAAAATAATCATCAACAGACACTAATAATACATGCAAACTGTGAATAATAGTTTGTTTTCTCAACAGGACATACAAAAATGTTTTAATGTTAAACATGTCCCTATTAAATGTGCATCTAAAATATTCTCTGTTTTGTTCAACGACTAAAATTCAATATGGCGGCCAGTAAGCAGGAAGTTCATATTCTGCACATGCTCAGTTCTAAGAACAGTAGAAGGGTTGTGAACTGTATTCAGGCCATCAGCATGAGGGATGGGGAGGGGGCTTCATATTTAACAGTATTTATAAATTAGATCAGACAGCAGAGTGCAAGTGCACTTATCAGACTGTAGAACACAGTTCAAAAGAAAGGTCATTAGGTCAGATACCAACAATTTAATACAGCAAATGCAGTGTAATATATATAGTATTAAAGAATCTGGCTGTAGCTAGGTATACAATTATTGTTGACTCCACAGGTTACATTACCCTTTGGAACAAGTTTTCACAATGTATATAGTTAGTTTGGTATTTATATTTTCAGATGTTATTAGAAAAGTTAGATGGAATTACTCCGCAGTTATTAGACAGCAACACAATGCCGGACCTCAGGGCCGAGGAGAATAACACAATAGCAGGTAAAACTAGCTTTGGCCCATAATGAATCTTAATTACTGTAAAGACTTTATGGCCTGTTGGATACCACATCGGTTTTGTCCTTTTACAATGTGTATAAGTAATCATTTTTTTGTAAAGAGTGGTGGCTTTATTTTTATAAGCAAATAATATCTAAATAAATATATCCTATTATTAATTTTCCCTATACACAATACTGTCATAAGTATAAAATGCAATTTGAATAAAATATTTTTTTTATAAAAGACTTTCTTGTTATTTGCAGGAACACACACAGACTCAGGTATTGGTGACAGCGTTGCCAACCAGAGTATGGCCAAAGATGTGTCATCTAATCCCTTTATACAGCGTACATTCTCGCAACAATTCCACCATTTTATCAGCATGTGTATGCAGAATGATACCAGAGCCAGGTAAGGATAAGTCATAGCATCAGATGGTCTCTTAAATATAAAACTAAAATAAATAGTAAAAGATTGTTATCATAGATGCAGATACACTCAGTCCTAGTCATTTCAGAGTATAGAGCAAACAATAAGTAAACGGTGTGGGGCCAAGGTTGAACTTGTTCACAATATTTCCCCAAAGAGATTGCATACCAAGCCAGAGAGGAACCCAAGGTCACAGAGGGGTCATGGCATAGTCATCCAAGATATTTCCCCACAGAGTTTTGATACCATGTTTGAAATAGTGCATTTATATTTTTCTATATGTTTGTAAACAAAAATGATTACAGTAAACATAGTCCAGTTACATTTTGAGCACTTTAAATTTTCTTTTCATTGCAATAATAGTCAGCTGATCACTGATCTAAAAAAACTCTGTTGGGGATAATCAGTTACATGCTTCTAAATAAACCAGGGTTTCTGATAACATGTTACAAGCCAGAGGTATCTGATATCATGTTACAAGCTAGGGGTTTCTGATATCATGTTACAAGCCAGGGGTTACATATATCATGTTACAAGCCAGGGTTTAAGATATCATGTTACAGGCCAGGGGTTTCAGATATCATGTTACAAGCCAGGGGTTACAAAATATCAATTTACAAGCCAGGGGTTACAAGATATCATGTTACAAACCAGGGTTTAAGATATCATGTTACAAACCAGGGGTTTCAGATATCGTGTTACAAGCCAGGGTTTAAGATATCATTTACAAGCTAGGGGTTACAGATATCATGTTACAAGCCAGGGGTTTCAGATATCATGTTACAAGCCAGGGATTTCAGAAATCATTTTACAAGCCAGGGATTTCAGAAATCATTTTACAAGATATCATGTTACAAGCCAGGGTTTAAGATATCATTTACAAGCTAGGGGTTACAGATATCATGTTACAAGCCAGGGGTTTCTGATATCATGTTACAAGCCAGGGGTTACAGATATCATGTTACAAGCCAGGGGTTTCTGATATCATGTTACAAGCCAGGGGTTACAGATATCATGTTACAAGCCAGGGGTTTCAGATATCATGTTACAAGCCAGGGGTTACAGATATCATGTTACAAGCCAGGGGTTTAATATATCATTTTACAAGCCAGGGGTTACAAGATATCATGTTACAAGCCAGGGGTTACAGATATCATGTTACAAGCCAGGGATTTCAGATATCATGTTACAAGCCAGGGGTTTCAGATATCATGTTACAAGCCAGGGGTTTCAGATATCATGTTACAAGCCAGGGATTTCAGATATCATGTTACAAGCCAGGGGTTTCAGATATCATGTTACAAGCCAGGGGTTTCAGATATCATGTTACAAGCCAGGGGTTTAATATATCATTTTACAAGCTAGGAGTTACAGATATCATGTTACAAGCCAGGGGTTACAGATATCATGTTACAAGCCAGGGGTTTCAGATGACATGTTACAAGCCAGGGGTTTCAGATATCATGTTACAAGCCAGGGATTTCAGAAATCATTTTACAAGCCAGGGGTTACAAGATATCATGTTACAAGCATATGGTTTTTTCTTCTTTCAGGCCAACAGCAGCAGTATTATTACAGCATGCATTCTTCCGGCAAATCAAGCGGAAACTAGCAACAGAATCACTGCCAGATTTATTACAACCTGTGACGCCCCTCACAGACGTTGCCAATTTACCTACAGGTTTGTACAGGAGACCTTGTGTTTTTTTTTAATTTATTTATTTTTTATTTATTTTTATCCTAAGGGGGGGGGGTGTTAAAGTTATTTTATATAATCACGTCTGTGCATGTATGCCTGTAAGCCGATTTGATAGAAAATATCTATTCCAACTGAAATATAATAGATGACAGGTCAGTGCAGTAGCCATGTGCACACATTAGTGACAATGATAGCTATGAGTTTGTCATATTGGTGGTAAAGTGAACATCAGTGAACATAGATGTTCCCTCTGAAAAAAAAACAGAACCAAAATTGTCCATGTTTTTTGCTATCCCTATTTCACCTGGACTTTTTTAGCTATGCTTATACAGTAATAAGGAGACATTTTCTGTCATTTTGTCCATCAACTTTAATTTTCTCCCCTCAAAGTACTGGGTGGAGTTCTTAGTAATTTGCAGGAAAGATGTATTTTCCATTGGGCTCAGATTTTTGTTCCTTTTTTATGATTTATATTTTCAAAAATTTATTAGCTTTTTTCATTGAGTTGTCAATCAGGGTGTCGTTTTGAATAACATTACAAATATTAGCCAGTGAGAATTGAGACAACAAGTTGGGGCCAGATAACATGTGTAATATAAATTTTTACAAACATCAAAATAACAAGGATTAGCATAGATCTAAGGCTATTGGCCCATGTTTATGAATCTCCATTGAGCGTAAACTCCTATTTTAAGATTTTCAATTGAACCAGAAATATTTTATGAAAATGAATAAAGAGATATGAGAGTATTTCTGTGATATTATATAACAATCTGTCAGGATAACTGAGACGAAATGTGAAGTTTAATTGTTGTTCAGAACATCTGTTTCCTCCACATATAATTTATATATATATATAGACTTGACATGATAACAAAAGAAACCTCACATAAATGTATTCAGAGAAATTTTTGTATTTCAGGTAACATTGATGTCGAGGGTATATCAGAAAAGGTAGCCAGTCTTGCCATGGAAGAGGATTGCTGGGACTTTTGACATTGATGCACCATATACTTAGTCAATATGATACCTGTCAATTCATGTGATGCAAACAAATAAATAGTTAAATGATTTGCCAGAAGGGATATAAGGGAAGGGGTGTAAGTAAGGGATTTGAGAAAACAGGGTTTGCATGATAGTTAAAATTCTTAAAAATGAAAGGCTTACTGTATTACATATTGTACCAAAGATAATGCTGTTTATGCACTTTATAGTATGGTACAAACCCATTCACAAAAAAGTGCAATATTTTTTGTGTCAAATATAAATGCATCAAACAGCTTTTTGTGTCATTCAACTCGCTAATTATTTTTTATCTTATTGCCATATTGGACAGTTCATGTCAGTTTGATATAAATTCACCCATATGCTGACAACAGAAGCACAGTAAACTTCATGTATGGACTTTTATGTGAACCCTTGTTGATTAATATCACTGCTGCCTCCTGGAGTAGAAATAGGAACTAATAAGAGGTGATCATATTGTGCATTCATTGGAAAGATTTAGCCAACAAATCCACCCAAATAAGTGTGATAAAAACTGTTTAACAATATTTATGAAAGGTGTTACACTTGGTAAATTTGTAACTCAAATCAACAATCTGATATGGAACTGAGCTATAATTATAAAACAAATCAAACATAACTATACAGTAACATTCTTAGGTGTGTTTACTTTGCAGTATGCAATATACAGTAGAATTTTATGTATACTACTGGTGAAGGTAATTATGCAGATATTTTAACCTAAAATTGAAGAACATATCAATATTATAGTCATGCTATATTATTAGTGACTTTAGGAACGCACCAGTACATTTCTTTTTCTTTGTACATAAATATATATATATATATATAGAAACTGAGATCTAAATTGTTTCTCAACAGGTAGTGACATTTAGAATAATCATGCTATATTTGTAGAGATTGAGGATTCACCACTGCCATGCATTGTGTATGAATCTCAGCAAAATGGCATATTTGAACGGTGCTTTTGAGGGTCATTATATATATAAACAATTGGTGAAATTTTATAGAGTACTCTTGACTAAGAAAAAACGGAACCAAACAGCAGTTTTTTTATATGTAAATATAAGGTAAATATTAGGGCTATCGTGAATTGTGATACCCTAGTTCACTTGAATCCTCTTCCATTGTCACAGTAAATATGTTAGCTATGGGAAGAATCTTTTTATGTTTAGATAAAAGAGATAGACCCAAGGGTGATTTTATAATTTCAATAACAACTGGAAAAAAAATCTGTTTCTCTTTGTTGGCCGGGTCAATATGCTTACAGGAAAACAATAACAGTACAAGAAACTGAGAGATGAATGTTAGGAGTGCATTTGAGTTTAACTTCAGATCCACTAACAATTCTTCAGTAGAGCAAATTCAAGAGAAAAACTTAACCTTTGTGGCCTCAAATTTTCAAACTACATTGTTTTGTGGGCTCTGTGACCATAACATTGTGTGGAAGATGCAGTCATTGGCGGGGATATGGTGTTCACAAGAGTAGTGGACAATATAACGATATTACCATGGCTGAAGCATAAAACAAATCTGATCCTACCATATAAAAATATATGATATATTTGGATGAAATCATCTCCCTATGATTATTTAAGTTATACCTTAGTATATAATTTGAAGAGAAATAAACATTTCAGTCAGATGCAATTTTATTGACTTAAAATGATTTTATTCTGGACATCTTTTTGTGGGGGTTCCATGGTGAAATGGAAAGCTATATTTTCTGCACAAGATTTGTTTATCCAAATATACAAGTACAAAGTGTAAATCTTTAAATATGATCACATATTTTATTATGAATCAAGATTAAGACATACCTGTATGTCCTTAAGATGTTCACATTGTGTTCATATAATTTATTGATGTATTTGTAACATATCTCAAACAATACTTAAATCTGAGACACAAAAAAACCCTCTATAATTGCTGAACCTTGTGATCACTTGTGTATTACAGCCTCAATGTGTTGAATTCATCAATTCACTATTCTGCAGGGTAACCAAGAATTTTGGTCTCTGTAATTTTGTAAATCACCAGACAAGATATTACCGGTACTCTCAGATCTTTTGGATTTTATGATTTATCACTACAAACATTCACAGGACAAAGGTGTTAAACTAATGAACAAAATTCAAAAGTGATGAATTATTGATCCTTTTTACTGAAACAGGAAAGGTACATCCTGCCTAAACATTTCCTTAACTCTGCTTCCAGAACAAGATCACTATTGTCTTAAGACCAAAAGAATTTAAATCATTCAGGCTGAATACTTTCCAAGACATGATTTATATGGATATCTATAATTGGTGTGGAAATTCGTCTAGTACTTTGATATGGTTTAATTCCCACCAGAAATGCATTAAGACATCTTTTTGCATTCTTGTTTCCACAGAATAACATGGCTCAATTGTTTCTAAAGTGTACTGCTATCATGATAAGTATTATAAACACCAACTTGTGTAAACTGCTCAATCTTGAGCACTGAGATAATTCATTATCAGAATATATTCACAGTTATATATCCATCATTATTCAAACATCATGAAAAATGACTTTTAATATTCTAATTGCATTTAAGAAATGAATATGTTCACATTCCATAGCCTTGATAAATATTATTTTAATGAGTGATTGTACAGAAGGCTTGTATCGGGTAATGGACAGAATTATGTTCTTGTGACCCATATTTCATACTCCTCACATGTTTCCAGTAATCACTGCAAAATGAGGTCTCTCAAAGAAAATATCCATATTTTTGGCCATTGAAAAGATGGAGAATTGTTTTTGATCAGATTAGAATTTTTAAAAAAACAAAAACAAAACAAAATACTAGTTGATCAACATGTTATATCATTGTGCAAATAGATAGGACCAAAGAAGCAAGATCATGGAGGTGAACCAGCTTATAAATGATTATAATACAACCAATCACATATAATCAGATAGATGGAAGATATGGTATTTACCTACATAGACCTCTACATTGTGACAAATAGGACTGCATATCTGCATTACACAAGTGAAAAATCTCAAAACAAATATATATGTAGTATGTAATTATTTTTAAGACATTACTAGAGTTTTGAAAAGATTGAAGCATCAGAATTTCTTATTGTGTTTAATGTATGTTTCATAAATGCTAATATCTCTTGGACAAGCATGTAAAATTCATCAATTTGTTAAAATGTAACGCGATGGAAAGTATACATTAGAATTCTCAAATCTAAAACTGTGCTAACAGGATTATTCAGTTACCATAAACATGTACATGCCCACAAGAAAGAGAAAAAATATTCAAATTTGGAATATTTCATGTTTATTGTTTGAATTAAAAAAATTATATTGATAAATGACTTTGTCCTCTTTGCTTCTTCGAAGTATATAAACTGAAGGTCATATATATAAAGAATGGTTTGAGACAGCCATGGAACAGTGGCTGTATCAAGTACTTACTTAATAAACATCATTACACTGCGTTCCAGAAGTTCTCCAACTTGAACATTTATAAATTACAATTAAAAAAAAGAGATTTCATATGGTGTGATAAATTTCACTTTTGTGTCATTGAAGACAGATATTTGGATAAGAGATAGAGCAATAATGAAGATTTTGTTTGTGGTGGGTGTAGCTGTGGGTAGGAGGCGATGAGTGGTGAGGTATGCTAACCTTTCTTAGCCTTTGTCTTGTTCATTTCACCCTAAACACCTGCCATCACCTGTCAGCACAGATCTATATAAACCTGTGAGGCTGAGGCCAAAATAAAAATTGGTTTGCTTCTCTCCACACAGTACTTGATGAACATGTGGGGCTGAACTAAAAAAAATGTTTGTTTCCATCAGCAAATGATGCGTTCTTTGGGCAGGTAATTAAATTCTCTTGAGCTACAACATTTGTGATCCACAGATGATATGATGACTACCATTCTGTATGCTGTGAAGGGTAAACATTAATATTGTGGCATCAAGCATGTACAGAAAAAAAAAACCTAATCAGTTTTGGAATCTTGAGAATGATAGAAAGACAGTTATGTGTAATAAACTGATATTGGAATTATATAACATGTTAATCAACAACCTCTGCCTGGAAAGAGAAGACTTGATATCCATTTATCTACTTTATACATTAATAGTTTGAGTGAAATTGGTAATAAATCAGCACAAGCATGCTTCTTTTTTTTGTTCTGTTTCCATTGCATCTGTGACCGCCACAGTAATTTCTCATTCCTATGTTTTTGGATATTAGGGCTAAATACTATAGTCTTATGATATATAGGCCTGAGAAATTTTTGGGTGGACGTTTTGTGACCTTGGATTAAGGTCAAGGTCATGGCCTAAATGGGTGCATCTTTGCTTGATAGTGCTCCATTTTCTGTAACATTTAAGCAATATTGATATGACTTTATGTATATGATCCATGAAGTTTTGGGAAGAGAGTATGAAATTGGGTGAGACCACAAGATCATGAATAATATCACAAGACATGATTTTTAAAATTGTCCAAATGGTAAATTTAACGAAATTTTCTAAATAGCATTTATTCCCCCCATAATTTTATAAAGATTATTTGTCATTTGGTTTATTTCTTTTGAATTTTACAATTGTATTATTACAATATGGCGGGGATCTAATTATCCTAAGAGGGGCTTAGACAAATGAGGTCAATTTGCAATATTTTACAGAACATGCCAGATAGCATCTTTTGCCTCCAGACTTCTCCAATACAAAATGTTGATAATAATTTATGTGACCTAGTCAAAGCCCAAACAGATATGGAATTGTGAATTGGATATCGCCCAATTGCAAATACTGATGAAATAAGAACACCAACTATTCCTAAAAAAAACTCAATTCTGACTATGTGGTAAAACATATTTTGACTTTGTAGCCAAAGGGTGTTTTGCATGTGATGAGTGATTGTTGTTTGTCAGACAAAATCGGTTGTTTTAATGACCTGGCAGAAAGTGTTCCCCTGAGTAGACGCGGGTTGCGTCTCATCCCCATAAATCATAGTGCTACTTCACGTTTGCCAGAATCACAAGAGCAAAACTCATCTGCAGCTCTCATAATCATAGTTTATCTTTTCATTCTTGGAAACTTTTTTTAGTAAGATCTATGACTAATGCAGAGCATAAAGCTGTCTGAGTTACAGTGATCAGTCAGTCACCCCTCTGCAAGAAGAAAGTGTACGGCCTAAGGCACAAATCACTGACCAAAGAAAAAACGCGACCAATAGAAAGAATGTTTGAATGAGAACGTAAATCTCTATTCTAGGTATGCTTGCCTTCTATTTAATTAATGTTTTCTGTGATATTGTGATAACAAATTTTTAAGGCCCTGGAGTTGAGGACTGATCCCGGGGGACTGATACCTGATATTCTTCACACCTGATCCCTGACTGATACCTGATATTCTTCACACGTGATCCCCGCCTGTACTATCGTGTGACATTGTTATCTTCATTTACTGGACTCCCCTCAGTTTGAAGGCACACTCATACATCAATGTAACCAGATGTGCTGAAAAGAAAAGCTTGTCCATGTCATGGATGTAATTCATATACAAACAATATTTGATTTTTTAACAAAGAAATACACATGACGATTTCACTAATTTTACATGTGTATGCATTGGGATTGCTTGCTTACCTTCCCACAAAAAATGAGAACAAAATAGATCTGAGAATAAGATAAACAAGGCAAGTTAATTTAAAGATTTTTGGTTATGACAAGTTTAGACAAGTTAAAAATATATTAGGTTTTAGGAAAATTAATAATAAAATAAAATGGCGGGTCCAAAACACAATAATTAAGACGAATACTCTTGACTGAATTGAGAGATTCGATGTAAAATTTCTAATACTTTCATGGTCTGAAATATCAAGAAACGTTCATGACATCTTATTTGTATCTTGTTTTAAATGTCTTGCAGAGAATTTATAAAGAATATTTATACATTTAAATCCCATAGCGGTAACCTTAAAATTGATCTCAATAAAATCCTGTATAATACCGGGCTTTAGATTGTATGTTTCCCATTTTATTGTCTTTACATGTGTCCCAGCCTGAAAAGAAATACAACAGATTGTATATAACAACTGTGAGAACTAAATATATTATTTGCCCTTTAATGCAAAGAGGAATGTATGATCTAATAATATCGGTTATTTCAAGTTTAGATTTGCTCAGATTAATATTTAAAATAATCCCATACTCGTAGATGTACCTAAACACAAAACTAAACAAATCAATGTTATCTTTAAAAAGGTTATAATTCTATAATGGATTTCAATATAATTCATTGATGAGTCATCAAATTTACGAAAATACACCTAAAGCATATTGAATGCACATCCAATAATGATTTTTTATGCAAATCTTTTAATAATGTAGAAGTTTTCGCTTGACAAACAACTCACCTGTTTCGCTAGGCAAACAACTTGCCTGTTCAAGTTAGCCAGAATGACAAAATAGCTGATTCATTAGCAACCACCGTTCTCAATTACGACACTAATATAAACCCCCGCAAAGACCAAGAAGGGGCATAAGTGTTTGGGATGAATCCCCTTGGTGGCAGACTCTTACCCCATACCCCGATGTAAGCTGCATCCAGAGTGAGCCTCCCACTCCCTCAGCTCTCACTCATAATTGCTCCCTGGGTGGCTTGTGCTTGCATTATTGTCAGCTTCTCCACTAACTCATGTCTGCGTGCATACACCTTGTTATCTCTTCCCCACTCTCTGTCTATTGCTGGAACAGCCCATCTTATCAGTAGCACTCAAACCCATACTCTTCTGATATTGCACATGTTAGTGATAGTGATGAATTACTTTTTATAGGAATTCACTCTGTTAAGACTAATTTTTGAGAGATGCACACACAAAAGAAACATTTTTAGGAGATATAATTATATTTTGATCATCAATCTTTAATTCGGAGCTCCTTGACTAGTGACCCAGAGAAGGGGTGGAAGTTAAACATTAGCATGGCTCCTCTTCTTTCAAAAATCCTTGGCCCCATTTGTGTGAATACGTTCCAAGCACAATATCATGTGTTTAAAATATATCTTATCCCCACTTGCTCACAAAAGATCTGTGCCTTAGATCAAACCCCAGCATCAATCACTGAAACCCCCAGCATCAATCACTGAAACCCCACGCATCAATTACTGAAACCCCCAGCATCAATCACTGAAACCCCCAGCATCAATTACTGAAACCCCCAGCATCAATCACTGAAACCCTCAGCATTAATCACTGAAACCCCCAGCATCAATTACTGAAACCCCCAGCATCAATCACTGAAATCTGTTGCCCTGAAAATGCCAACTGAGCGACTTTCATGCAAGTGGGTACATAATATCTGCTTAGGTAACAAACTCAAGAAAGTCTTTGGATCATCTTTATCTCTAGGAAATAGCGATATTACTTTTTCTCACAGATAAAGATATAAGGGGATAAGATTAACAGAAATAGAGTGGTGGATTCGGAACCACATTGACATGATAAGGGACAGCAAGGGAAATAAAGGTAGATTCAAATCAAACGGTTTGACTGCAGGGGACAGACAAGGAAATAGTGATAGATTCAATCGGTTACATTTTAGGAGAGAGAATGGGAAATTGGGATTTTCATATTCAGCATCACACTGACATTTTTGGGAGAAATAGAGAAGTGAGGACTCAATCTGGTTTCTTGATAGCAAATAGGGGGTGGCAATGAAAACAGAAAGTGGTAAATACGACATCATAGTGGGGAAAACGTTATACTACAGAGGATTGTACATTCGACACCACAGTGACATCATAGTGGGGAAAACGTTATACTATAGAGGATTGTACATTCGACACCAGAGTGACATCATAGTGGGGAAAACGTTATACTACAGAGGATTGTACATTCGACACCACAGTGACATCATAGTGGGGAAAACGTTATACTATAGAGGATTATACATTCGACACCACAGTGACATCATATATATAGTGGGGAAAACGTTATACTACAGAGGATTGTACATTCGACACCACAGTGACATCATAGTGGAGAAAACGTTATACTATAGAGGATTGTACATTCGACACCACAGTGACATCATAGTGGGGAAAACGTTATACTACAGAGGATTGTACATTCGACACCACAGTGACATCATAGTGGGGAAAACGTTATACTATAGAGGATTGTACATTCGACACCAGAGTGACATCATAGTGGGGAAAACGTTATACTACAGAGGATTGTACATTCGACACCACAGTGACATCATAGTGGGGAAAACGTTATACTATAGAGGATTATACATTCGACACCACAGTGACATCATATATATAGTGGGGAAAACGTTATACTACAGAGGATTGTACATTCGACACCACAGTGACATCATAGTGGAGAAAACGTTATACTACAGAGGATTGTACATTCGACACCACAGTGACATCATAGTGGGGAAAACATAATGTTATAGAGGGTGTACCTTGGAGTAATTATGTATGGAGGTGTGACGACCATTATATGAGTTACATTCGACACCACAGTGACATCATAGTGTGGGGAAAGCATTATACTCTTGAGAGATGTTCATTCGACACCAGTGACATCATAGTGTGGGGAGAACGCAATACCACAGAGGTTGTACATCTGACATCATACTGACATCATAGTCTGTGGTTGTTCGTTCGACACGACACTGAGCGACATTATAAATGACGGAAAAGGAAAAAAAGACAATGATAGATTCGACTTTGGCATTGTGATGACATGAGACACCAAATAATAAGTCCATGCTCTATGTGCAGATGCCCATTTTCTAATAATGCAAAGATGCATATGGTTGCATCTTCCATCAGTATATGGGTCTGCCACCAGGGGGGGTTGGGGGCATATGCAGTGTTTCCTCAGAGTTTGCCAGTAATTAATCCCTGTTGAAAACTTCACACCGATGTCACATTGGTGTGACATTGTACCCTAAACTAACATTTCATTGGAGAAAAATCGGGAGAGTAATGCTCTCAAGCGCGATGAGCTGAAGTTTTTTTGACAAGCATCAGGCTTTATATTTTGCGTGTTGCGTCTGATGCGCCTGTAACTATATTATAAATATAATGGCAGAAATAGTTTTTTTGTTGTTGGTATTATGGCTGGTGGAGAAAGATGTGAGGTCTATCCCTTTACTGCCCTCTAGCGGCAGAAGCTTGTCAGTCACACCAATATATTACAGCATCTGAACCATGTTGCCTCCCTCAAATGTCAATAATGATAACACCTGAAAAAATAACCATCTACGTAGAAAAAGCGCACAGGAAATACAGACTTGTCTGTGGAGTGTGCGCTAGGTGTTGGTGTAAATATACGTAGCCACTGTACCGAGTGAATTCTGTTTCAAAGATCTCACACCCAGGCACTGAAATATAATATAAGCGAACAAGATATCAAGAGTTTTAAACACTGTTGAATTGGTAAAAGAATTATGCACTTGATCATCTTACCAGTTTCATAAATATATTATGTTAAATTGAGGAACAATGAATTATAATATATATTTAGGGCTTGGTGAGAATTGGAATATCTTCAAACTGCTTTAAATTGATTTTCCAAGTTAGACCAAAATAGATCCTTATATTAAAAGTTCTGAATTTTCATTCAAATATGAAAATTAGTGATATCTGTCAATTGTTGCCAGATTGTATTGAAAGTTCAATTGTCATGTTATTGTGCGGTGTTCATCACGTGATGTTCATCATTTAAAACGGAACCATTTACAAAGGGCTCTGTCAACCTTTAGTTGACTCAATCGGAACATGTTCCGGGCTTCAAGCTTTGTGTAAATGCTTCTCACTGGCTACTAATGGGCGGGGCCTTTTGCAAGTATTCTCATCCAACATGCTTGCATCTATCCTCTACCGGCAGGGGGCGCTTACATCTGACACAGAACTACACTGAAGCACATGCTAACTATTTTCACCTGACTGTACAAACACGCGTTAAGCATAATTCTCATTCTTTTCTTTTCTTGGCAAACGCTGGGTAATTACATCCATGTTTTAGGGTTTCACAGTGACATTTTTAATACAGTTTAGCAGAAATATATTACTTGACACAAATATAGTTCACATTTCAAGTAAGGAAATATACATATATATTTAACCAATTAAACATTGGTGTACTCAAAACATTACATATCAAGTTTCCAGTGTTAACACATAGCATACCAAATATTATACGATGTGAATAGTGTGGACATTTTACCACAGGTCTATCTTGTATACGTTTACGTTCACCAGACATTTTTGACTGGCAATAATCAAGCATTTTGCGGGAATGCCACACTAAAAAGTGGCAAGTGTAGTAACTGCTTAGATTCCGACTACTTTCCCCGTCATATTTTCATCATCTGTTCCATTTCACACTCCTTATTACATGTAACCAAAGGCATGCTCGCACCGCCCATGAAAAATGATAGCTTCGCTTTTTATCTACTTTGTTTTCATGGACTTTGAGCTATTTTCTTGCCACACTGTGCCTTGGTGGAAGAGTTTTGTAATAGGGTGTTATGTTTATTCCTCTAAAGAATAACGCTGACGAGAGGCCACGCACACAACAAGCAGAAACTAGGAATTATTCAAAGTTGACCTTTTCGCGTGGCAAATAAGTTAACGTTTTTGTGCGATGAAACTCTTTCATTGAATTTCTTAATTTATATTTTTTAAGTTTACAAGATCAACATATTCAAAACTACTTTTATTAATTTCGCAATATAACCCATCATGCAGTCAATTTTGTATATAGTTGCCCCTTTGACGTTAGTATTGCCATGCTTGTAGAGTGCACTGGTTTGCATCTTTTTTTCTTCAATCCCCGCTCACTTCACCTCGCCATCCCCAGGACCGAACCTGAGAGTGAAGGGCAAAGCAAGATGATTGAGTGCAGGAAGGCAAATGTAGAGAAAGAGAGAGAGAGACAGTCAGACAGAGATGAGCACATACCGACAAGAAGCACTCGATGAAGCTATATTGTCAATGCCCTGAAATCAGAGACGCTGGGTTGAGCAGACGACATTTTGTACGTCTGGGTGCGGCGAGTGGATAGGAGCCAACTTTTGAGAGGGGCAATGATAGCCCTAACACATATAGGAGGAGAATGCTACTCACCCTGGATGGGTGTATCACTGGGGTAAGTAGCACTAACACACTTACTGCAACTGCTCATATTATGGCGTGTCATTTCACAGTTTCTGGGTTGATATGGTATACTTCGTAAAGTAATGAGATTGTTGTTGTAAAACTAACATTACCTCTGCTGTATTGAAAGTTAGAGCGCAGGTTGGTATCACTACCAGCAATATTGATTTAACCTCTTTTTTCAATTGTATCAAACATGAAGAATATCGGGGTAAAATTGGTGTGTACTTTATGTAAACGTGTTTTTATTCAGGAAAAAACCTCACACGTATTCAACAAGTTACCTTTACATGTACAGGTCTTTGTCTATTAAATACCAGCCAAGGAATCACTTAAAAGGAAACACACGTAGAATTTTAATTCCAGATAAACTACACATTAACATATTATTCTTGTGTAACACTTCATTATTATTTTGAAACGATGATTTTTATATTCCCAGTGTGTTGAATGATACAGGCCAGTTTTACTTCACTCAATCGTATATCAAGTCTTAAGCACTTATATAATCCGTTTTTATATCATTGATTATGATATGATTAATATTGAATTACAATAGTTAATTATAAATTACTTTATCTTAACATGCCTTGAACCTAAACGTTCTTCATATGAAGCAAATAAGCTCAGGTTGATTAAAATTGGGGTTCAAGTAACATGTTGTGAGTATAAGTATGTATATCCCAAATTTATGTATACAATTGATGTCAGGGGTGTGTCCAGACGGTGTTGACCAATCAGGACCTAATTTTGTGTGACAGAAACATCGTCTGCCTGTCTGCACGTGGAAATTGTCGTCTGCTTTACGTCAACTTCTCAATCAGAAAGCTGATAATCCAGAACTCTGGCCACATTCTATGTGGCACTGTTTCTTTTGGTGTGAAATAATTATCACAGTTGTGACTTACATTCACGATTCTCGGTGGAATGCCAATTGCAGTGTGGTTTTGCCGAGTAAACTTTTAGATGGAGATGTTTTCAACTTTCTCAAGAAGTAAGAGATTACCATCATATTTAAACAAGGACGGAAACTTTAATCAAGGACAGATAGATAAATGTTTTTCACAAATTGACATACAAATCCTTTACTATTTCATAAGCCCCTCTTCAGGAAACAGAAATATACATACACATTCCTATTTAATCAGAAATACCGTCTGCTTTGCAGCGGGCTAATTTTGTGATTGTCTGACAGAGGTAGTGACAGGTTGGCAAGTGGGGAAGGGTGGGTTTCTGATTGATGGCGCTCGATGCCACTACCTTTGACCAGGGGCTGATTTAACCCACACTGTTAACTCGGGTTTCTCTTGGGGTTTCAGGATGGGTGTTTAATGGATGACTACTGTGTAAAGAGTATAATGAATATGTTCATGGAAATATGTTTGGGCTGACATTGAGGGCAAAATTCAACAACTCTTTGATCAAACTAATGCTGTACAAGTTCCCACACTTCATGTGTGGTTCGTTCAAGACAGGTTAGAAATCTCCACGTTAAACACATTGTATTATAAAAGAATGACAATCTTTGCCAGCAGGCAGAGGTACAAAACCCTTCGTCCATAGTTTGTACTTATGTTCAGAACCATTCACAGGACGTGAACTGCATGCATATGCACGCAAATTTTCCAGTGTGCTTCATCTATAATATACTCAAGTCGGAACCCACTGTGTGTCTAGTATATGGCCATCACTCAAGTATATTCCTTATAATCATAACCTCCAGTACACTCCAATATATACCTTATTACCAGCATTCTGTGGTTTATCACCATGACCCCCAGTATTCTTCAGTAACCGCTGATTAATTGCATTCAGTATACTCCAGTATAGACCCTAGATGCCAATATACTGAAGCACAGACCCAAGAGGCAAGTATACTCCAATATAGACCCCAGAAGCCAGTATACTCCAGTATACACCCCAGAAGATAGTATACTCCAATATAGACCCCAGAAGCCAGTATACTGAAGCACAGACCCCAGAAGATAGTATATTCCAATATAGACCCCAGGAGCCAGTATACTCCAGTATACACCCCAGAAGATAGTATACTCCAATATAGACCCCAGAAGCCAGTATACTGAAGCACAGACCCCAGAAGATAGTATACTCCAATATAGACCCCAGGAGCCAGTATACTCCAGTATACACCCCAGAAGATAGTATACTCCAATATAGACCCCAGGAGCCAGTATACTCCAGTATACACCCCAGAAGATAGTATACTCCAATATAGACCCCAGGAGCCAGTATACTCCAGTAAACTCCAGTATACCAAGAAGTCAGTATACTCCAGTATACACCCCAGAAGATAGTATACTCCAATATAGACCCCAGGAGCCAGTGTACTCCAGTATACACCACAACCAATTGTTCATTTGCAATACACATGATACATATCTGAACTGACATCAATATTTGCATTCAGGTTGTGGAGTCTGAAATGGATTTTCATAGATATATATATGAAAAATCCACGAGGAGACAAGTAAATCCATTTTCACCTATCAGGTATTAATGACACTGGGAGGATATTAAATTATTAATAAGACGTATATATGTGTAGCTGCATATTTCAGGCCTGACACGTGCGCGGTGAAGCCTAAGTTCAGACGCCGGAGGCAGGTCGGTATGGGCCGAGAGCCGTGCAAGGTGAAGGACACCTGCGTCGAGGCAACATGGCATCCACCGGGCCCCTGCCTTAATTCATTGCTATCTACCTTTATTCGAGAATAAACATGATTATCGTACCAAGGTTTATTTTTATATTTTCAGACACAAGTGCCTTGACTCGCTGAAGGAAACAAGTTTATGGAGCGAAGAGAAATCATATTTATCGTCGACTGCCTTCATATTGGGATTATAACTTCAATCAAAATAAACGCATTTATAGATAAACGATTTCATGATGAGATATATAGAATTGAGTTGCAACGTGTACATTGATCAACTTGAAATGTTTACAGAGCAGTTACATATGTGTACATTTTTCATGATGGAAAAACACATTCAGGTAGATCTAGTATAAGGATTCACTGAAGCAAAACTAGGACTCATTCTCTTCAACTGGTAACTATTACACAAAACTACATATCTCCCGGATCGGTTCAGATGGATGTTATTTCATATAATTTGCAAATGATATCTACTATAAGCACATATAAGTCATGTGAAACATTGAGGTGCTATATTGGTATTGGACTCACCAATCAGAGCTGACATTGGTTGACTGAGATCAATTTATCACAGATAAGGATTACCTGTATAAACCAGCATTGACATGCAAGGATGAACATTATTACAAAGATATAATAGGATAAAATGGCACTTGTTTTTCACATACCAAAAACGTTGTAATTGACAAACGTATTTTTGTGCAACATTCTGCATAAAAGTTCAACTTTATCCAGGTTCTCATTGGTATATCACAGAGGTGTTTAAGGACAACTCCGTATATTATTTAAACTTGGGAGTGAAAAAAGTGTGTGCAAATAACTATGTGTGCAGTGTTTAGGTTGGGTACAGACTAAACATGCAAAACCAACACTGATATGGAGTAATGTGATACAGTATTGACACTTGATATAACAATTGGTCATAATAACATGTGCCACCTACTTTATGGAGAGTTGGGTGAGATGCTATCCACATCAGGAAAATATTGCTGACCGTGATATACAAGTAACTATATAATGGTAATTCTGCTTGCTGACTTGAAATAACAGAAAATGTGTTTTGCTTGCTGTCATAGTGGGGACACCAGTTGAGCAGGAATATTACTAGTACGTTGGCTAGCTGCAGTATATAAAGATGGCTGATTTACAACTCATTCTGGGACTCGTTGCGGGAGTGAGCTTCATCGTTCTCCTCATTTATTTCTGTTTCCGTTGCTGGACGTCAATAGCTAAGATGGCGGAGGAAAGCAAGGAACCAGTCAGACAATACTTTTCCAGACAAATGCGCGAAAGTTTCAGGAGAGGTGGGAGCAACATAAGAAGGGGAGCTGGACAACTAAGGAATTCTATGAGAAGGGGGAGGAGGGCTGGGGGTCCCCCTGGGCAGGGAAGGAGGCGTAGACCTCCCCAAGCCGTACCAACTGTGGACCAGCCCATACATAGGTCTGATGTGCACCCAGTCTACTTAAAGAAGAAACCAGACCCATCTGAAGAGCAGCCACCAGACGGAGCCACTGCAGCCCCGGGTCAGTCCTCTGTAACAGTATTAGCTACACCTCCACCATCTAGGGCAGCGACAACAACAAAGAGATTACCACCAACAGCAGCATCGAGATTACCAACAACAGCAGCATCAGATGAAACTTCTGCCAGACCTGAACCAACACAGGGGCGAGTAAAGCATGCCAATCAGACCTTCCCCAAAACAAAAGAGAGTCCAAAGCCACAATATGACCAGGCGCCTTTACTTCCACCCAAAACATTTGAAATAACCAATGAGAGTGGAGAACAGAAAGAAGCGCCCCCTAGTTATGCGGAAGCGATAAATGACAGGGAGAATGAGGTTCAGTTGAGAGCGGGCTATCCAGTCCAAAACCCCCCAAAGGGAATCCAGCCATACATGTTCACCAATACAGGAATCTATAATCCAACATCTAATTCACAAAGAAGACCTAATGTTCAGGTAAACACTGAAACAATTCAGAGAAATCAAGATAGTGTTATGGAATCTTTGTCTATGTATGGTGTGTACACAATATCTGGTAATAATCCCAGGGAACAGTTGAGAGAGCCTACTGATGTGGTGCATGAACAGAACTATCGGAATTTACACCATGAGGAATTCGCCAGACTAGCCAGAGAACCTGAGCATATTCCATACACTGAAGCAACGCCTTCTCCAGGCCCTGTTGATGAGCAATTTGTAAATCATAGAAATGTGAGAAGTCAAGGAGATGGGCGAGTAACATCACAGAATAGGGAACAGATCAATAGAAATAATATGAGTGATACCAAAGATCCAAGTCAGAACAGTGTTGCACTACCCATCCGTGAAAGGCTTTCCCAAATTACGAACCAAGAGCAACCCAATATAGAACATAATGTAAACGAATCAAGGCCAAAATATAGAAATAAAAAAATAGAGAATTATGCTGAGGCTATGCAACAACCGAAGGAAATGGACAGAGCTAATGCGATCCAAGAACAAGATGAAACTCAAAACAGGGAGCATGGCCTCCGTGAAAGTCCACCCTACCCAGCCCAGGCTGCATTCAAGGATCAAACTCCAAGTCCTTTTGAACATATTCCTTACATAGACAATTGTCCAACCCCACTTGGATTTGCAAAGGTACCTAGAAATCCTACACCAGAGATGTCTCAAGACACTCTCCTCCAGAGGAGTGAGGAAGAGGATAACGGTGGTGAACCAGACGAAAATACCTCCAGGTGGAGAGGTTCGTCCCAATCACGTGATCCACATGACAACCAACAGGAAGTGATGGATAGGACACGTGATATGCATCATTCTGTGAAGGAACCTTCACCACAGAAGGAAATGATGAACACAAAATTTATGTTAGAGCAATATGATAGAAGTGTTGAAGAAAAGAAGCTAAAGAGAGGCAATTATGAAAGAAGTAAGTCTGTCCCATACCAGCATCTTCATGATGAAGAAGACAACAGATATAAAAGACAGCAGTCTCTTCCTCAGGAATATTATAATGAAAGACAATTTCCTGAAAGAGATGACCAGCGCATGAGTCACGAACATGGAGAATATGATGGATATAATCGATATGGTAGGCCCCTTCCGAAATCCCATGAACAGTATCCAGGGGACAGAAGAGTCTATCCCGATGATCAAGTCAGACATCACCATATGTTGCAAGGCTATGATCCTTCAATGGAAAAACCACATGCTTATCAAGGTTATATGATTGGTGATGATCATGCAGTCAGTTATCAGAGACAACCACAGAACTATTCTCAGCTTCTTCCTAACCAAGGTGATAGGGCTGGTGATGAGTACGCAGGGTCCTATCAGAGGACATTACGGGCTCAAGATCAGCACCATCCTGATTCACATGGGTTTGGGCGGCCCTTTGAAAATGATGAACACAGGGAACCGTACCACCCTAGTCAACCCAGACACCAAGACTATATTGAGGACAGGTATCATCAAACACCGCACACGGCTCCCCCTGGCGCTGGACACTATTATGCCAAAGCGGCTCAAGGTCAAAGAGACCCTTATGTTAAGGGTCCTGATAGGAGATCTGGATACAATCCCCATACGTCCATGCCAGGGCCACAGCAGAGGAGAGACCAGGAAATGTATGGTTATGACAATCCTGCCTTTGCAGGCCCCCAACAAAGGTATGCCAATTCCGCCGAAGCTTATGGGTTCCATGAAAGGTCAGGGGGTCAACAAAGACGTCAAGGTCAAGGTCATCAAAGACGCCGAGATCACCCTCCACATTCTAATCGTCAAGAACAATACAATCGGCATGGAAACCAGCCAGGTTTTCATGGGGATACACATGGTTACCACAGTCACGGTAGATCATTAGGTCAGGATTCCATACCGGTGCAACCACCAAGAAGATCCTCATCCAACTTAGCAACAATGGCTTATTTTGACCTACAAAAAGGTGGTGTGTCATTTCCGGAACCGGAGAGAAGATATGCTCAAACAGACACCTATATATAAAAAGAATGATACTACAATGTGTTTATGTTAGTTTAGAGTGCATTTACAGGAATTAAACATTTTTCTTTGTAATTTACATTGACCATTTGTAGATAAATATTTTATAATGATAACTAAATTTGACTGGGAAAGTGGATTACTGATGTGTCACCGCGGTGTAATATTCTCATTATCAATGAATTCCGTGACAAAGATGTACACATGAATCTAGATTCGTTGAGGCACATTTCCGCCAAAGGTGGCATTGGGTCTTGACTATGAAAGAATTGTGCCATAAACATTGAATTACATCATTTGAAGATTAAAGTGTATATTCTAAAGTTTACAGAATATTTTATGCCAACCTATCATAATGCTGATATTAAAATGCCACCTGGTGCTTACAACTTCTATTGTCATAAATTAACACTATCAATATATTCTGCTACTTAAACTTATATATTACGAGATGGCCATTCACATTTTGAAATTCACCATATTGCATCATGTTATTTATTTGTAAATAGATATATGTTGTCGTACTGTCCTCGCTCATGGCAGATCCTTACGTGGACCATGATGAAGTAAAAAAAATATTATAATCAACACTCCAGGACAACCAGCGTAATGTAAATTTGTTTAGTTTTTTTTAAATCGCCACTAAACTAGTATTTCAATCCGATTAAGTTATATGAGTTTGTGTATGAGGCAATGTTCAATAAGCCAACGTGCCTAAGATCGTACCAGTGAAGCGACATCTGTCGCAATTGTATTAAATGTAATTACAATAGTTTGACATAATAGAATAGTGCATACTTTGGAATGAATGTGAAAGTAGCCACTATTGTGCCTTTTAGGGTGTAGTTCCATATATCTGTCTGTGCTCTGAGTAATTGATGTTTATTGAAATTAATGGAGAAATTCTTTGGAGGAGATTTGTCCATACAATCCAGCTAACTATTAGACACTAATAACATGTCCATATATATATTTGGACTGCATAGTCTAAGCTAACTATACTAGTCCAAATCTATATGGACAGCTATTAGTGTCTAAGCCAAACACGAGATTTCTCATGAGCGCAGCTCAGTCCAGGATAATAGAATGATGTAATAAATACTCAATAATGAGGATCATGTCCGATTTATCATGTAAATTATGATTTGCTCAAGCCAAATTTATGAAAATTATATGGTGATATTACATGGACAATGGGGGTTTTGTATTGTGTTTTGTATCTACATTAAACTCGAAACATTTGGTGACTTACCTCTTCGAATTCATTGATTAATGGTCTCAGTAACTGCAAACTTACACAATGAAGTATTAACCAACTGCGGCCTTTAATATGCGGTTCTTAATTATTGCACTTGATAAGTCCATTTTAAACATGAAATGTCCGAAAAATAAATGATTTGATATATAAAATTTGTGTTTATTTCTTAATTATTGCACTTGACAAGTCCATTTCATACATGAAATCGATGAAGTTGTGGTAATTGATATTTTCTTTTAACCACTACAAATGTGAGGGATTTAAGTGATCCGAGAAATACCCAGAAAGCCACTGAGAGGCAGCTGAACCTGAAAGAAAGATCATGACCTTTGCAAAACAAAGATGGATGCGTTTGTACAGGATGTTTCTCTATGGTGAAACCACAAGGTCATAGTTTAACCATCTGTCTACATACCAAGTGTGCCCCTACTTACAGCACACGATGTGAAGTGTTTATTTTCAGCTTTCTCTGCAGTGGCAGTTCCGCAGACCATTCAAAGAAAATGGAAAAAAAATATCTTTTTACTTTATACTCTTTACATCAAATGTGAGTTCAGACATTTTTATGTTAATTCCAAGAGAACGTTTTGAAAAACAGTTTGGTGAAATTGCTAACCGTCATGATCATGTTCAATATATAGATAAATGGTATAGTTCAAGAAACTTCGGAATCATAACAAAAAACATGTAATGTTGGTAAAGGTATGCAAGTTTCGTTATTTGAAAACTAATACATTGTATTTCGGAAATAAAGAAAAGGTAATTTCCTGAGCATCCACATAACCTAATGAAGTTAGGAGGGTAAAAATATCGCAGGTAAAAGAAATGATATTCATAGTCCTTGCAAATGTGAGGCCAATAAAAAGGTCACACGATGTTATAAATACAAGCATATCTCCAAAGTCAAACACTTTTTTGCTTAAAGCCATCAAATGTACTAATTGCCATTTTTTTTCCTTTCAGAACTATTAGTAGATTCATACTCATACACATATTTGAATATCATTATTTCAGATAAAAAAGCTTTGCTCAACGAAGTTTTGTGTCTTCACCCTTCTAAAAGGAAAAGCCCTATGGTTCGGTCAATTTCGAATAGGAAGAGTAATTTTTAATTTCTAACCGAAAGAACTGGGTTTGTTGATAAGCTAAAACCAATGCAATGTTGTATTATAAGTTAAATTGCTTATTTGCATTATCAAACAAGATAATTCCTGACCCGTTGAATCGGGTTTGGCTAAAACCAATGAAATCTTTCAAATGATATTAGATTGAAATCACCACCTAAAACAGTGTTTTTGTTGACCCATTTCCTAGAGTCAGGTTTCTCAGGTCTTTGTGAAAGTATGGGGTTAGATGATAGACGGAATAGTCTGTTAGGCTTCCTGCATGGCTCTTATGAAACTCAACATTGAAACATAAATAGTGTTAGTGTTTACCAATCACCCATCGGCAAAGCCCAGATAGGTGATCTGGAGGGGTTTGTCGAACGTCCATGGTCTCTACCAACTGCAACCAAAGAAAAGTTTGGTGGAGTTGATTGAGCTCTAGTGAAGTAAAAAGTCGCCAGCTGCAAAAACTGTGGTAAACCCGTTTAAACGTCAAAATTGAACCGTTTCAACTGCCGTTAAAACGGGTTTGACTAAATTTTTGCAGCTGGCGATTATTATCAAGTATTTATATTTTCCTTATTTAATGTTATCCAAAGAATAATCAAGCTTTTTATGAGATTTTAGACATAATCATACATAAAATATGAATTATCACTTAAACAGTTGGGTATTTAAAAAATCACATCTGAACGAGATTATACATGAAAAAGTAAAAATCTCAGACCTCTCCAGATCACCTATCTGGGCTTTGCCGATAGGTGATTGGAGAACACTAAAATAGTGCCATGATTATATCTAAAATGTCCCAAAAAAGTTTAATTATTCTTTGGATGGAATTAAATAAAGAAAATATAAATACTTGATATAAGTCGCCAGCTGCAAAAACTGAGTCAACTTTAACTACCATTAAAACGGGTTCAATTTGGACGTTTAAACGGGTTTACCTCAGTTTTTACAGCTGGCGATTCTTTACTTCACTAGAGCTCTAACAACTCCACCAAACTTTTCTTTGGTTGAAATTGGTAAAGACCTTGGACGTTTGACAAACCCCTCCAGATTACCTATCTGGGCTTTGCCGATTGGTGATTGGAGAACACTAACACATGAAATAATGACATTTTACAAACACAGACAGAAAGATGCGGAAAAATATATGTCTAATTATCATATCAAATTTTTGTAATTGAATTATGAAGAGATTAATGATTGTATGAAATCTATCACTAATACCTGAATATATTAATTCATTTATATTAGCATTCATTTAATATACTTCTAATTCGGTGGTCATTAGCTTCTTAATTCATTATCAGAAGCATGCATATTAAAGATGGTTTGTTTGTTACCTCGATGACATACCAGTCAAGTTGATGTCAATGTTTTAATTGTTTTATTTTTTTGCCATATTGCCAGTATCTATTAACAACTATCATTCTTATAAGGTTATATTAATTTATAATCAGATTATTGAGGTACTGAAAGGTAACTTCCAGTACCTCTTAGAAATCACTCTGTTTGTCCTGTGTGTGTATGTGAGTGTTAGTGTGTGTTGTAGTGTGTGTGTGTGTGTCTGCTATCTTTTTCCTCTATTATCCTATGTGCGTTTGTCCCCTTCAAGTTATATTAGGTTGCATAATATCTAGGACTTTGGGGGATGACCCTTTGATCCTTGTCCTTGGGTGATGCTCGTGACATCCAGAGGGCATGCTTCTTTGGGAGAATGATCCTTTTAGCTTGCTGCAAACTGTGACTTAGTAGGGCAATTAGATCATTATCACTTATGCAGCACTCGTTCGTCCCTATTGTTGCTATTGACCTCCATTTGAACCAGTGTTATAACTAACCTCTGACTTAGCTGCTGTTGGTATTGAGTGTTGTATAAACTAATGACATTTAAGCAGCAGCTCACACAGTGTGCCCCCCCCTCCATGGAAACTTAATGTGCAATGAAGCCAATAACAATCTGGGAAGAAATGACATTAACTTAAGTGATATACAAGTCACACAGTAGATTATGTTGTTATCTGTGTTTAGGCACTAGCATGAACATGGGGATCATGATATTTAAGAGGGTCTTTGAATTAGATCAGAGAGCAGGGTGTATGTGCACTTATATGTCAACCATTGCATTGTACTTTAAGGAGCCTGGATTTAGCCATGTATACTATTATTGTTGACAGCACAGATTATTACAGTACCGAATGGGACATCTGTCACAAGGTATCTAGTTTTAGTAAAGTTGACCTGTTCGGAAATGTTGAGTTCCATATTTCCTCACTAGATGGCAAGCTTATGCAACTCTTGTAGAAAAGCAAACAAAAAGATATTCATTCGGTAATTGCGACCTGAGCTTTGAAAAAGGATAACTTTAGTTATTAGTGAATGAATGAAATTGAGTCAATTTGTGTAAAGTAATTTCATATAAACAATCACTGACAACCAGCCTCTCAGTCCCTCCATCTAAAACAAATGCCAATCTGTAAATGAGTAAAGGTATGAAACACGTGCCTTAAACCTGAGAGCAATATAACTATTTATTATTGCTCTCAGCTTAAACTACTTTAAAGTCCATGAGAAATGTGATGAGAAATATCTTGACTGAACTACAAATCTTGGGTAATCACAGCTCTCTACGTTTAATTCAAACAAAAACATTCAACTATTTTTTCCTCGACTATATATTTAAAAATCTATGAAAAAGACACAGGAATATACACAAATTTCGTCTAAATGTCATTTTACCGCATAAAAAATTTAGGGGGCAACCGGAGTTGAACCGGTGACCTCTCGATCTGCAGTCGAATGCTCTGCCACTGAGCTATACCCCCAGCTACTAGTTGCGATTTTATTTTCAGATGTCGGTACACAGCTATGATATGATATGGTCACGATCAATCCCAATACTTCGCTCTTTTCCAAGAATCAATAGAATGATGTTACCAGTTGTTGATCCGGAACTTACCTTTCTCAGTCCTTATGTGCATTTCCTTCACATGTGGTTTGACTGTGACTGCATACACCATTGCATATACATATAATATATTTGACCAGCACGCATTTTATCCCACCATACATATGTTGTACAGACATTATGATACATAACTTGATCATAAGCTCTACAGGGGCCCCCATAGGGTTTTAGGATTATTGGATTTTTGGCCTAAAAAAGAGGGATTATTGGATTTTTGGGGTGAAATATCTGGGATTTTTGGATTTTGAGGAAAGTGTTTAGGATGTTATGTAATTCATTGCCAAATAAATTTGTACTAAATGTAAACATATTTTAGGATTTTTTGTTTTATACTTTTGGATTTTTAGATTTGAGGGGAAAAATATTTAAGGATTTTTGGCTACAAAAGATACGGATTTTTGGATTTTTAGGTAAAAAAAGGGGGATTATTGGGTTTTTCATACTCCCCCTATGGGGGCCCCTCTACATATTTGAGTAGCTCGAGGATCTCTAGCAGTGAATTTGCCTTTTGTTTATTTTGGGTCCGGCGGCCATTTCACGGCTAGAGAGAGATCGTCAAATTTCATCTGCCCTAGCGCAGCCCACTGGGCTGCGCGTGGTAAACACACACTGCAGGTGTCGTAATTACGTACTCACTGATTACATGGCCTGGTTGTTTGCAAAGTATAATCTGTTTTCTTCAATATCCAGTTGTAAAACAATAATTTTATTCTGTTTTAAGTCAGTTATCACACTTTTAAATGGAGAAGAATATCAGCTTCTTCAGAATTGAAATGGCCGCCAATGTTAAGACTGGTTTAGACCACGTGACTCAATTTCACCCTCCACTTTTTGTTCATTGTGGGGAGTCATTTTTCACTGTCTCAAGAGTGTTTTTATCTGGTGATGTTTCCTGGCATTTTTACTGTAACAAACATTTGGATATTTCTTGTGATAAAATTAAAATTGTCATTCCTGATTTATCAGGCTTGTACACGTTTAAATGTTGAATTAGCAGGACAGTCATATTCTAAAATAGGTAAGGAATATTTGCGGTGAGGTTTCAATAAATGTCCCCCCAAGATTATTATACAAACAGTGAATTTCCACGAAGAAGGCAGGAGAATGAAAAAAAACAGATTTTTTTACTGAAGTACTCCACGACCTAAAAACTGCCCCTAAGCTGCTCAAATATGTTTAAAATGCAAATAAAATATAGCAGAATATATCTTAAGGAAAGGGCTAGTTATTTAGGGAGTGGATGCCATGACTATATTTGAGGGGTCACTCATTTGATAGATCAGCTAAGTGTTTGCTATATAGCAGCAGATAATTCTCGTCATGTTGGTTGTGTAATTAGATGAAAATGTCGTGATGATATCTCCTCTTTCTCTTAATTCTTTTTTTTTCACTTTCAAGGCAGTACATCTAAAATTTAAGAAAATTTATTCCGCAACGTTAAATACCTCCCAGAAATTGAGTAAAACGTGCGTTTTACAAGCTGTCGCTTTGCATATATTGGATTTTGTGACCTCTGATCAGATCTCCAAAACTGCACCCCACTGCCCGGCACTCTGCATATTTGATCGATAAGTAACTAAACCACACTTTTCTCACCTCTGAACTAATGATGAAAACGTTGCTGGTTTGGTGATATGTCGATAGTTGCATTTGTCCTCGTGAGCTTGTGAACTAAAAGAGACATACATTTTAATTTGTCCCAGGGTATAATATTTCTCCTTGTTCCTGACAAATTGTTTTGAGAAACAGAGCGCACAGATGAGACTGAGTTGATTGTGTTATCGATAAATTTGTTAAATTTTGTAATTTTGTCTTTGTTGGCAAGCCCAAGACCAAGTTATTGCCAAGTTTTTGACGGCCGTTACTGCATACTGTGACTTGGATTATGTATGGTCTACTTTCTCTTTGCGTTAGCATAACTTTTATACACTTTTACATATTTGTGGTATTTCATATATATTTAACGGTCAATCAAAGATATTTAGAATTGTGTCGTCGTTTTGCATGACGGCTCCGTATGTTAGTTAACCACACATATATGTGAGTGTCATGTTCTTGTGATTTTCCGCCAGGTGGATGCATGGCTTGGTGAGCAGCAGAGACAAGCATTCTGTCCACTAACACGAGGTGTCGCTAGTGAGTCTGCCAATTCAGCACAACCTTCAGGCTTCTGCTGTGCACAACACTCAACCCATTCAGCCTCCCCCTTTCTCTCATTACAGGGAGCTTCTATCGTCAGGCACGGGATATTGGACAAGGCTATGTGTAAAAGGCTTAAAAAATGTGGCTATGTAAAATAACTTACAATATCCCATTTAAGGTTCTGTTGGGGTGATTGGTTAGTACATCAGCTGATAGCTCCTTCCATTATGGATAATTGCTGCAGTGTAGGTTCCAATGGCATTATTTCTATATTTCATTAAATTCCAAAATGACTAAAGATGGGGATGAAAAAATATTTGTTCATGTTGAAAGTTTTGTATTGAATATAAGCTGATGATGCTATAATAATAGAATAAAATACCAATTTATATTTATCTTGGAAATTACTAATGCAATCATAGAAAGTAATACAAATGGACCACTTCTTTAATTCTGACTGAGTTGGTATCTTTTGCAGGAGTTGATAGTTGTGTATAGTCATGTTTAGCTGGCAGTTCAATCAAGGGCATTGCCACTTGCTTGAACATAAATGGGACATATCAAAATCTTAATCACATCATTCAACCGTATGCTAAATCATACATTACTTTGGTCATATTAATAATCTGTACAATTTATGCATTTAGACATTGCAGATTCTGGCTAGAATATCATGTTTTCATTTTGAAAGTATCCACACAAATTTTTTTTTTTTTGACTTCATCACCTATATAAATAAAAATGTCCCTATTATGCGTTCCAATGTCAGCAAGTCAGCTATCAATACTGATTTTGGCCAGCATTTTCATTAAGATTGAAACATACATAAACTTCATATCTTTTGGATAAGGTATGGTCACATGATCATTACGCAGTATAATCGTTGAGTGAAACGAGACGTTTATTGAAAGTAATGAATGAATGACCTGAGCAATCCTCATCTGTTTTAATCTATGGACTCTTAAAGACCTGTAATGGGTTTGATACAATGATTGATACAAATGTTTTTGAATGTCTGTTTCATTCATGTGACATAATGTGATCATTCAGAATGTACTCAAATCTATTAACAATCCTTGTTTCATTTTCATTACACAATTGTTTTCATTGTTTTGAGAGTTGATAGATCTTTTGCATAGAGGTAGTCATACTCTTCCGTAGAAAGAGAATAGACTATCTCTGTTTTACATGGGTTTTAATTCCACTCTGTTCGAAGAGAAGTAGGAAATATCACGTTAAAAAGATAAATCTAATTGCAGATAATATTTCCAACTATTGCCAAAAAGCAGATATGAGACTATAAATGGCATATTTTTGTATAAGGATTTAAGGAAAGTGATTTTTAATTTGAAATCCCAGAATATTTGCATGTTTTCTTGTATTGTGTGACCATATGCAGGTAACTGATACATGTGAAAAGAAAATGTATTCACTGTTAAGTCAATGGGGAACACATCACTCAAAGAAAAAATGCAGTTTGAAAACTGCGATTGAAAATGGTAGCAAAGACAATCACTGAAGCACCAGCTAAATCATTATTATTGTTATTGTATGTTTGTAATATGTTTATGCTCCATGTCACACTAAATTATTGATGACAAAATATGAGAAGAAAACAATGTTCAATGGCCCTGCAATATGAAGCAATAATGAACTTTTGAAAAGAAAAAAAAACAGTTTGCAGCAACATGTAAAGGTGATTAATATGTTCGTAAATGTGATTAATATGTTCACGTGAATTCCGTTAAGGGGAAATATCAAGCATTGAGATGATAGTCTTTGGTATAGAACCAACGTGGGAGATGAACAAGTTGAGTAGGGCATACAGATGAGAGCAATCGCGCCTATTGTATTACTTTAAAATTGGTATTTATGAGAGCGCTTGCCAAGCCGTGAAACCACCAAAAACAGTATGGCTGTAAGTTGGCCAAAAAATGGTTCAAAATCTCTTAACGCGTATTGCAACGCGATAGGTTGGGATGGGTTTTAGACATCCATCCCCTTCTCCAGTCCACATGTATGGACTACGCCTTCATTTCACCATTCTGTCTCTTCATCCCAGACACTGGAGGCTCTGACAGGATTTACAACAGGCATACACTTGGGTAGAAATTATGGAGGGAATAAAACAAAGCTGGGCGAAGCTATTACTTTTACTATGAAAAGGTAATAATTCATGGTTTTAATTTGAAAACACTACATTAAGCGATAATATAACCAACAAAAAACTGCAAAGGGGGTTATGTTAAACTTGCATCAACGTTTCCCTCAAGGGCTCCCCCGCTTGGATCGATAACAGTTGTAGACCTGTGGACCTATTTCTTTTTGTGCACACACTGCTAGAGACGGCTTCATATTTTATTCAGCACTAACAAAATGTCAGTTCCAACCGGTGTTTAACAGCATGCGATCAGTTACATTATGCTCTGGAGAGGCTCCCAGCCTCTCAGCAAGGTATTATTTCTGATTGGGTCTCCATTGTGTCGCCCCCGGCGAAAAAGGAATGTCTTGAAGACCCGATGTACAGTTATCGGGGAGAACGATGCTTTCCGACCTTGCTGACTAGGGCCTGAATAATAATGATAAAATCCTCAAACCTTTGCTGGTCAAAAATGACTATAAACATCTATGAGAATTTGCCAATGTTTATCGTGACTTTCAATGTACTTGAGGAATTATTAAATGTATTTTAGTATACAGCTTGCATGAATAAACACGTTATAAACCTCCGAGCTTTCCTAACTTAGTATTCTTTAATAATTGCATAGCTAAAGTCAATCAATGATGATAAATATGTGAGAGGCAACTTACCTTAGCAAGTTTGTCTTTCTCATGGCCGCTTGGTTTCATATTTCTATTGAAAACATAATTTAATGAAATGAAATATGTCCTCCATATATCGTAGTATCTTAGTGTTTTTTATTCACTAATATCGTTTTTGTTAAATTTAATTGCCATTTCCTAGTGTTACAATTTATTAGAAGGCCTCTAGCATGATTATAATTTGATACTGTCCGCCTATGTGCAGTATAAAATATGTGCAAGAACTTCTATAGGTAACGGAATCTATGTCACAGCAATGGAAGCAATGGTGTTTTCATTACTGGAGAAAATGTCCAGCTTTGAGTACAATTAAAAATAAATTTGTAATCATTTGATGAAAAGCACGGAAGAAGTTTTAAATTTCCCTGGAAGATTTTGAAGAAATAAATTAATTGGGCTTGGATTGGAAATGTTGAGGTCATCTTATCAGTTGGAAGGTCAAACTAAAACCAGACAGGGTAGTTTTATAACTAGTGAATTCTGAATAGAAAAGTTGGCATGTTTTCAGAAAAGAGACAAATTGAATAATTTGCATGAATATAATAAATCATATTAATTCTTGATGTCTATTTTTCCTGTCGAGAAAGCTGATTAAATGACCTTGCAAGATATTCAAGAAGCATTGGATTGTTGAAAGTCCTTTGAAAGGGCATGCTCCTAATCCATATTTTCGCAAAGGGATTTTGATTTATCCAGAATTATGAATAAATTCAAAAGGAGGATTCTCCGTGACCTTAATTCGCTAGAATATAAATTAGATACACCCCATAGATTAATTAACCTTCATCACGCGTAAGGCCCTTAAGAGAATTTGAGTCAATATTTTAACCAAGATTGGTCGTCTTGGTTTCATTGCCCTCATCGCTTGGTTCCATTATAACAATTGATTTTGCTCTCCAGTCAAAATGTGTGAATGTTCTCCAAACACAACACTGTTCAATTTTGTAAATATCAAGAGGTATTTATCAGTATTAAACTTGAGCTGTCAAGTAAAAACGATAATTGGGATGAGTATAAATGTAATCTAAATACTGCTTTAAAAAATGTCCTAAAAATCATCAAATCGAAATTTGAACAAGCACTTAATCAAGAAAAATTCAAATACACTTTCATAGATTATGATAATCATTTGGACTGCGTTCTCAACCTTTATATACAATGCTCATAAATGTTATAATATTGATTGGTTTTCCTACCATTCTTAAAATATTAAGCAAGCCTAAGCCGTTCAGATGTGTTGCATTATTCATGGGCTTTGGTGATGAGTAATGCAAAATAGTGATGATTAACAGACAATGTTTGTGATTAGATATCGTGTTAAACTCTGGAATAGCACATCATTATAATTCTAAGACTAACAAAGAAATAGTTGGCAAATATATACTCTCGGTTATAAACTTTCAGAGTCATGTTGTGATATTTCCTTTTGGATCAACATTGCTTCAATTACTGATGAGCAGGTTCAGGAGGCCTTGTGTGTTTATATCTTTTTCAATCAATGTATTAAAATATTACATACTACTTATGAGATATTCCCATTCAACTGATGATTAGTATGCAAGGCATTGTATCTGATGAAATGTCAGAAATTTTGTAAACGCACGACATCGTCAACCATGAATCGTTCTTTACTTTAGAAATATCAACCACATTGGGAACTCCATTTAATCATCGAACTCATTCAAATGCTTGAGCACAAATGCTTGAGCACAAAAGATTATAGTTCAAAATTTTATTTTGCCTCTCCAACACGGGTGGTTTCCCATAATTGTAAAATACGTCATAATGTGATCTTTCAAAAAATGAGTTATAGGGACCTTTGGATGAAGACAATGACATGTTTAGACATGAGTAGTTTGGAGGGGGGGGGGGGGGGGGGGTCCGTTAATTAAATACAATCTGCTTGCCACCAATATCATACGATCTTTTGAGTTTAAAATATGAGAAAAACAAATAAGAAGCATCTAACTGTAAGAGACTGGCCGACCTTACCATCAGAATAATTAACAAAAAGGGGTAGAAACTCTGTACATATATTATTAATAATGGATGAAAGAGATATCTTTCAAAGAAAGTCTAATCGTTTGAAGCTTTGGTATTTATATGTATTTGTATTGTACATGGCACTCATCGATTCAAAATATAAGAATTATATCTAGATAAGACGTTTAGTATAGAGTGCAACACAAATATTTGCATTGTTGCATTGAGGCCCAGTATAATCAAAAGACTGAGTTGATTTCAAGATTTCCATTTGCAGTGGAAATCTTCAATACCATTTCCACCTTAATAGCTAATGACCTTCAGACAAAGGGGGATAAAAATGACGTCTCGGTGGATTTGCAACTGTAACACGATTCTTCATTATATTCCACAACAAGAAAACTTTTACCTTTTGTCTTGTTTATATTATTTTTATCAACATGCCATTCTTCTCAGGAGACTAAAACTGAAAACTGAGAACTAAATAATTGAAAATCTATTTGTGCATATACAAAACTGTTCTCGTCGGAATAGTCCCCATTTTTAGGTCATATTCGCCAACATTTTGCAAGCACTGTTCACTAAGTAAAACCCCCTGACAGTCCTCTCTAAATAAGAAACCTACACCATCTTTGGGAATTCTAATGTATGTCTGTCCCTTTGTGGTGTAACTTTTTTCTTTATTTTCCTTGGCTTTCGAAATGGCTACTTAAAAGTTGGCGGAGAATCGAGCCGAATTAAAATATATTGAAAAGATCGGGTTCCTCCTCTTTTGCAATGGGCAAACTTGACACATTTTTTGTTTGGAATTAATAGAGTTAATGGAAGGAAGTTATTCCCTGGAGTCGCAAGATAGTGATGAGAGGTCATTATGGAAGAAAAGTATATACTCTGCTTTCAAATTGAAAGTCACTTTTATAAACACAATGTCATCTCTTGTAATGACAACAAAGGTTTACTGAAAATAATTCAGTTAGATTGGTTGGACACTGATATTTTGGAGTTCCTTAATTGGTTGTCACGTGCATTTCTTGGCATTATTAATGTCCACGTCCTGAGCAAATCACTGTCCTCTCGCTTCAATGAGTCGGTACATGAAGTGTTACTCCCATAAGAGAAAATAGCAAACCTCGAGAGGAGAGTGTTTGATATGGAACAAAACAGCAAAGGGGACTAAAAATCTGATTAGGATAGCAGCGCAATTGCATTCGCAGGCACATAAATGAATTCTATTGGCGCCAAAACATTGGAGATAGTGGTAGTCAAGCTGTGAAGGCACTAAATGGTGGCTGGAATTTGGTGGAGAAATGTCTCCAAATCTTAAAATAATGAACTATGTGACCAACCTGATATGTTAAGCCATCAAAGGTGCAACGTCCTAAAAAAGGGTGAATTCGCTTAACTTCATTGAAAGCCACACCCACTCCATACCAATACAAATCTTAATGTGCGGTCTTTTGAAAGGTGCCACAAGATTCCTTCATAATCCTACATGCATTCCATACAAGTGGGAAACACTATTAATATATAGTATCTTATATACACATATATTTATAGAACACAACTTATGACCTTCAGACAATGTTATCACCGCTTTACTAATATGTACCCATTTAAACAGAACATTAACCAAACACAAAATGGGTACCTTACAGACATGTGGGCAAGTCGGGAGAGTTCGTCATACAAAAAGAAAAAAAACAACACCAAATATGCATGACTGTTGAAAAAAAAGTAAATAAATTCTACTTAACAAAAAACAGAGAATCTACCACATATGGTAAGCCCTAGAAACAATTTTCAAGTCAAATGAAGGACTAAATGAATTCCCAGAGTAAGTTAAGTGTTGTTAAGACAATTATGTATAGGCATCGATACTTGAGAAATGTACCGTTGCATGATTGTATATAATACTTCCTCTAACACGTGACCGGAAACATAAAAACGTGCGCTGATGTTTCCAGAGTTCAGGTGCGTGGCATCTTATGTTATATTGTGAATCACGATTAAAAGATTCAAATAGTGTTATCCATTTCACTAACTTTTTTCTTGTGAGATTTTCAACGATAAGCATTACGTGTTTAGGCCCTTTTCAGATTTTCAGGAAAGTTTCAATCATCTTAGTTTCAGCGCTATCACAGCTTGACCACTACAATCACAATGAGTTTGGTCCAAAAAGAATATCTGTAAATACACTCCCGACGCTATCCAGTGTCTCATCCCTAAAGTCCGGTATATTCTCTTCGGAGGAAAACTTAGGGTACAATGACATGTGTTCTTTATTTCAAACTTTTTGATGAATTGATACAATTTAACCTTTCGTCATTCTCAAAACCCTTTTCGACAATTTAACCTTTCGTCATTCTCAAAACCCTTTCATTTCTGCATAAAAACAGGTATGTAAATTTACACTCTGATCCCTGCATTGATGACATTAAGAAACACTCAACTGTGTGTAATGTTAGCAATCCACGATTCTGCAAACTCCGTGGCCCTGAAACAAAGGCGCGTTATAATACAAACGGACATTTTGACGCATTATGTGATGGGAGTAGTGCATCCCGTGCCAGTGGCAGGTCTGAGGTCTCTATGTGACCTGCCATGGTTTAATTGTACTGAAATTATTTTCTATTGTAACACACCGTTGTGTTTTTTGTCACACTGAAACTGTCCATATACTTGACATCTTGTCGGTATGCTGAAGTAAAACCATTTGACTAGCCAATATATTTTGGCATTGATCTTGTTTTAGTTAGCATAAATTCTTTCATTTTACAGGATGATGTCCTCCTTTATGAACCAAAACATAAAAGTGTGTAAAATCAATGTTTTTCATTGCCGTGCGAGATCATGATCAAATTATTGTGCCTATTATTTGCATACTGTGCCGGGTGCAGCAAAATACAACCACAATCTCCAGCAAGACTGACCCTAGCAAGCCGGGAGACACAAGCGGACTGTTACATAAGTTATTTTAATATCATACATCTGCTGAGGATATTAGCTCAGTATTTGGAGGTTTTAGTTCAAAAATGACTTGGCTTGTGCTTTTTTTAAAGAAAATAGACTAAAATTATCCATTACATGGCATGTGTCTTGGCCAGTGGTCCATATGTTAATATAGACTGAAAGTGTCCACTACATGAGCAAGCATACACATGTGTAAGGTGGACTCGGCAAAAATGTGACACAAAGCTTAAGATTGCAGTTAGCCAATCATATTAATCTTTGAACGTTTGAGGAAAGGATGACTGCATGTGGCACACATGTGAACAGGGCATCTGTGGGTGGGATATTTACGTTATTACTCTGGTTACCAAGGCATCTGCATCATCATCATCATCATCTTGACGTCATTACCACATGGATAAACTTCCTCTCTCAGAACAAAGGACGTTCGATTTGAAATTATTTTACATCATGGCCATTGTTTGATCTTTGTTTTTCCGCTTACTAAATCTATTGTGGAAAAAAGTTGCAACCAGTATATCTATCATGCGTGCAATTCCATTATTTATAATACCTTCTTTGCAAACCCCGCAATATTATCTTGTTTGGGTAAAGGATCTGTAATTTGTTTTATTATATTGCATAAGTTAAACATAAACAATATAAAAGGGCCTAATTTATCCTCTTTAAATGATCTAACTTGACACAACAACTATATGCAAGTGTTTCACCTATTAAAAAAAACAATCGGTCAAGACCGATGTAATCATCATGTTTTCCTTTGATACCCTCAAGCTTAGTAACTTTGAAGTAACAGCGTATGATATTATCATAACTATGACCAAGTAAAATGCATTTGAAGAAATGAAGATGTAAGAGACAGGCCGGTAAAATAAATTTCAAAGAAGGGACAATGAAAAAAATATTGTCTTGAGATAAAATCTGACCAGTATTTTGCAAAAAGGTGAAGAGAGGTAGAATATCTGACACATATCAGGCTATTCTAGGATTCATTAATCGAGAATGGAATTGTAACAAATGGTCAATAGTAACTTTAGTATGGTCTTGGCAACGTCTCCCTGTGGACCCCAGGGCAGATTATCAGATTCCGAAGACATGGCTTACGTGTATCTACAGAGCTCTTCAGTTCCCAGTGTAGGACCGTGAGTGAAGCATGGCGTGGAGTAGGGTGAGCACCCAGTTGAGCAGTATTGGGAAAACTCAACTGAAGCAATGCTCCTTGTAGGATGCTATAATGAAATGAATATATGATTGATTGGAAATGTATATATCATTATTTCTATACATATGTATTCAAATAACTTTCAGCAGGGGGAATCTTCAATGAAAGATATTCTATTACAGAGATCTGCACACTTGAAATCAAGAACAATACCATAGATTCTACGTTCGAAGAGTCGAAGTCTGAAAAAGTAGTTCATTTACCTAGTGTGGGACACAGTGCCTTTACAGATGCACATTTGGTGGATTCTTGCACACTTTCTTAAAACCTAAACAAGCTTCCACCACGTGTACATATGCATTCAATACATCATTTTAAGGAGGAATAATTAATACTTTAGGGGGCTGCAGGTCAGGCATTGTTTGCCACCAGGTGCCGACGTATTCAAATCATGTGAACCTTTTATTGAACACTAACACCAATAGGTCATTTTGTCAATTTATTTATTTGACTAACCTTTGGATTCATTATCTGTGACAGGCTTCTGGAAATGTAAGTGGGAGTGGGTTTGGTATAAATAGAACTTTCTCCCACAATTATGTTTGACCAAAACTTGCAAAAGCAGATATGTGATTCAATATTGCTAAGTAAAGGGTAATTCTTTTGTCATTGACAAAATATACAGAGAGCAAAGACAATTCGGTCAGTGAGACAAGGCGTGCTATTCTCTTAGTGAAATCAGCCATTGGGGACATTATTATAATAGAGGTGATAACGTTAATCCCACACCTGAACAGATTTCTTAAGTATAAAAGTAATAAATAAGAAAGAGTCTTAATTTCCTTTTGTTCACAAATTGTCACATATCGTTTTGGTGTGTATTTGATCAGATATTAATTGATAAGAATGTAAGAATGGTGTTGCATGACCACAATTATAGTATTTAGAAATTTAAACCTAGGAATATTAAAATTGATTGTCGCAAGACTTGTCAGGTTTATGTATACAATATGTCCATACGATTCTATATGCATCTTATGGAAACGCTAAATAAATAAGTCATTAACAAGTAATTTCTGCAACGTTTGGATATCATTTAACTTACCCAATGGCTAATGATGAGAGTGGTCATAGAATGCGCTGTTCTTCTCATGTATTCATTGGGTTGAATTTCGTAATTTCCCTTTATTATCAGCATGTATTTTATACGTATATTAATAACAAATGGACGTCATAAACGAATACTTAATAACATAGATCAGGTTCATCTGAGATCATCGTTTAAATATAGATTAATATATCATCAAGAGGACATTGACATTGTAAAAAAACATTAATTTGCAAGAAATATTCTTCAATTAAGAAATAAAAAAAACTTCAAATTTATTTTTGCATAATTACAGACGTTATTGTCTTGTAAGATTTTAGGAAGATTTCCCGGACCACCTTTATTTACCAGTAATATAATAAAATATATTCTAAGATAAATTGTACTTCTTGATAAAGAGGAGATAGCAAAAACATGACATTCTTCCTTTCACACTGAGCTGAGAAAATGTTGTGCCTTCGCAGTTTGGCTACAGCTACCGCAAATGATTTTAACGCAAACGCAATAATTTACGAATGCTTTTGCCGTTCGCCTGTACTCAATTTTTGTAGTCACAAGACTGCTCCTAGATTTTCATCTCCAAAGTCAAGTATATTCTCGTATGACAAAAACACGGCATGAGTTTTAAAAAAATAAGAGAAACTGGTTTCACATGTTTCCAGATGTGTAACATTCCAATTGGAAGAGATTATAAGACAGTCACTTGGTGTAGAACAGCACATTCGGCACATCGTGCTAAAACGTCCCCCGGTATATCACGGTAAAAGGGCATACAGAACACAGATTATTAATTCTTTCCCTCTCAGAGGCTCATATCTTCATATAATGTGTATTGAGAACATGGAAATTAAACAAACTTACATATCAACAATTATACGAAGAAATGAATTATCAAAGAGGTTTTCTTGTTTGGTTCTTCGTTAAGGACAATAGACCATCCTGCGATATGAATTGCCCTTAAACTACAAAAGTTCATCTTACAAAAGAGCAGCTATTTTGAAGGAAGTACCAACATATCCTGAACTTATCATGGCACCTGTATACCTACATGTATGTATACACCACAACAAATATTTGCGTGTAATCTTTTAAGCGTAGTAATGTAGATGCACAATTCATAAACTTTTAAATAGTGTATAACTGACGTGGCTGCAACCGTATGGCGTAAAAAAACATGTACAGAACAAAATGTTTGTGTAAATATGTCATACATAATTCTCACTGCTCGATTTTAAACATTTGTGATCCACCACGTGTCTCTTGTGTCATGCACAAGGCATGCTGAGATAGGTCTGTAGACATGCCAGGTGAAATAATGACATACTGTATACATCAATATTTTGGCAAGAAATGCATATACAGAATTAAAAAAGAAAATAAAGACAGATAGGTGTAATTAACTGATTCTAATTAATTGACATGTTATTCAACATATTTCACTTCCATGATATAAACTTGCTCGTCAACAAAGTTCCTCCATACGTCGCAATCTGAACACACCAGGTGGCAGCATGGCCCACTCGAGCAGTGAGAATAAATATGATTAGGACTAAGTAGCCGTTAAATACAGGGAATGGAATGTAAATGTCATCAAAAGATATGTGATCGATGATGGGATTGATTCGCATTCGCAAATTATTGTACATATCGATACATGGTGTCCACAAAGGAACACTGTGGAACACAGAAAATCCAAACCACCTTTTAGAATGACGTCATTTTTGTTGCCATCTTCAGTTATAAAAAATACAATTTCTGAGAAATTTCACTGAAAAATATGTTAAATCTGTAAATAAGTAAACCTTAATGGTTGACGTAATGACATGGCTGTGAGAATTCAGACAAATTCCACCTGACATGTCAACAAAGTCATATGAACAGCTTTGTTTTCTTGTGTTTCACCCAGAATATATATATGCATTTTTATCAAAATTAAAAATATTTTTTCAAAATTAGATTAAATTCTCTTGTTCATTGTTCTCAGGTGATGGTGTATCAAATGGTTAAAAACACTGTATGGGACAAACAAGGGATGAGAGGACAATGGTCTGTGTTGCAACTCCAGATGGGACTGGCCACTTTGTTTCCACATAATGTAATCAAAAATAAGAATATGGTAATGGAAAATCAAAATATGCTAATGAAGAATGAGAATATGGTAATGAAGAATGAGAGCTGGTGGTGAGGTGGCAGGGGCTTTCTAATTTTTAGCATCCCAATTATGTGCCTACTTTTATTGGTAATTCCCATCTATTACTCTTGCTGCTATATTGCTATAATTGAAATACTATCCAGAAGACTAGAAGTATGGGACACGAGGATCTGTCATTCTAGTGATCATATTCTCATATGTACTGCACATATGCTTCAATCATGATTAGCTTTTTATCAGGCCAATTTGCAAACAAAAATCTGAGAGTATTTTAATTTTGAAGAACTCGAAATGAAGAAAAAAAAATTAAATCAAGATATCTTATAGGGAGAACATCATATGAAATAGAAGTGTAATTCATTTTATTTCATGGTAACAAATAGACTCCATCCTTCCCATCACTCTTTCTCTTTATGGGGGTGGAAGGAGGTGGCACTTTCTAAATGTGATATATTTCTATGAGCAGGCCACAGATAACAGAGGGGTTTTTGGGGACAATAACACTGTATTGTTGAAAGAGAACCAGTGAGAAAATAACATTAAATCCTCTTGTGAATTTCTACAATTATTTATTTATAAATCAGTTACATTTAAGCATATGGATAGAAGCAGTTTGATACTCAGGTGACCTTCATTCACAAAAAGGTGAAAGAGTAGAATATTTTATGAAAAAGAAGAAATAATGAGTGCCACAAATTATGGTAAACAATGCTAGATTACAAATATGAAATTTGAACCATGTAACCCAATGATCTCCATTCCATACAAAAGAAAGTATGTGCACGACTCAACCTCATCCTGAAGTGCATGTGTTTTTATATGAAATTTTAATTTTACTCAAGATATTTTGTTGAGAAGATCAAATGAGATAACAGGTGAGCATCTGGAGATCACGCAGCACTGTCAGATTCACTCATGAGTGCAATTGTTCATCTAAACGTTACAATTTATTGTTTTGACATTACAAATTGTTGTTACTTTCTCTCTGTTTTAAGAGAATATGAATCCAAATACATTACATAATTCAGAATGTGTCATGCCATAGTAATAAAATTTCAAAAATCTCTGAATGGGCATTTGTCTGGAGAATGTTGGATTTTGAAAAATTGGAAAAATTTATGTATAACTTCATCCATATAGCATAATTCCTTATCAAAAGGGCATGCCTAAGGAAAGATCAATATTGCCCTTTTGACTAGGAATTTATCACTTAATGTAAACAATTCTTTCAATCAGCCCTTCCAATATTCATAATTGTCTAAGCATATATATATAGGATTTCACAACCTTGTAAAATAGACCATTTACTACATAAAACTTTACAAAACATCTATAAAAACAAATATGAAATATCCCCAAAACTTAAAACAAATATATATATTATATATACAATGTTAATTCACAAATAACATTACAAAAAGACTAATAATTACGTCTATAATTCAGCTTAAGTACACTTTTAGTAAGTGACAGGAAGAGAACATGTTTGTTCTATAGAACTGTAGTCTAATTTTATATATATACATATATGTGTTCTATTTTTAGACATGTATATTACTAAATATAGAACATACATATTAGTAACAACTGATTGTCTAATAGAAGGATGAGTCAAAGTCAAAATTGTGTATATATTGGTGAGATAATATTCATAAACCTGGTTCATTATTATGCAAATCAATGCATAATTCAACCTGATTAATAATTCTTTTTTTTTTACAAATAGTTACATAATACAAACATTTCTAGGACCACAATAATATTTTAATGAAAATGGACGACCACTCATCATTACAAACTCATGAATATTCAAGAGATCTCTCATTAAGCATTCATTTTTTAGATGTTTGTAAATAATATGGGACTTTCATCACTTCAAATAAGCACATAACCCAAAATATGAGGCTTTTTGTATAAAAACCACCCCATAACGGGACATCTCATCAGTAAACATTGTTATAATTTAGTAGTAAACACCATCCATGATAAATTGATAAATTACATCACTGCCATGTTTGCCTATTTGTAATTTGTACATTTCCTTACATGTCCTGCAATTCAGAACTTTGCTTTACACTTAAGTTAGAAATAAAATTTTAATGAAGTATTAGCCATGCCAAACTGGATGTCATAATTGTATAGCATATCTACAGGGTGGCAAAGAAAAAAGAACCTTTATGTACATTATGAAAGATCCTGTTTAGGTGACACCCTGTATTTTTGATACAATGTGGAAGTTACGCCTTAAATATAATAATGAAATGATTAATATGCAATTTAATTGTATTAATATGCAAAGATATCACATTATGCCAATATTCTATAATAATATCTCTACATTGTCCAAAATGTTATAACTAAGTATGTGAAGATTTGAAACTGTCAGACTAATGCCTCGCGTTTTATAAAAAAAGGAATTCACATTTGAAAAAAAAAAAATATTCCCTTCATTTCTCCCACCATTCATCCCAAACATTCATATACTACACTGTTCAATTGCTACATTGGATCCAGTCATGAGCTTATGTGACAAGAATTAAAATATTACTAAACAAGAATGCATTGGTTTACATTGTCTTGGACACAAACATTTTGATAATGTATACTCTTGGTAGAACAGACATTTTGTCAATCATTTATCCAGATTGTCAAAAAAAGCTTTTTTCAACTGCCATTCAATGGAACCCCTACATTCTCAAATACATTTCTTTATAAAAAATAATAAAAAAAGAATTTATCCTAATTTGTGATATTCACAGTGGACAGTCTCAGGTCAAATCATTGTTCACAACAATATAACTTGATCTTGTAGTTGAGTGAAGTTGCTTTAACTCAAATTTGATGAGACATGTTTTCCATTAAAAAGACATTAGAACAAAAGTGTGAACCTTCCTGAGATGCAGAAAAAGTATTTATTAAAATGGCATATCCTCAATATGTAACATTTTAATTTAGCCCCTCTTATCACTACTCAAGAGTATACATATTTTGGCAAGCAGACTCGGGTGACATTTACGGGATATCACAAGAAAAGTAGCCACTCATGAATGAAAATGGTTCAGCATGGCCTATTGTTTTGTGACACCTTGTAAAAGATACTTTATCCATGTAACAATAATATATATTCATACCTTTCATAAAGGTGTTCAACATGATATGATGTTTATTTTTCACCAATTTAAAAAAAAATATGATTCCCCAAATGACACTGTGTATAGTCCTGTTTCTTTGAATTACTATTTGCATTTATGCAATACAAAACATTTTATGAGTAAAAAGGTACACTTAATGAGTGCCTAAGTTTTCCCATGTAAAATACATTTGAAGGCAAAACATGCTGAGGATCACTTAAAACTAATAAATAATCAAATAACATTTGTAATATAAAAATATTAATAAATAATGATTTCTGAAAATATAGACAACTCAGAGAATGTGTACATTTAAAAAATAACACTTAAATGTGAAAATGGTTCTTAATGAAGTTCAAAGAAAAACACATGAAAGTGATGTAGAGACAATCATATACACCATTGTTTCACTACTATTTCTTTATATCTTTGTCTTTGTGTGAGAGGGGTTAAAAATATTTCAAATTGGCTGAAAAAATAGTAGAAACAACTTTTAGTTTTTGACAATTTCTTAAATTGTCATCAAACTCTAACAAAGCAACTTGATAACAACTCATTTGGAACAATACAGTATAAAAATCTGCTATATTTTGTAAATCAATAAAATGTGATGTTTTTCTTCTCCTAAATCGTTGGTGCTTATGACATACCGGTATTTTGAACACCAAGATACGTATTGCTGTGAATCTCACTAGTCTATAATTCCTCCAAATTGATGTAATTTTATCAGCATTTATTGCTCAGACGGCATAGATTGAAAAAATTCCTCCCAAATGATGTCATTCTATTGCATATTGAATTATCTCAAACATGACATTACAATGTGACAGATTAAAGATACATAGTGACAGGATCGTGATACAAAGTGACAGGATCATGATACAAAGTGACAGGACCATGATACAAAGTGACAGGATCGTGATACAAAGTGACAGGATCATGATACAAAGTGACAGTATTTGATACAATGTGATATTGTTTTTTAATATATTAGTACACTTTTGTGTTCACTTATTTGCAGTGATTGGTATTTGATACATTCAGACACATTTCATTATATTTCCACACATACAATACAAGAATTAAAACTGATTTTGAATCAGTTTTGTAGAAAATCGTCTATTAAAAGATTGACATGCTCATACAATTGCTGTGACCAAAGTATACAAGAAGCACTAAATACTACTCTACTAGTGTAGTACATTTATATCCAGTTTAACACATAGCATTAATTGCTATGTTCACTTTACAAAAACTGCCATATATGGCATGCTAGTGATATTTGGGAACTCGAAGGTTAACAAAGCTATGTGCCAGCCGTCATCACACATGTTCAATGTCCATATGTTCACAATCTTAGCAAGGACTCGTGTTCATCACAGTCCATCAATTATTTTTTTAAATAAAAAACCATGCACCCACCAATCTGTGAATCTATGACAGGCTAAGGTGTATTGATCAGTTTGACACTAATGAGGGCCAAGAATAACTATTTCATGTAAGGCCTACTAAAATCATGCTCTAGGAGAGAACAGATGATGTAAAATTTTATACGAGCCTGTGCGAATCTCATTCTGTGTTTGATGATAATTATTATGAAATAATTTTCTTTTTTTTTTGGCAGTGTAAAATTGCTGAGATAAATTATTATAAGAACAGACACATTAGGTGAATGATGCAAAGTTTATACAAAACAGCATGTATCTTGATCTGTTAATATGTAATAAAACATTAAATACAAAGGTCTGTCTCCAAGGGAGTGTCACTGAACATGTGTCCTTCATATAAAGTCATGCTGAGAGATCTACAAAAAAACTAATGGCATGAAATGATTAGGTATATAGCAGTGTTTTGGTATGAGATAATGGCCAAATATTACCCATATATAATTACTTCATTTACAGTTATAAAATTAGCTGCCCCACTTCACTGTACAATGACATGCTTTTTTCTGCACTACACCCACCCACCCCCCTCCCATCATCCCTCCACTTTTTCTTTTGTACCAAATGTGCATTAAGGTTTATGTGACATTGAACATGGCGATGACAAAACCAAGGTAATTGTTGTTAGTAATGAGGTGATTATGAGGTGCCTTGGAAGAGGTAGAGTCAAAATAACATATCAAGCATTTATTAATTAGACCATATTTCTTCTAAACAACACTTTAAAAAAACATTATATCTGGAGGGTTATAAAATTCAGCCTTATGTGTAAATGTATGGATATGCCTTCATTCTTGACCTTGCTGGTGCTGCAAATGTCACTGTCCTGGTAATTATTATGCCAGTTTTATAATCCTAACTGTTACCATGGAAATGTTTTTCATCGTGACTGCTTTTCACTTATCTGCCAGCCATAGAGGCACTTGCCCCAGGTCATACAAATAATCTAACTGGGTCTTAACAGGACTCAAGGTTTAAAGAACATAACTGAATATTCTTTAAAATTAATGATTACCAGGACTCCTTCAGAAATCTCTTGCCTTTGAATAAAATATCTATTCTTCAGATATCTTAACCCATAAAAGATCATCATGTTATACACAATGCTTATGCAATTAGAAATGATTTAACCTATGTGCTCCCTTTAATTAGCCTGCAGGTTAAAGCAAGTAGTCAAGCCTCTCCCCCTTAAAGCTATATAATCAGTGCAGTTGTGTAAGATACTCTTTCATCTATTAAAGCTATATTTTGCTACTCCCAGATCAATCTTCATTTAAGGGTCTTACACCCTTTTCATCTATTCTTGGTGGCACCATTTAGAAGAAATATGGCATGGTCATTGTTTTGTAACCACCATGGGAACTATGTGCTTTGTTAATCTTTGGAATTTTCAAATTTTTGGTTTTTGTGATAACATGAAGCTCAAGTACAAATGGCAATGTTCTGGTAAAATATTCTTTTTAAATATAATTTACTTCAATGACAAAACGCTTCACTAAACCGTACAGATACAATTTCAAATACAAATGTACTAAAATATCTATTTAAATATTGAACGACATTTACTGTCATATTTAAGTAAGTATTATCATACACATACCTTTAAGGGTAACAATAATATATCTTATAATCAGTAATTAGTTCCAAGATGATAATGCCACAAATATCAGGTTATTTGGGTTACTCCTAGCAAGTCTCGGAGGTCTCTAAATTATCTCATGCTATCTCTTTGCCCAAGACTGTTATCTTCTAGGAGACAGCTCTTTAACATACAATGGTATAAGTAGCAGAAATGGTAACTTATTTAAAAGATCATCCGAGTCTATACAATCTCTAAGTATTTTATGTTGACATTGTTTCGCTGGATAATAACTACTTTCTGAAAAAAAAAGTACTGAATAGACTTAAAGGACAAATGCTATTGGTTTTACTAAAGAAAACTGATATATTAATGACTGTGAAATCATGCAGCAGTGTGCCCATTACCCTGTATATGCCAACAGCGGGTCCCAATGCCCACTGTCTAATGTATATAGCATTGTAACACAAAAGAAAACTCTCCATAATAACACAATAGGAATCTTAACACTTTAATGCAAGTTAAAGCACACTGTTTTGGAAAGCAATGACTTACTATCCTGACATTTAGAAATTTCAATTTACCATCAACAACATATTGTGTTTCAGAGCAGTCACGCTTACTTGGCCTGGGTAACTTACTACATTATCAGACTTCCACAACTGAAAAGGATATGATGTATTTGCTTTGTTGCTTCTGCAGACTGTCCAAAACCAGGATTGAGAAAAAATCTTACTTGAAACAAAAGCAAAATTTTAGGTGGGAATTCTCTGTCTCTGCAACTTATAAAATATAACATTCTCTTCTTTATATATCAGATTATGACTTTGTCCTCAATTCCAAATGTTCCAGTTAAATTGCTACTGGATACTAATTTCTAAATCATTCTATACATCTCATATCGATTGTTACTGCGGGGGATCCCTGCATTAAAATTGATTGATTTACAAAGGAAAACCCTGTATCTGTGAAGCAGCACCCTGACTTTGAATAGCGACACCTAAGAAATAATCCATTTCTTAAAACATTATTCTGGCAGAACTTGGCAATGCCAATATCTTTTAAAAAGCACAAAAAACCATGTTACATATTTCATGATTAATAATAAATGTCTTGTTCCTATTAAGGACAACACAGGTATAAACTGCGACACATATGTGTAGCCTAAGGGCTAATTTGAATAATGTCACGCACAGCACCACCGCACATTACTGTTATCACCAATGTACTCATAAATAACACATAGGCAATCATTTGTAATGACTCAGATATAACATAATTGACAAGTAATTCATCAATATATCAGTTCGCAGCAAAAAAAGCAAATAAAAATACTGATAGCAGAGCTTCAAAGTATGTTTGAAATAATATAAAGAAGAATATTTTTTTCTGATAACATAATCACTGGCATTGCTAACAAGCTTATTTGTGGTACACTTCCCGCTTGACATAAATTCTTTTTTACCTGACAGGTACTGAAGAGTATGAGAGGTTATGTAATAAACATGAAACATAAGCCATGAAATGTATCATATTTCATGAAACAAAATTTACATCTTTTCAGATTGTCAACAACAGAAATAAATGCTTATCATAACGTACATGTATAATCTTTTTTTTGCAACAATTACATATAAAGTTCCATTCAGTGAGCAAAATAACAAGTGTCATGAAAGATAGAGAGGGGGATTATAAATTATTTTAATTTGAGAAATAATTTCATATTAAAAGTTGAGAAATTATTAAAATTTTAAAGATGAGAAATTATTAATTTTGTGAAATCATTTAACTTTAAAAAGTTGTGAAGTAATTCTGTTTTTAAAATTTGAGAAATCCTTTCACTTTTATATCCTGTATGAGCATCACAAAAAAAGGTCAAAGTTTTATACAAGCACTCGGCTGACAGAAGTGTCATATGCATGAAATGCCTGGAAAGAGTGTGATTTACTAGCAACCCATTGTGTTAGTGTATTCTGGATATATGAACAACCCTGGATGTGCTGCTACCTGAGGTCACATTTCAAATAATTGCAACCCCTGATGCTAATAGCCTTCGTCTGTTGTCACATAATTGATTTCTCAATGCCGTGCTTTTGAGGCACGTTGGAACGCTCCCTTTTTTTTCTGTGTTGTACATGTTGTGGTACAAACAAGAGCTGCAGGTTTACTTTCATCCTCACGTTTGACTTGAAGCTATTCTTTATCAGAATTAAGTTTCCACTGACTCAAATTATTCCACTGATTGCAAAAGTCCTAAAATTCAGAACAAGTTGTTGCAGTTGAATCCTATGCTATTTTCTTTTATCTTTGATAAAAGCAAAAATGTAAAAATAAAAAAACTCAAATCTTTAAAAATCAAATCTGATACCTTGAGGTTTAAGATAATTTTTTTAATGGTGCCATTAGCTGAAATGTGTACACTAATAAGCTTGTGGCTTAAATATTCTGTTTCCTATTGCCTTTTTCAACTTTTAGATACAAGTAACTTTTCTAATTCAAACTTTTTGAGCAGTCTCTCTGACATAATAGCATGCTCCTATTGTGCAGACTTCTCCTGAACAGATCAAATTTCCAGAATTTTATTTCAGTTTTATGAGTATGTATCATGCATTATGACATAGCATCAGATGTCATGAATGGAAAGGGAGGTAGCAAAATCCATCTCTTCCATGTATATTCTGCAGTCATATGTACAAGTATCAGAGATATCGTGCTTCTTTTGATAGTAATCATGTACTTTGAAGTTAAATTTTTTGAATATTCAAATCAAGCCTCATTTTCATATCAGTTAACTGCAAAACATTCTTGAATGTCCCGAACATAAATATTTTAATGGGGGGGAAATCAAGGATTCTGATTACTCGGTATATCTGAGGAAAATTGGAACTCTTTATACAGGCGGGGAAAAGGGAAAAAAGGCAACAAAAAAAACAACTTATCATTAAGAAGAACTTCCCATGTTACACCATATGGAGATCTTTCTGAAGTAAAATTTCCTATCCTCAGGAAATGATACAAATCTGAGAGGCCTGTATTAATTGATAACAATGAACCAAAACAAGCATATAAGAAGCATTTGAAATTAAGCACAGACAATAGCATACCTTTCCATGGGTGGAGCCAAATGTTAGATTATTGATTTCTATCTAGTCTACCTTTGGATCACCCTGTAGTGTGTAGGTGTGCTGCACTCTCCATTTCAATATATTTCACCCAAAATCTGATTTTGTTCTTGAACACTTCAAAATTCAGAATAGATAGATGTTTTGTTCATATTCAAGTTTATCAATTCTAAAAATATATATCAGTTTATTTTTTAAGCTGATTAAAAGTTTGTGAAAATATTGTTCTTAGCCTGACCATACTCATTCAAATCTGTCCATAATATAATGTCATGAAATCTTATTCATTAAAAGATAATTATTACGAACTTTGATAGCATGCATCCTTTATTTTTGTTGACATTTTCTGTATGATGAAGTATACATGGAAAATGATCTGAGTAGTTTGTATAGAGAGCTCCAGAGGGTAGCACACTTACCACACAGATTCCTAACATGATATAACATACTGTGTTCTGTACAACACCACTCACTTCACAGAAGACATCACATTCACAAAACTTGTATATTATAAAAGACAAAATAAAAAGTCAGGCAGTTTTGTAAGTCCAATACTGGGTCAAAATTCAACTCCTCCACTGGTTGCTTGGCAACCTGGCGATATCCCAGCAGAAGGATCTGTCATGGTGATGTTGCTTAGCAACTGCTTGATCCTGCCATGGGATTGGCTGAAAGTTTCTTGTTGCCTGCATGTCCTTTTTGAAAACGGAATCTTGGGTCTAAATTGTGCAAGTTTCCTGGACGCAGTCAAATCTGAACTGGACTTACATTTTATGCGGTTCCAGTTTCATAGGTTGAGGGGAGGTCGTCTGTCAAGAACTGCATGAGATTGAGTTCATCCAGCTGGCGTTTTGCCACCTCTTCCCAGCCTTTGTTTGCCGCTGGGTTGGCGGGGCTGGGGTGCATGATGGCCTCAACACGCACGCCCTCAATGCCTCCGTCTTCCAGCGCCACCTTGGCCCTCTCCTTGGCAAATTTACCAATCCCGACGACGACCTTGACCCTCAGCAGGCGCACGACATGGCAGAGATATCGATGGCAGAGATCATTGAGTGGCTTACGTTCAGCTGCACGCAGATCAGGTGGGGTTAGATTCTTACCGGTTTTGTTCATGAACACCAGGGGGCATATGTTGTGAACATAGCAGTGGCGAAAGAAGCGTTCAGGTTTGACGCAGTACTTCTGCATGAAGCCCCAGAACCTTGCTCCACTTACCTGTAAATAACAACAGAATTCATGTTATGTTTCACATGTATAAGTTTTAGAAAAATTAATAACAAAATAAAAGTAACATTGAATAAGTCACACAAATATACATACATTATCTTCACATGTATCAAAGAGCATGGAAAATAACACTAGGATTGTTAATGAATATTGTTAATCTGCATTCAGTTTGATGCAATTCCTGCATTTACACCTTTAAACTTTTACAACAATAAGAACTGAAAACTTGAAAGTTAAGTCCCATTTGAGTCTGACCATATTTGAGATGAAAAAAGAGAGGGGTCATATTTGGAGAAGCTGACTTGAATACAGATAAGACTAGTTTGATATTAGATTAGGTTTCGTTGTAACTGTACAACATGAAATTGAGAAGAATGTAACAGTTGCGTGATAATGATGGCCTTCACGTGTAGACATTTATAAAAGTATAGAGTGTCATTTGAAAGGATCATTATAAATCTTCTCCGAAAATTTTGTCAGATATTGTGTGTAGTCGAATGTTTTTGGGAGCATTGGGAGATACTTATATGACCAGTAATATGGTATGGTGGTGCAAGGCCATATCCATCTCCTATTCTGACCCAGGAGACGTCTACAGTTGCCTTCTTTTTATGAACTTTGCTGAGGTCCAGAAAGTCATCCATCCTGCTGAATGTTTCATTTCTAATCTTTAGAGTGTAAACTTTCTCTGTTGCAAGTGAGGATGAAAACTTTGTGCGTTACTTTGAAACACAGGGGAATACATTGTATGTGAATGAACCACACACACAAAAATCTGACCCAGCCAAAACAATTCATTTCAAATGATATTACACAGCTTACAGACTTCTCAGCAGAAACATAACTTACTTGCCAATCTGAACATTGGTGCATTAAAAGCTGACTCACTTTTCAACAAATGCTTTAAACATTTAAAAAGGCAACTGAGATGCAAGTTTCCTCAGGCCCAAGGGCCAGTATACCACACCTCCCTGTGACCACAGGCATCTAACTCTTTTCCCTCTCACAATGTAAACAATGCCATGCAACCTTTTTAAGACATCATTACATGATATAACAAGGTGTGAAACACTTTTTTAGGCCACAGAAGAAATCTGTGAAAATAATGATATTCTTTTGCAATTCACATCAGTGTTCATTATCCATCAGTAGCTTGGTTCTTATATTTCTATCTGCAGACCGTTATATCTTATATACCGGTAACCCTTTTCTAAAGTTTATCCATGAGAAATTTCATCTGAGATTTTCAGACGAGGTTTCAATACAATTTGAGAAAGAGGAATGAAAAGATATAGTGTCCAAACACTATGACATCCACACAGAACGAGCAAGATCCTGGAGATCACCAGGACTAAGGTTTTAAATAAAATTTTAAATCAAACTGTTTCAAAATGCTTGATTTGCTCATTTTTCGTGGCCTGTTTATTCAATTTGACACAGCCGTTGAAAACTTTGTATCCAAAGACATCGTCAAAAAAGACTTGAAATCCACTGTTTCCAGAAACATCATGCACTGCCCATCCAATTTAAGTCCCGACTAAGTAAGAACTCGACTTCCGGCGACTAACAATCAAAGAATTATGTACTGTTTAAATCAACTTAAGATGTCAGCCCTGCTTGAAAAAATTTCTTTGTTATTTCTTCATCTCGGCATCGTTTCGCCATTGTTTACGAGTTTGCGCAATCAGGTGAAAGTGGGTCAGTCTAATTATAGGAGTGACAGTAACGATCTCAAGCTCCACAACGCAGTGATGGTTCTGACGTCATAAGAAGATTCTCCCTTGGTGTTTCCATTACGTCATCACTTGGACTCTCCCAAATGCCATTTCACGTTGTCATGTTTGATATCGGGTAAAAAAACTGAAGAAAAAACACTACAGAAAGCTCACGGAATTGCAATTATAGATATTATGACTGGGAAAGACGATGACATGGATCAGAACTGCAACAGTCAATCACCGGAAGTCGAGTTTAATTAGTGGGGAAACTTCAATATGATGGGCAGTGCGTGGTGTTTCTAGAAACAGCGAATTTCAAGTCTATTTTGCCGATGTCTTTGGGTATAGGTGGAAGTGTTTTGCTTTTGCTTTTTTTACACACATTTTACTGTCTTATCTAAAAAAATAGTTATGTTCTGCAAATACATGCACCAATCTTTTTTCTATAAGAATCAATTACCTGACCATTGTGATGCGATATGACTTCAGCCAAGTACTAATGAGTGGATTTATGAGCTATTAATCTAAGTTTCAAAAACTGGATTTTGTTTCCGATTGCTATCCAGGGTATATGTAATCTTAGATATCTGATTCTTCCAATTTCTATATAATATCATGTTATATATGAAAAAATGCATTAATACTGCTTAAAAAATGACAAGTTGGGTCAAATAACCAACATAGCTAAATTCAACCTGCTCACTTTCCACTCATTTTGACCAGGTCTTTCGTAATGCATCAAATGTTTTGTGGTGCATGAATTTTGATATCAATCTTTATTTGAATTTCAAACACAATGATGACCTTTGAAAAATAACTGGAAAGGGACAAATAAATAGATGTACTATCAATCTTCTTTAGGTTCAAAATGCTATGTCAATTCTGGAAACAATATATTGGTAAGATTTACAATTAATTGAAAAATTATACTCTTTAACTTTAACTTATGTATTTCAAACCTTGTTTTCTGAGAAGGCCAACATTGTGCATAACACCAATAAGTACTCCCATTTCATGATGTGAACCCATGTCCTCACACCAAAGGCACTTTGCTACAGCAGCAACTAACAATACCCAATAACAGTCCCTGTGAAACACTAGTATGGTTTTGTACTTGATAGGCTTGAGGGTTATGTTACATTAAGTGAAAACCTTGGGGCAATAAATTCATAATACATCTGTTATTTAAGTCATCCTCATGCTTAGGCAATCAAAATATCAGATGGGTCTCACCAATATATTCTCAATTTAAATATAAGAAAAACAAACTTCCCTATCATTTTAATAGTTTGGATTTTTGTGAATATTGCAAAAAGACATCCAATATTTGTTTTCAAGAAATAGGAGATACATATATAAATATATATTGTGTAAGTCTTATTTTTTTGGAAAACACTTAAAATTGAAAAAAAAAGTGCCCGGTCAGAATTTGTTTAACTGAGGAGTAGATATTACTCTTACTTAACATCTCAAATAAAGTGGGATAAATATCAAGTGCTATAAGAAACATTCATATAAGTTGAAAAACTATTTGTTTACTCACAACCAACTATTGATCTCTTAGTTTTCTTTTAAGTTTCATGTTATGTGAGAGAATTAGTTTTGTTTTTATAAACTATCTTTTTGTTTGACATAAGAAATGAAGAATGTCAGATATCAGTAACATACAGAAATTTCGAAATGTAATCCAGATAATACGGATGAACCATCCAGACAGACGAGGCCACACTGAGAGATGCATTAGGAAAGATGGGGAGAATTAAATCTATATTTTTTTCAACCCCTTATAAACAAGTCATGAAAAATCTCAGCACTGCACTGACATGCTGCTGACGAATCTGCAGTTAACTTTTCTGTTTCACATGTATATATTAAATTCATTTGTATTCCATGATACATTTTATTTTATCATATAAGTCGCTATTCATTTAATCATTTTTAGTTTCAAACAAAAAATAAATAAATAAAAAAAAGAACAATGTATAAAAGTTTTAATAGAAAAATTATAAATATATGCTACTTGAGTTGAATAAACTTAAACATACTCGCAAAAAGTGTATTTTTCAGGTGAATTTAATATGTACTTCTACATATGATAACACACGTTCTTTGAATACACAGAAAACAATTTCAGTGTCTTTCAGTTGCTGCATTTGAAAAGGGCAACCAGTTACTATTTAACACCAGCCATCACTTTACAAATTCCCATTGACAAATATAAGTAATTAAATATGCTGTCATGCCACCAACAAATATGAGGAATTCTTCTTTGCCTCAAATATGTAATAATATGGTAAATATCTGAAAGGCAATACATACAGTGCTTGGTTATTATGGTTAATGTTAGAGGCAAGGCAGCCAAGCAGAAGGTGACATCTAGCAGCAGTCAGGAGAAGGCCATGCAAAAGCAAGTGCTCTGCCAACATTTCAGTCATAACTTTTATTTTATTCATACTTCTTAAACAATAAATGTCAATGTCAATCAACACAGATATTGGCATGGCTTGATGTTGGTACAGAAGATAGATTAATTGGTTATCATGCAATGTGTAAAGATTTAGTACCGGGTCAGACATCATCAATGAAATGTGTAGTTTTCTTAATTTATTGGTGAGTTACAACTTACAACACTTTTGCCGTTTGGAATAAAATCATATGTAGTGGTTCAAGTGCCCAGCATTTTGAGAAATAATGAGTTAACAAAATAAAACTGTAAGGTCAAAGGTCAAACTAACTTGTTGATTGATATATTTACCAATCCAATTTGCCAGGTGCATACTGGGTTGATAGTACACTTTATTATTATAAACCAAATTTTACAATATTATATGATGTTATTAGCCCCAATAATAGCCATGTCTTACCATAATATGCAACTAAAATGGGAGAAGAATTCATAATAGAAGCCTTAATTTGCTTGCATGCCAACAGTAAGCATTCATTTGTATTTCAAAGCCCAGTAGAGTCCCATTAAAAAAAATCTTTTAATATCCAAGACACAGCAGGCTTTTAAAACATACAGAAAATAATTAAGGTTTTTCAAACATTTTGAAATTTTTGAAAAAATATTGTTCAGAACAAAAAACAGAGATATAAGTTTGAAATCTGGTTCACATAAAATAATATACATAATTGGTTTCATCATTAAATGGAACAACTCAATAAAACCAAAAATTAGAGATGTTGTCCGGAAGGCAGTTTAGAAAATACAAAAAAATGTTGTATGTTCAATAATACTCAAATCTATATCCGAATGATGTACAAATATATTAATATATCTGTAGACAGAGAGAGAGAGAGAAAGAGAGACAGAAAGAAAGAGATTTATAATAATAAAAAATAATTGATTCCCTTTGTATTTTATAATAAGTTTTAATTTTTATTTTCACTCGAATTGGATATGTTTTTTTCGTGCTCATTGTAAAATCATGACCCTAATATTCCTGTCTCCATAAGCAACCAAATTCAAATATAATTATTAGTTACAAAAATCCATGCATTGTGCTTTTCAAAACTGTTATAATGATTTATATGGAAAAAAAAACAACACAGGATGTGAACCATTTTCAAGGTTTGGAGATATTCTAAATCCAGAAATTATCAAAAGAAATAAAGATGAAAAAGTGCAAACTAGGTCTTATGTACAGAAAATGTATTGAATAAAAATACACAAGAAATTCCTTCTTTTTTATTGTTGTGGAGAAAATCATGCAAATGATTCCTTATAAAATAGTAATTGTGTCATAAGGACAATTCTCGCTATCTGCTCTCCCGGATTTTTAGCTGGTCCGTGAAAAAATGACGAAATTGGCGTGAGAGAGCGGTGCATGAAGGGAAAGATGTTGCATTGTAAACTTCCGCCCGCCTTGCTTCAAGATGGGAGGGAAATTTCAGACTGACATTATACATTGACACGCTAATGTCAGCGCTAAAGCGTATTTGTTGTGTAATCTTTATACAAGTATATTGCAATCTATGTAATTCATGTCTACACTATGCAAGCAAAAGTGAGATAAACAACGATGGAAAGATGAAAGGCAGAGGCGACAATGCCCCAAACAGCCTGTCGCCGCTGTACCCGGATGTGCCGTGTGCAAAGAATTAGGTCAAATACGATCGCAGCGCTCTGAAAATGCAGCGTATATGGGAGAGCAGATCGGGAGAATTAACATGTGACATAGCACTTTGTCTAAATCTCCAGAATACATACAATATTTAAGTTCAATACTCAATGAGCAATTTGCAAAAATAATATAAACAAAATCATTGGTGCAAATTCAATAGTAATCTTTTTTTCCAAATTAAGAATACATCCACATAAAGGGTCCATAGAACAACCACAATATTTATTCTGTTACAAACATTCTGCTACATTTTGTCTGCTACATTTTGTCTGCAAAAATTAGTTTTCCTAAATGCTCAATGTGATTTACTATAGTTTCCTTGCTTAAATTCCTGTGATTCAAACCATATCGGTAATAACAAATGAAAATAAGTTGAAAATAAAATGCTATGTCCTTCTTTTCAGAAAAAAAATCTATGGTAAAATTATCAAAACTTTTGTAACTGACACTCACTGTTGTAGTTTCTACACTCTGTGCGCGTGTTAAATTTAGGAGCCCAAAAATCTAGTTCTGTGAAAGACTTGCACTCAATGTTTGGAGAATTTGATTTAACCCACAATTAAAAAAAAATATTTTAATAAATTTCATTTTGATATCATGATTTAATAAAGAATATGCAAATGAATTGATAAAAAAAGAAAATTAGCCCAGATTAATTGCAGAGTAATTCAATTGTTTAAAGTCTGCAGATTCATGGTGATACTGTTTCAAGTATATCATCAACAAAATTACTATTCATTTGTACAGAATATCATACATTTTTAGTAAAATTGCATATATAACATTTCAGTTTGAAATCTAATTTAATTAAAGTTTGAAAAAACATGCCATTCAATATCATATGGATTTTTTCTCACCAGAATGATGCCACAAAACTATATACAAAACTAAAATGAGACATTACACAAACTTTTTCAAAGTACCACCCATACAAGACATGCATGCAAAAGGTCTGTACCAGTACAGGTTATATTGTAAAAGATTTAAAAGATGGTTTACAAATGGTATCAAATTTGAATTGATGTTCTCTTGTAAGTTCAGTTTAAGTTCCTTTCTCCAACAGGTCAATATCATATAATGTAAGCAAGAATTTGACCTATTTAGAGTTGGTAAATTGATTAAGAAAATTATTTTAATATAAGGTGCTAAAAAGGGGCAAAAGCGCATCCATTCAGAAAAGTTAGGTGGAAGAAAGGGTGCATTTTGCATAAACATAGCAGCTGCAGGAAAATGGCGGCGAGGGAAAACCCACAATGCATCATCTGTACCCATAATTAATCATCCATTCCCATGATGCATCATCTGTACCCACAATGCCTCACCAAAATCATTCACCATACCAGTGTGTCTACAGCAATCGTGCACAGAACCTCACCAAAAATGTATAATAATCAAACACAAGACATAGCAGAAATACAACAGTGATGTTTCTTACATTTTTCAGAGGCCCACGCCGTGACTTTGAGGCAAAGCATATGGTCTGAACATTCTCGGGCGAGGGTGACTCCGAATCAGAAGAATTCATTTGGATGGGTGTCACATGGGAGGCTGTACCAGTCTTCATTATGTAATTGCACCAGCCAGACCACATGAGAACAAACGGGGAGAGAAAAAACAGCAAGAGATGTTTCAATAGAACAACGGGACACAGCATTATATTTTCATCACTTCTCATTATGATTTTTTACTTCAACTCTGCTTTAAAAAGGTAAACTATTAATCTTTTATGGTTTGTTATTCTTTACAGTATAATTGACACATGCCTGTTGAATTTTTCAGAGTCATTTTTTGTGGTGGCCCTGCAACTCATACATGCCACTGCAGATTAATGATGTCATAATATCACTACATTTGTACAAGAGAAAGAGCAAAGTACATGCTTTCCATATTTATAAAACTTCCAAACTAAGGGTAATCAATTCATAGAGAAACTGAGAACTTTACTTTTAAGCTCATTGTTTTTGTATAGAATATACAGTCATCTTGTACCCTCTTAAGTGGAGCAGTCTTACTCAGTCGATCACGTCATCCTGCTTTAAAGAGATTCTCCACTTTCACTTAAATTAATGGCCTCATTTTTCCCCCCGACACATTACCAGACATTACAAATATTTCTCATTTTTCAGATGTTGCACAATCTGGAAAGTTGGGATGAAGCAAACCTTGACATAAAATTTATATGAACAGAATGTATCTTTCCTGTGCATAAACTATTGACAAGCAGAGGAAAGTATTTCTTCTTCTTTTTATTCCTTATTTTTGTTAAATGGCAGCAGGTAGTAAAAAGCATTAAATGATCCTGGCCGATTCAACAAGCACTGTCATACACACATTTATCAGTTGTATTAAAGAGAAAAAAGGAAAAAAAAACAATAATCAGTGTCACCATTTTTTTTTATACAAAATTCTCTTTCTTTTTTTCATATTTTTTCAATAATACTTTGAGAGGAACAAATGAATTTGAATGTATTAACAGCAAGCATCTATATTGCAATGTGAAAAGAAGCTTTTCAGTGACAATGATAAGCTGGCCAGTCAGTGAAGGCTTCCCGTCAAGCTTAAAATAATGAAAATCCTCTGACATACAATATGTGACACTATCTTTGCAAACATCGTAGTCGGCTGTTATTAGACCTGCTGACACACTTTTTTTCTCCATATTTAATGGAAAATGGCTACAACTTGATAGCTCTTAGTATTTGAGAGCGATTAAAAATGGTAAACTATACCTAAGACAAAAATTGTGTCAATTGCAAGATGCAGGTGTTTCCTACTTTTTTAAAAGTCATATATGCTTTGAACATTTTGCTCTGCTGTTTTGAATAACATTGCTCTCTTGAATCATTAAATTGAATTCCCACTTTTACTTCTTTTAAGGGTGGCAGCAGGATTGAAATGACCTGCCTGTAGTTCTATTGTAGAAATTTATGTGCTTACAACTAGTAAATATCTTTCAGATGAAAAATTGACAACTTATATCAAATTCAATAAAATGAAAACAAACTGATTTAATATGTAACTGTGCTAATTGATCAAAACAAACAACAAAAATAAACAAGGTACCAAAGCAAACAAAGTCACTACCTTCATTTATTTCTCACTTATTATTAATTCATAGTTGTCATTCTTAACTTTTGCAAAATGCTTGCCTTTTTTTCTATTCCCATATCTAACTTGATTAAAACCAAAATAATGTTTGCCATCTTCATAAAAGCAGGAACTTAACCCTAATTAGCTCGAGTATGTAATATATTCTTATTCATCAAATCACCAATGTATTAAAGAGAAAATATATATATACACATATATATATATATACACACATATACATATACATATACACACACATATATATATATTTGTATATATAAATATATTTGTAGAGTAATCTCCCAAAGAAACATGTGGCACTCTGCTACTCACCTCACTGCGGGGACACTGGAAGCCCCAGACTGGCTTCTTGGGATGCTCGGTGGCCGGTTTGAGAACATCGCCTGAGATACCGAGCCATTCCTGAACCATCTTCACTTCACCGAATGGCACCTAAAATTGTAATCAAAAAGATTCTGAAATTTTCTGTACAAATCAAACCAGTTAGTAGATTTTCTTTCGATTAGCCCATTGGTTTCTTTTTTAATTAGTTTGATTTTGATTCAGAGCTTGCATAGTCTATCACAATGAAGAAATTAACACATTCTTTGTGTGTTATCTTCTCTTGAAAAATATGAGGAGCTGTCAATATTTGCATAATATTGAAAGGAATGCTATATAACACAATTAAGTTGCTGACACAATACCACATTAAAAATTTAATCTTATTGGACATATTTGGAAATGTTTCATTGTTTTATGAAACCAGTATCTGATTTAGTAATATTTTTTACATTTTAAAATCATACAGGATAACCATCCCTTTATATATGTTAACATTTATGCACCAGTTTTTCAAAATAATTTTAAGGGGTTTTTATAGTCTTGACCCTAAAGCAACATCAGTTCCTTAAAAAGAGCAATCAATTCCTGCATTTACCATAGGCCTTATGTTACAACAGCATCGTGATTGTATACTTTATACTTCAAGAAATTTGGTCACGTTTTTCATGACAGCGTTTTCACATGCTGATGGGGAGAGTGGCAATCGCATGACCATGGCTGTAGAAACTTTCTCAAACCTCACATTATTCTGAACCTGAGCCACACATATCCTCTGTCAGTCACACAAATATAACCATTAGGCACTTCATTCATAATCAAATATGAACATTACACAACTTGAAATGTTCGCTACTCTTGCACCCGTGGTGAGCTTCAGTAGCTTTTCGACAATCAGCTATGAGAGAACATTTCTGTCAAATGAAGTTACTTGTTAAAATACACATTTTTTTTAAAAAGAGTGCAGTCCAAAATTAAAGAGTCTCTGTACATAAAGTGACTAAATCTTTCAATATAGAGTCCCATTGACAATATTAAATAATGTAGGTACAAGGTATAAAAGTTTAGCTTATCAGGATCTGTTTATTTAGATCAGGTCCAAACGAAAAAAATTAACCTGCAAAAAACATGTGGACTTCCTTTAGTTATAGTCTTTGCTGTCACACAAGACAAGACCATCAATATTTGTGAAGTTACACAAAACCAATTTAATCAATATTTGTGAAGTTACATGAAACAATTCCAAGCAATATGCGAATTCAAGTTAATTTCTCTAATGCTTTTCAAGAGGGGAACCAATATGAAACCTTTTTTTCTTTTCATTTTCTCTGCCCTGTGGGGTGTTATGCCCACCAGCTAGTATCCTATTTCAATTAAAATCAAACATTTTCCAAAGCATTATAATCAAGGAAAGATTTATTGGAATAGTAAAGTTGGTCATGACAGACTTGGTCAGTTTTTTAATCAGTTGGAGTAGAAGCATGAAATAATATCTGAGCATTTAATTTCTTCTCTAATTTCTCTTCTCTAAATTAATGTTTCTTCTTCTTATTCATATATATGTATATATACACACGTCCACTTTGTACCAGGGGTATCACTGACAGTTTCAATTAGGTATCTCCTTCCTAATATCATTCATAGATATATAATACCATGGTCGTAGATGGGTGGGATGGAATTTTAATTTCTGAACAGGAAAATCGTAACTTTTAAGGGAGTTATAAAATTTGATAATAGACAAAGATATAAAAAAATCATGTGTATGCAGTTACGGCCTATCTATTATTTTTTTAATTCAAACTTTATACTTGTATCATGGTAAGATATCATTTTCACTTCCAATTAGTCTTGCCTTACCTAATATTATTGACAGACATATAAGACTACATGTTATGGGTGTGTTCGCCTCATAATCTTCAACTTATGAGTAAATTGTGAAGCAATCCCTTGCATACTTTAAAAAAAGAGACTGAAACATTTTCTTATATATCTGAAAGTTGTATTGGTTGGTTTACCTGGGATCAACTCATTCTGCCAGTTTGCTGTACATAAGCATACGCTTATGTGGTATTGATCAGTAGTGCCAGTCATTCAAACTTCTCACTACCTCTGCCATCATTTCACTGTATTGGTGTCTTTTGAGATTTGGAACTCCATGTCAAGTCATGCATGTGGATAATGCCCAACAAAATATACAATCAGAACAGACCAGCCTCAGGTCAACACCTGTGATCATTTGGCTGACCGAGAAAAAACCAATAGTCATTTATTCTTTTACCAATTAGTTCTCAGCCAGATTCTTTATGAATAGACAGGACTTGGGGCCAATCCTGTGTGCATCTATTTGTCATTGGTGGCAGGGACTTAAACGATAAAGAAGTCCTGTTTTGGTATGGATTATGTGGATTTTTTTTATGTATTTACCTTTTTATAATGAACCTAATGATTCCGAAGGCTAGTCACAAATTATGTAGCTGAAATTGTAGCTGAACAATTTTGCTTCAGTTATGACAGTAACCTCAATGGGGAGTTGTGATGGAATATTTTGGTTCAAATATTTCATACACAATGGTTTTTTCAGCATAAGAATATTATACTCAATCTGTTGGTGTGTCTTGCATCTGAGCATGCTCATTCTGTCATTGTCATTCATCTAGGTATGCTCATTCTGTCAGTGAACAATATCTACGAAAGAAATCATTGAAATATATTTTGACATATTTGATCATGTTGCAGATATGAATGGTCACACTTTGCCTCTGTACTCTATTACTTGACATTCTCTGATGCTACTGCTGGTTATGATCTACTACCAACCATTTTCCAATATTACACATATTCTACTACTGCACAGGTTCCACTATTGCATACATTCTCCTGAATCCATTGACTGGGATATGAAACAAATATTTGTCAAGAATTAGAATAAAATCAAGATAGTTTGGGCCACTAAAAGACAAAAAATATGGTTGCCCAACTGGGCCACTACAACAGAGCATTCACTGGCCCAAACAGAGGATCTGGTGGCCCTGGGCCACCGGGCCAATGCGTATGTCAAGGTCTGTACAAGGACAATTCTGACCTTTGATGCTATCATTTCTCATTCTTCTTAGCAAGGCACCTATTGGTTGACTATATTTTTTTGGATGACACAATAACTTTCCCGAGTAACTCTGCTTGCAATAAAAAATCCTGCATATTGAAATTAATACCAGGAGAATGGCAACAACTTATGATAAATAGAAGTGGATGACCTACCACCTACTGGTTAAGAGCCATAAGGGATTTGTTCAGCATTTAGAGCATTGTCTGTCAGTAACAATGGATACCACAAATACCTTGTGAAATGCCATTCTGTTGTCAAAATATTGACGTCACAGAACCCACAGACGGGGATTGGTACATGTGGGGGAGTACTCAATTAAATCTAATGTCTCCAATACCAACAACAAATTAGTGAGTACCTGTCATCACCATAAGGGAGTGGTGATGGTGGATGCGGCAGCCAGTAGGAAACATCCTGTCTACTATCAAAGGGAAAAAGAGGACAACTTCCTGACTGACTTAAAGCAAAAATTGGTATTGGTTTGTGGGAGAACAAAGTTGCTGGGAACCTGAATTAAAGTTGTTTTGAGGGGCCCTTTTGGCTGTTTCAATTCTAACTGACTGAAAATCATCTTCTGTCAAAATCAACAATTCTCACTTCAGTGACTTAATAAAAACTTTTACAAGTATATTATGACAGGAATAAATGACAGGAAATGCATTTGCTGAGTTCGTCTATTTACCTATATTTCACGAGACCTTGTTATTCCTTATCAAAGCATCTGTGATCCTGCAGTGACACACAAATCAAATGACAGAGGATAACATTTATATGGACTGCACATTCACATGGAATGTAATTATCACATGAACAAAAAATGACTTCAAATTGATTCAGTGTGTATTAACAGTGTGTATTAATTTGTAAATGGTTTAGGTTTATGTTATGAGTCAGGAGTTTTATAATTTTGTATGTCCCTTTCAACATTACTTCAGATAGATATGTATATCATCACTAGACCTACTTGCATCAAATAGTGTTCTTCCTAATGATATTGGGATTAGGGCCTCAGCTAATATTTAAAGACATGGCTGAAGACCCCTATTCAGGACACACAACCATACAATAGCACAATGAACAGATACTGTCTGGTATCACCACGATATAAAATTTTTTCTCATTATTATTTTTATTTATTTTTATCATTATTATCATAACTTTTATAGTGCTGCCTCAATGAATTTTCATGTTGCATGTGCTTGAAGCGACAACTCACCTAGTCACAGGTTTACAAGTACAACAGGATAACCCCTTACGTAATGACCTCAGCTCACATGAGAAATTACAAAGCATGGCCAGGAATCCAACCAAAGACCTTGGATTATCACAGAGAAGGATGTTACTAATAAGCCTTTGCTCTAACCCACTGCACCATGGCCCATGGGGTTTAGGTTGAACAAATTGAGGAAATATAATAAAACAAATTAAAAATTATATTTTTATAAACAAGTACAACATTATTTTTTTATACTGTGTTATCTCATTCTATCAGAATAACATTTTTTTATCAAAGATCTTGATTTAGCAGCACATTTATACTGTCAACGTCAATACTTCAATACTAATCCTTTCATACTCTTTTGAACATCCATCAGCTTGTGCACACATGGCAGTGAAACTTTGGTGCCAAATTTGAATTTCCAGCAAGTTAAACAAGGCTAAGGAAAGATTTTTTACAGTATATTCAAACATGTGTTCTTAAAAATGTCGAAATGAAAAATAATATTTATGACAAACTTACATTATGAATGTGTGAATAACATTCATCTTTTTAAGAAATCTATTAAGTTATGTAATCAAAGTCGATTTTCTTGAGACAAAGTTAAATAGCGAAGACAGGACGAATAATAAAAGTTAGAGGGTTTTAGTTATAAAAGTATATAATAAAACTTAGAGGGACACAGTCCATAAAAATATTTCATCAGGGATAGTAAAAGTCAAGATATGCAGAGGTTAGAAAATGATGATGTCATCATGGGATGATAACTTTCTTACAGAACCAATTACATGCACAGCTAATTGAAAGAACCCAAACCTGACATTTTGAAACCAATATTATGACAATCTGACTATTTTTATCAAAGTTATATGTTTTAACAAAGTTACAGACCACCGAAAGATGAATCTTAAAGTTTACTTTTGTTTCCATGGTAACTAAACAAAAATTATCGTCTGTAATTTTAGCATAAAAACTAACATCATGCAAATATGTATCTAATAGAAGAAAAGAAATATTAGGAATCACACTTTAAGTGAACTGTATATATCTTGATATTCGCTTGGGGTGAAGCTCAAAGGAGACTCTCAGTTGTGACTGTTTCAGATATCCACATTGTAATCCTTAATTGTTATCAGTTGCAACATAAAACTGCTGTGTTTGTTTATCAGTGGAGTGTCTGCATAGATTCCCACAAGGAACAAATTACAATCATTACAGAACCCAAGATTTAAGTGTACACTGACACACTTTAACATGATAAATATGTAACTTATTGAAACTGAACAAAAGCTTTTCATTGTTCATTTTCATATTGTATTAAATGTACACTGAAGGAAACATATTGCAAATATGAGAAGGGAAAAAATGGGTCGAGTTTACAAATGAATCTCCTTTGCAAAACAAACTGGTTTAACAGTTACCAGAATTGCTTATTTTGAATATTCACAGCGGTTGTATGAAAACAGAACATTCCTTAGGTTCCTAATAATAATAATAATGTGATAACCCAATCCTTGAGATTGATTTTCTTTTATTGATTTTCAACTGGAACAGATGAATGTGTCCAGCACATTTTGGGAGATAAAAGATAGACAATATATAATTTAAAAAAGGTAATTAAGGGGGGGGGGGCACTGATTGTTGTCAAAGTATCAGAAATAAGTGATGAAAAATTGTGAAATGGTCTGGGCTTCAAGTTCAGGAGACAATAGTAAAGGTCTTATGCATCAATCCTATAATCTTGAAAAATTGAGAGCAAATTAATGGAATGTTATACAAAAACATAAGTTCCTCAAAGACATAGAAGTTGATATATTTGCAGAAATCTGTGTTAGATCATTTGTGCACATACTAGGCAAACACCAGGTTCTTAGACTAGGTTCTTTGAAAATTAAAAACTCTGGCTTTATAAAAAAATTTAGATCTGAAGTCTGTTTTAAATTAGAATACAGTCAACCCTCACTTTCCGACATTTCACTTTCCGACCAAATATGGGAGTCCAGATATCAGATCCTAGAAATTAACACTGGCCGAATTACAGAGAGCCCTTTTTTAGATTTCTTGGATTTTATTGGCCTATCAGACCAGTTGCCAATATAAGACATAAATTCAGACTTAAACCATCTTAATCAAGGCTAAGTTACCACTCAAGTTTGGTCATGATTTTTAATGTTTAAAAATGTTAATATGAAAAGTAGTATCCATCATTGCTGTTTCCGTGGCCAGAAATAACAGCTTTTCCCTATCATTTTTGGATAATTAACATTAATGAAATGGTGATGGTGAATATTTGCAGGTGTATGGTAATGCTTAGAATGGATTATATCTTGCTGGTATTGCTGATTGTTTAGGGTTTTGCTTCACTTTCAACATTATTTTAGTCATTGCATGATGAGACCTACTTGTAGCAGATGTAGTGCTGCCTTGCTGTATTGTCATGTTGCAGGTCCTTGACATGACAACCCACCCGGTCACAGATATATAGGGACAACGGGTTAACCCTAAAGGTATGGGCCTCAGTTCATATGGGAAATTGTATCATGAATTCAATCTCAGCACGGCCGGGGAACGAACCCATGACCTGTGGATCACTACAGAGGAACTGGTGCTAATCAGTTTGCACTCTAACCAACTGCTTCACGGGTATTGCTCCGCTATCATTGTAAGCAAACTTAATCCACAATGAACATCAGAACTAAATTTCATAGCAATAGTTTACAACCTGAAAATAATTGTCACTAATTTGATGAAATTATAAAGAATACTGATATCACTAATCAGGCCATATTTAAGCGCAACTATTCCACTCAGGTTGGACAGGATTAAGCTCAAAGTCTTTTCACAAAACACATTTAGTTCTTCATGTCTGTTTTTTCACCAAAATTTCCAGTTTATTGTTTTTGGACAAGTTTGAATTACCAAGCAATTCTGCCCATTTTTTAAAATTAATAATTTATGAGAAGCATCAAATGCCAAATTACATTGCATATTATTAATTGCATTTTAAATCATTCCATAATTTTAATCAAGATGTGTGCTCCCATTTCAATAATGTTAATTTAATAAACTTAAAAAAGAGGATGAATGTATATCTTGTGTAAACAATATCACTTTCCATATTTTTTGTAATCAATTAGGTGATTTTAAACTTTACTTGATTTTAATGAATATTTGACATGCTCAGCATGATACATTTTGAGATTTTTATGACTTTTATTAAACTATCTTTTTTTAAAGTAACAAATTGACTCTTACAGATTTTTTTTTTTTTTTACAAATTTACAATGGCTTCGTCATAGGAATATTCTTCATCCATACACAGTCATGATCTCCATAGTAACAAAACTTTCATGCTCAGGGTCTGATAAATAAACCAGATCATGCAACAAGTTAAATACTATATGTAATGAATATAACAACAGGCTTATACTGATGTGAATATCTGCACCTTATTCAACTAAATAAACTTTAAAACAAATGTTTTAATCAATCGCTCATTGTTTCACTGAGAACATACATATGAAATGACAAACCACACTGCAGTGTGCTTCTGAGGAGGCCAGACTCTCTGAGTATCAAAGGTATTGTAAGGTTTCATATTGGAGCCCTAATTATAAATTTTACATTGTATTACAATATGCTTCTCACTAAGTCATGTCAGTTACACAATATCTTGCAACATGTCATTCATAGAATCTGTGTTAAAAGATGATAAAATTTAAAAAAAATTATTAGTCATATCGTGATTGGTGAAAGTCCTACTTGTTCATTGTAAATAATTCTAACTTGTTCACTGTACAGAATCATGGCTCATATAAAACATAAAAAACAAGCACAAATTATATATCCCTTGCCTTGGCAATATGCTTATTTTACAAACAGGCTATGATTTTTTTTTCATATATGATCAAGAAACTGATACTATTGAATTGTGTGTGACATTCAGAATTATCGGCCAGATTTCATCCTTTAGCAAACATAAAAGCTAAAACTATCAAAGCTAAGTTGACCCTCAGTACCAAACTTGTTTGATATACTGATGTGGAAAACGTCCATGTTAAGGCAAGTCCTAGTGTCTGGTACAGACATCATTAATAAGTAAATATATTAATGACAATATAGCAATTAATGCATCAAAGCTATAACAATGTGACATTTTATATGAATGCAATTCCTCGGTCCATTCCCTTCAGGTAAAGATTTAATGTGACCTACTCTTTCACTCTCAGACTACAATTATGTTAGTAACCATCTTGAAATTTTGATCAAAATTACCCATGCCATCGCTTTCCAAAAATATGTTAATGCAGAGAAAATGAGTATATTCTTTCTGAACAATAACGTAACCTGCTATTTCTTGGTAGGAATTTTAAATTCACTTCTGATTTCAGTGATTTTATGAAGCTAACAAAACAACTGATATTACTTTAACATTGGTAAGTTTTCAAGGATTGACATACATGATGACGACTTTGCTTGCCCACACAATCAGCCCATGGGTAAAAATTATCAATGTGCCTCACAGGAGATATAAAAATCAGTGAGGATAGACTCAAGCCAGTTGACTTCATTTGTTTTGAAACTATTTTTTTTCAATGTTTCAAACATGATAATAACAGAAAAGTGAGGTCAATTTCAACTAGATATCTTGTATTTTTATCAATTTGATAGACAATACAAAGTAAGTGAAATCAGCATCTGAAAATGTCAATTAATGTTTTTCCAATATAAAATATATGTCAAATATCAAAGATGAAATTTGGATCACAAATCACTGCAAACTGATCGTCACAAATTGTGGGCTATAGCCACACTACAATTAAAAGAGAAATGTCATAGGATGCAATGAAATGAATGACATCCATTTTGATATGGCTAATGAAGAACGGTCAATTTTCGGTGATGTAGAAAATATAAAATATTAATCATGGAGAATTTAGATGGCATTTCGAGGCTTATTTGACATCATTAGTTCAATCAACATTGGGACAACACAAAATTGGAAAAAAAGGGTCTTATGTTTTAGTTACTCATTTTTTTTCTTATCCCATTTAGCATATATTATTCAGGACCATCAAACATATTCTGTGATATCAAGAAATAATAAACCACAATACACCTGAGGACTGATCATCTAAAACTAGAAATGTTGAGCACCCTTGATGAGAGTACTCTAACAAATCAAATATCTTCCAATGTCAAAACTTTTTATACTAGTTCCAGCTCTATCTTGTTTTACAAATATGTCATATAATAGCCATGCAGAAAACACTTACAAATATCAAATTCCTTATTCAAAATACTCTCTTATAAGCCACACTATTATTTTCAGTCATTCATAAGGATAAAAAATCTTTTCAAATGAAATACATTAAAATAGGTATGTAGTAGTATTTTTTATGAGATGACTTATATATAATTTATTGTCAGTTCTATTAATAATTTCATTAAATATTTGTATATATATTTATTGTGATAAAGTATAATTATTTCATGAATATCCATTTGAAAATAGTTTTTACATAACTTTACATAATTTGTTTCTAAGGGTTCTTTCAAAATAGAAATTATGTTTAAAATCTTACAATCCTTGTTTTTATTTACCGGTAGTTTTTGGTCATTGTTATCAAATAAGAAATCAGGGAAATAAATTATTAAATAAGAAATCAGGGAAATAAATGCTTATATTAGTTTTGTTGAATGGTCATGAACAAAAATGACTTCTTTAAAAAAGAAATATCATACTGTGATGTTAAAACAATACTATTTAAACACTTATAAAGTAGATTTTTCTTTTAAAAAATCAAATTTTTTCTCCACAACAAAATGATCAAGATCATATAAATGTACATATTCGAATATTTGAAGTTTCTATTTAAAATATTTGTTTCAACTTTGTTTCCATATTATGTATCAATTGATAGAGGTGAACATGCGGTGCCATTTTACTGCATTGTCCACATCTCAATCCTTAATAAATTCTTAAAGGTCACCCAATATCAAATTTATCCAAGCCCCTCATAGGTTGATCACATCTACCAAGTTATATTAATATTGCTGTATTCTGACAGAGCAAAGAACTTCCACAAGCGAAGTTGCTCTTGTGCTGGTCATGACCTAGACCTTGACCTAAGGTCATAAAACATGCACCAAAGTAAAATACCATGGATATATATATATTTACATGATATCAAGATATAATCTTCTCTGATTTGTAAAGGATTGGATTCACAATATTTTGGAAGTTGTGACCAAAATGACCATTAAGTAGGTCACTGTGACCTAGTTACATAATTTTGGCTGAAAATTATGAACAAAGATATTGTGTTAGATAAATGTAGTGAGAATACATACTATTTGAAGTGTTTTGCAAAATATCACAAATAGCCGATTTTGAAAATCGGCTCCTGTGACCTTGAAATTTGTTCAAGGTCAGCCAATATCGAACTTATCCAAGCCCCTCATAGGTTGACCACATCTACCAAGTTATATTAATATTGCCGTATTTTGTAAGAAAATAGGGAATTCACAAGTCAAGTTGCTCCTGTGCTGGCCATGACCTTGACCTTGACCCAAGGTCACAAAAATTTCCCAGGCCTACATATTATCATGTTATAGTACCTAGTCCTTATGTCTAAGCATAAAGGAATAATGAAGAAAACAAAGTACGGCGGTGGCAGCGGATGCAGACGCAAGTACATAAAGTCAGCTTGTGCTGACTTAATCAGTCGCGGTCCTGCTAGGTTTGCGCTAAACTGCCTACATGGGCTAACATAAGTGAGAGAGAAAGCCGCACAAGTGCGAAAAGTGACAAAGAAAGGGAGAACTTAATAAAAGTTATACAGGTGTGAGACAGCTCCATAAATTACATGATAGCCAAATAGGTGAGCGGCAGATAACCACTGCAGACAGCTGCATGTGTGAGAGACAGCTACACAAGTGAAATAGCTGCGCAACTTAGAGACACTGGGCTGCACAGATAAGTCAGACACACCTACCACAGGTAAAAGACCTCTACATAAATTAGACAAAAGTGTGGGCTGCCTTCAAGAAATGCCATTATGATGGGAGATAAACACAATATACAAACCGCAGGCACTAGTATTTTTTTTTTAATTATTAAATTTTTTTTATAATCTGAACCTTATTGAAAATAGACAGAATTATCCCCAGAAAATACTAAATCGTACCTTGAAGTATAATAAATGGATGACAGAAAATTTCTCCTCACCACTGAATAAGCTATGCAAGAAATGATTAACTTCTACCACTGAATAAGCTATGCAAGAAATCATTAACTTCCACCACTGCATTAACTATGCAAGAAATCATTAACTTCCACCACCGCATTAACTATGCAAGAAATGATTAACTTAAAGAGGTTTTTAAGAGTAAATAGGAATCTTGATGAACATCACATGGGACTAGTTTACTTAAATTCAAAACTAATTAATATCTCTTCAAATCAATGCTGATTGTAAAAACTATATGACCAAACATGAAGGTCCTAATGGAGAACAATTAAAGAATACATTCTTAAGCACGAGCAGGTTTGACTCCTGCACACCACATTGATTTTTAAAAAGTCATGGATTGTCAAAATTAAACAAACAACATAGTTGTAGTTTCATACTTGTCTTGAAGGCAATAGAGGGCAATATGTATGTATCTTTTAAAGATGGTTGGAGTCATGGAGCCTTGAGTGACTAAATGTAATCATAATATATGCCAGGGAAACTTCATTTGCTAAACTATACCCAATGGGTAAACTTGAATTTTTTTTTCTATACCCAATGGGTAAACTTGATAAGCTTGCTGAAATGGTAAGCTTTACTGAACATAAATGACATAATTATTTTTAGTACTGGTGAGCATTGATGACATTGGAAATAAGTCCTTGTGATGTCTCAGGCCTATTGTTCTATTTTTTCCTCATATCAAAGAGATGGTTAGAGAGCAAATAAGAGAGACCAGATCGGCATGATCATAATGATCAATTGTTGTATCATATCCTAACAATGTCAAGCAGTGTCAAGAAACCATATCATCTATAATCAATCAAGACAATACATAGTAGGGTCAAGACCAGGCATAGACTGTCTCTATAGATATATCGTACACACAAATCATTTCCATGACAAGTGTTTAATGGTGATAGTTATGCCTTATCTTTCCTTCTGTCTTTTAAAAATATATTATAATTAAAAAAATAACATTTTAAGTATCATCTCCCTTGAATTGTCTCACCCTTGCCATAAAGAAATAAAACAGTATATTTTTTTTCAGTGAAATATGCTCCAACTCTTAGTTATTAGAATTCTAACCATTGCTAAAAATCATGGAAAAAATTTACATTGTTGAATAAGTTTTGTCAATCGTAACAAACTTAACTGAATATGTTTTTTGTTGTTATCTGAAACAATTTATCTGAATGAGCCTTTTAGAATATCAGAGGTGAAATCTTTGCCCCCACTGTTGTGTGTGGCACACACAGTTCTCATTCACCATTGATTACAAAAGCAAACTATTATAGAATACTGAATTGTGCATTTAATACTCGGGAAATAATTTGTGAGAGTTGACATTTAAAACTTATGAAATATTGCTGCCGTAAATTGTTTCTAGATTTATTCTATAAAGCACAGAGGCTTCAGAAGAAAGTAATTAAGATATACAATTGGTGTTTTTTCCCTTGATCGATGAACCCCTTATCCATATTTATCACTGAAAAATTACTAATTTCTGACCACTAATTTCTGATCACAAATCAGTAGAACCCTCTTGCATCATTTATAACATATCTAATTTGATATTGGACACAGATGGTTTTTGTTTATATAATAAGTGAAGTGAGGTTAGAGATGAACACACTTGAGCATTTAGAGCCACACATCTTTTTGGTCACCCCTGAACTTAACCAAATAAAATCAGGCAATACGATTGCTTCAGCATATTGTGCTGAGTGCTATGCTTTGGAATTTGTGACCAAACGGTGCCATGCACAGCTTTGCATGACCTTATTTTTGTAAAGAGATGATGATGCCTGACCTTATTTGGTGATATTTATTCATGACCAAATAGATATTTGGCCTTAACTGTTGAGGAGAATAGTCAAAGATAAGGCAATCCTGAATACATAACATGTCATTAGGGTTGAAATCAGGAAGGTGGTTAAGGATACCGAATAGCAATGTCAAGATTTTAATAAAATAAGGACTTGGGCTATACTGTGGACCTTGACAAGTACATTAAGAAAATTTATACCAATAAATTATGCTTAACTGTCAAAATTATCTCATAAATAACACATAATACATGTATCTATAGTCATGAATTATAAAAAATTCTAAAATTGAATGTAAAATACAATAAAATAAAATAAATATGTAACTTACCCCTGTCTGTGCCATTCCAAATGGACCTGGATTCATGCCCACAAACAGCACTTCTTTTTCTGTTTTACAGTATTTTGTAACAAACTGTTTATGAGGGTCCCATGCATACTCCAGTGGGTTATATATATAAGAAACTGGTTCTGTGAAATATAGAGTTTTTAACATGGCACACATTTGTCTTTCTATGGCTAGAAATCGACTGGGAATGTCTGTTTCATCTGGACCAAAGACAATGTCAGTGTCCGCAAATGCAGGTCCTTTGAAGCAGTCATCAAAAGCATCATTGTGGTGCCGAGGTTCTTCATGATGAGGTAAGTGAGACATAGGATGCATGTTTGCCATCCTGTTTTGTTGACCACGCATGTAGGCATACTCGTCCATGCGGGCGACCATATTCCCAGCACCACCCAGGGACATCTTATGTGGGTCGCGGTACTGAGGACTCATCATGGCCGAGTTGTGCCCCATTGACATCATGTCTCCATACATGCCCTGCTGACCAGCCATCATGTCTTGTCTGGACATGGAGTTCCCATACTGAGCCATGGCACCCATGTTCTGGCCCATATGACCCATACTTTGAGCCATGAGGCCCATGTTCTGTCCTGACATGTTATACTGGCCAGAATGACCCATACCCTGGCTTGGTGATATTCTGTACTGACTCATGGGGCTCAGACCACGTGCTTGGCTGTTCATTCCATAAGGATCGGAGGACATATTGACCATGCTTCTGGCACTAGCAGCCTGTGACATGTCATACTTCATGGACGTGTCCATACCTCTCATAACGTTGGGCATTGTACATGAAACTGGGTTGAGCGATTCAAGCTTCATGCCACCAGGCGGCGTATGCGTGTAACTGTGAGGACTTCCCATGCGGCCGTCCATCACCATGGCAGCCATGCTTCCAGGACTACCAGCTGGGTTCCCACTATATTGTCCTTGTGACATACCACCCATATTCATCTTAGCATAAGGGCTGATCTGATTGCCATGGGATGATCCCATCACCACTGAATCGGGAGTCCACCGTGGCTGAGCAGGAGGCATACTGTGCAACATGTTTTCTATCTTTCCCAAACTTTCACTTTTCAGTGTATATGGTGATCCTGGTTGTTGTAACTGGGAGTACTGTTGTTGTTGTTGTTGTTGTTGTTGTTGTTGTTGTTGTTGATGTTGGTGTTGATGTTGATGCGATGGTCCCAAATGACTATTGTTTGCACTTGTTGCCATGGCTGCTGAATGTTGGGGTGGCTGAGCATTTAACTCTGCGCCTGTGGTGGCAGGCATGCCATATTGTCCCATGTTACTCGGTGAGTTAGCACCCTGCATTGCACTGCTCACCTGAGTGCCTGAGATATTTGACATGTTTGACATACTGCCCATAGTGCTTGGCACAGAGTTGCCGTACTGAGGAGAGGTCATTGGACCTGTGGTGGTCATTGAGTACTGGGTAGGTGAATGAGGCAGTTCTGTTTTGGGAGTGGTTGGGAGGGTCTGTGAACTGAACTGATTGGCCGGTGGGTGTGGGCAAGGTGTGCCGTTACTACTAGAAGGACTGGTGTAGGGAGCTGGTGACCGAACTAGTGGACTTCCTTCATTGTTGATAGTGTTCATCTGGGAGCCATACTGGCCCTGTGTCATGGGCTGTGGGGTGCCGCTCGGCATACTGTATGGTGATGCTGGCAGACTACCCTTGTTATAGCCAGGCTGTGGCGCTGTGCTCTGTGTGGGATGTTGGCCTGATGAGCCCTGTGTCTGCTGCTGTGGTGGGTGCTTCATTTGGTGCTGCATGGCAAGCTGAGCTGCAGCCGCGGCACTATCATTGCTGCTACCTGGTGGTGAGGATGGGAACTGTCCTGGTGTCATGTTTCCTGAACTGTTAGGTTTCTGAGCTCCATATTGCTGTCCCCCATTAGTTGTACCATGGTGTGGTGGATATGATGCAGGATGATGTCCCATATTATATGGTGGTGTTCCACAGGGATCTACAGATTCCTGTTTGATTCCTGCAGATATTTGTGAAAAGGCTGGGGCAGGACTTCCCATCATGCCATGTGGACCAGGATTTGACCTTTGACCTTGTTGCTGAGGGCCTATGTTAGAGTGTTGGTTGGGCATGCCAGTTGGCTGTCCAGGTAGACCACCTTGGTGGGCCCCATATGGGGACTGAGTCTGATTATATGACATTCCTATGTTGGGTGATCCAGGCATTGTCCCTTGCTGCAATTGTGAGTGATGATTACTTTGAGGCATCCCCATGCTAGCATGTGACATGTGACCACTTGGGTACTGGCCCGGCATCCTGTGATACTGACCTGGAGCTCCATCCTTCATATTGGGCATACCACCTCTTGCTGTGTAGGATATTTGTTCTGGCATGGTGGTCCCACCTGGCCAGGCCGCAGACCCACCATATTGGGTATGGGGGTAGTCCCACCTTGCCTGCTTACTTGGGGGACCTTCCATTACCCAGCCCTGAAACATATTTAAAAAAGATTATTTTTGAATACAATTGTATAAGCGAGTGGTTTGGGGGCAAACATTGTCTCAGTTTGCTTCAAAATCAATTATTGCTACATGTTTTTAATTCTCTAATATAATAACAATCTGTTAAATTTTATTTTGAAACATATCACATCTTTTGATAATTCCTGAAGTATTGCTCATCTTTATTTATTTTTTGTAACACTGATGGTTCCTTTTTTGACAACCATTGCCGACAGGCAATGGTTGTCGAAAAAGGAACTATCTGTGTTATTCTGTGATCGGTACGATCATGGGAAGTGTGTAATCATTTCCTGTGGTTTGTGATTCGTTTTTTTTTGTGGTCATTATTGTTCAAGCAACTTACACCACTGTGGAGGGTTCGTCCGTGTGCATACAAGATTCCAATTTGCGCATGCGCCCGGGCGTATGAATACTTCAATAAATGAAGTAAACAAAAGAAAAGAAGTGTGTGATGTAAAGGCAGAACGTTCAAAACGATGTCATCGTCTTCGTCCATCGTTGCATAAAATTATCTCTTTAAATTGCTTAGAAATGCTTCCCAATCGCAAGAACAAGGAATTTTCAGTAAGTTTAATTCAAATTTGGTGTAAATCGGACAATTAGAACAGAAATAACATGCAAAAGTCTCTGATCGATGACTTGCGATAGCGCCTGGGCAATAATAGAGCAACTTAAGTAATCGGGCATGAAAAAGGCACATCTTTGCATACAGTTGCGCTAAAAAAAACGTTCATATACCAAATTAAATATTTTTAAAAGATGAATAAAAATAATTTCAACTACTTCATCAGTTTGCAATGATTGTTTGTGTTTAAATGTATTTTGTTAAAATATGTAAATGTATTTTTTGTTTTGTTTGTTGTAATTTTTGTTTTGTTTGTTGTAATTTTTGTTTTGTTTATTGTAATTTTTGTTTTGTTTGTTATCATGGTTATTTTTCCCATCCGTGTTACATGTGGAGCACCACTTTTACTTGTTTATTTTTAAATTGAGAAAAAAGTTGAGCAATATCCAATGTTAATTTCAGATATTCTGATACGAAAAGGTGATAGTTGTCATCATAAATTTGAAATCCACCATTTATACATAAATATTTATGTGCATGATCTATGAAATTGTCTCATCTATAATTTGAGTGAAGTTTACAAAGGTAGGGAGTTCTTTTAGGAACATAGGTATAAACCAATTGTTGTAGATTATACTACTTCAGGAGTTGTACAGCTTCGATGAAATTTTAACTATGTTTCCTTAAAATTGGTAGAAATGAATATATAAATATATCAAAATGTGCTTTGATACAGACTCTAGCAAAGCCAATAAATCAGCCAATCCCAACTTATCCATGGTTACAATACTGATTCTTTGGCTTTTTTTTCTCAGATTTAAGTTTTGAAAACATGAAGAATCCATCATGAAATCCACAAACTTTAAATGTTCTACATTCCTAAATTGGTCACAACAAAACTCTGTGACCAAAATCTAGAAGATATTTTATTTTCCCAAAACATATTTTAATGAACATATCTTCAAAATACATTGAATGCTCTATAAACAATGTCAGATAAGATGTATGGTATGAAAGGAGATATATCATCTGACAATCAACTCTTCAATTCCATAAATTTCTACAATGAAAAAGCTTTTATTTGGAGAAAACTGATGACTTTACTCTGTTTACTGGATGTGTTTGAGTGATTTTTGTAGTGTGATTCAAAATCCCAAAATCAACTCCATTTTTTCTCCATTTGTACATGTTTCCTGTGACAGAAAAATCCATATTTTGTCACTGATGAAGGCACCGTTCCTTTCAGAACCATCACAAAATATGATAATTATGTATAAATTATACTTAACTGGGCAACTGTAACACTTTTGAATGGAAATTGTCCAGAAACATCTCGCCACGGTTGAAAATCTGGGTCCTATGTTAATAATTTCTCAAAAAGTGAATTTATGATGTGTGAGTTGACCCCATGGGGAGGAAGCCATACTTTTGAATGACCTACTTATCAGAAAATATGCCCAGAAAGCATTTTCATGATAGATACGTTCTGTATTTGTGTGTAAGCCCAAGCTACAATCACCCAAGAACAAGAATTATATCTCGCCGGGTGGCCAAGTATCAGTGAAATCCAAGTCTGAGCAAAAGTCGCGCCCATGTCCAACAGAAATGTCAACCCAGAAAAACCAACAAAATGGTTGCTCTTTTCATATTAAAACACCCCAAGAACACAAAGCCATACCTCAGCAACTCTGGGATGCTGCGCATAAGCTTCTCCGGCATCCTATCACTTACCTTTCATCAAAAAGGTGGGCCTCAATCTCACTGATTAGGAGACAATCTTGTGCTAATTTGCAATCAAAACAAAGGAGTCTCCCCCAGCTGGCCTTGACCTTTTAGTGTCTTTTCTGATTCTTTCAGCCAAGAGCTCTTCTTTTGACAAGGGGAGCATATATTAACCAATACTTGGTTTGTCTATGTTAGACAAACTGCCCAAATTCAAGTTTATTCGAGCAAAAAAAAGCGTTTCGTGGTAGGTATGTGGTGCATTAAAATCCTTGATATAATTTCAAAATTATTTTATAATAAAAATACTTCTTCCAGATGATATGTAGCTGGAATTAAAACTTTCAATTTAGTTCCTATCTTCCTCATCAGGTGTCTCTTCAGATTGAGGGTTAAAGTTGAAAGTTGTGGTCAGATGAGAAATGCCACCTCGTGACAATATCTTTCAAATCAAGGGAAAGATAATCAAAAAGTCTTTCCTTAAAAAAATTGAAATTCTAGAATTGTATTTATTGTACTTGTTTAAGAAATAACTAAATTAACACCCAACAATATATTCATGACAACTTTATTTCAATATCATGTAAATATATTACATTCCATTGTGTTCCAGTCAGAACATACATTTTGAAAATATATAAAATGACAACCAAATAAAATATAAATGACAACCAAATAAAATATACACATGACCCTGTGGTCTATGTTTTAGTGCCACTTATACAATCAAGGTTAGGAAAAAATAGATACTTGTCCTTCCTGCTGGGCAGATGTTTTTGACAAAAGGGGAAAAAGTATATCTGCAAAGCGTTTGGAAATAATATGTGCTCAGAAAAATCAAATCAAATAAAAATCATACTTTTATGCCCCTTAGTCAGGTTCATTTGTCTCAATGCAGAAATAAAATTTTTTTATTCTTGTCCAAGAGAATGAGAAACTGGTACCAGTTACTTATAGTATTTTCACTCATAAAAATATATGTATTTTAGATTCTTGGTGTGGTCATTTTAAAGAAAATACTTGGAACAAATCAAACAGTATTGATATGATGGGAGTTACCAAGGCTCCCATGGGGGTAAAAAAAATAAATATCTTACTCTGAAAAAATACTTTTCAGCACAATTCTTGATTTGGTATGTTTGGGTTAAAGGGGCTCGAAATTCATATTGCATGAGGGCACATTTAGAACATGAAACAAAAGACTAGAAACATTGACATCTTGTTGGTTTTAAACATACTTAGTTTGAAATGTTTTTAGAACTAATCGTGCAAATGACATTGGATATTGATATGATTCAATGAAAAAAACTAATTTTCACTTTAAATGAGTCTTAGGATATACAAGAAATCGGACATAGTCAGGATACTCTCAATCTTCAAAGACTTTCCCCAAACTATTATTGTCAAATATTTATATGTCCATACTAAATCAATACTATAGATATAGGTGCATGGTAGAAAAAACCTTATTTCTAAGCCAATTCCAGTTATATTTTACTTGGCTATAACCTTATATTTTAGTTGCACAAATCTTATTTATGTTTATGCACTTAATTGCAATATGGAGTCCTCTGCACAAATTATCAATAAACAGATTTTAAGTGTCAGCAAAATTAAATGGTGATGGTCATTAATTTGCACAACATATAACTGTATCATCCAAAATTCTTTGACAAACATAAATCAATTGCAAAAGTTACTTAAATATAAATGATACTACTGTAAAAAAGTAGTTTTATCCTGGTCTTTGAAAAAGTTATATAATAGTTAGAATATTATGAAAAAAAATCAAATACTCTATAAGCATTAGGAACTGCAAACTACTAAGTTTGAACAATACATATGTCTATATTTTTCAAACCATTATTGATTTCTAATATAAAATAAAGGACAAAAGCTTATCACAATAGTGATACAATCTTTCGGTCCATGGCAGCCATGTTTTATATATGCTTCAAAATTGACTGGGTCACGATTTGTTCAACTAATTCCTACTCAAACTTTCTTCCAATACCCCACAATACCATCTTTACATGCTCTACAACTTATAAAAGAACCATTTTCTCCACCATGTTTTATTCTATCTTAACAAAGATTTTAAGATGGAATCAACCTCTATTAGCAGTTTTATCCTCTTAATTGTTTGGGGGAAAACCATTCTCTCCTTTATTAGAGTATTACTGTGTCTTCAAAGTCACCCTTTAACTACCCTGAAAATGTTGAACTATTCTGAAAATGTTTGACAATTTCAAGAATTTTCGAACAGGTGAAATATGATACGATTATATGATTGGGGCAATTTTCCATACTAAAATTTGGAGTATAATTTACTTGTCACTTATCCATCATACAACAATCATACACATACACTACAATACTAAACTAAACCTTTCACACTTTGTCATCCAAAGCACTACATATTATACTTGATAATTAAGTTTCATTCGCAAGGTAGAAATACCCTTGTATTTATAGAAATAGCTTTTTTTATGATACCTTTAACAAATCATCTAATCTTCACATTTCTGACCACTGGCAGCTCATGATGAATGTGTTGCAGTGATTTATCTTGACAGATAGATTATAATGTTGACTTTGTGATATGAAGACTTTCTTTGCGCAGCCATTGTATTTGGCCTACTTATCTTCCTTGTCTTCATCGTCATTGTCATTATGTGTGTGCCATGTCAGTCGCTCTTCATAGAAGGCAATGACAATCTGTGGACATCGGATATTAGCTTGACGGGCAGGCACTAAGTCTGCCTCATCACTGTCCTTCCTGAAAGTTATTGAAAATCCATTCATCACATTCATTACTTGTAAGAAGTATTGATATATACTTATTTCCTGTGATCTTTGGGTGGAACTTAACATAATGAAAAATAAAACTTCTGATTTGATAAAAAAAAAATTTAAGAATGAAACAATAGGTAAGAATTGATGCTCATTTAATAGAATTTTTGTAAACAAATCATTTCTATCATTCATTTTAGATTTATCATTACTTTAAAGAAGAGTTGAGACTTATGCTCTTCAAAAGTAGAAAGCCAATGTAATATCTTAAACTTTACTAACCACTTCATGAGGAACATAAGTTCACCACCACTGTCTGTGGCCCCGATAATCCGCTCAGGCTGAAGACCCCTGTCAAATCCCCGGGGTTTATTGTCTTCCTCCTGATGACAAATAATTACATTAAACTCAATAAGTTTGTTAAACAGTCTGTATGGGGTATATTGCACTGCCAAGGTTATTGCCACTCATTTTGAAAGAACATGTCAAAATCTTTAAGATTATGAAATGTACACCAATAGGAGACACATGTCAAATCTGTTAACTCGAATGGGTTTATGAAATATCTGTGTTGACAAACAAATCAACACACACTCTTGCCCTTCATGGATGCACACACATATAGGACACAAATGCATCATATTTTATGTGCCCCTCAAGATTTGGGAACTTGGGAAGCTTAAAATTGAATTTCTTTATATTTGTTTTGGACCTATACTTCCTTTAAAACATGATTACTTATTTCAGCATGTTAAATAATGCCTTCGTAATGAACAAAGCTGACCTTCCTCAACCAGCAGCAATTTATCATGTGATCTTGCTTAGTTAATGGCTATTTTTAGCACTCATGATTCAAATGCAGGTCAGTTGGGCACTACCTTTATAAAGCAGACAGCCCATCTCCTAAACCAGCAGCAGTTGATCACATGATCCTGCTTAATTTGTAGCTATTTTTCGCTCGCGTTTGTTTTGCCTTTCAAGATTATTAAGTCAAAAGTCTATGGAACATACTCATATTATCGGTCCATGGCGGCCATGTTTTGACCCTGTTTTTCCTGTTTACACCATCAGATGACACTTGAGCATCAAAAACATGGTCGATTGAAAAGTGATTTAGATTTGCTGTAAGAGCTGAAATCTTGTTTAGTTCATGTTTGTTTCGAGTGTTTGTTGCCCAATGATTTTGCCTTGGGATTTTTTTTGCCTTGGGATTTTTGCAAAGTTATGCGAGCTTGATTTTTAAAAATCAGCACTTGTTAGCACTCAAGTTTCAAATGCAGGCTAGCAAGTCAGTCATCTGCCTGAAAACAACTAAAAGGTCGTAATTGAGGTTATTCTATTTAGGCCTTCATGGGATGCACATGTGGTAACAATTTGGAGCCTGCATCTCAAATAGCTGTTTTTGTTGACAGACACACTCATGGATGGAACCTGATAAAATAGCTCCTGCCCTGGGAAGCAAGAGGCAATAATTTGGAATAATATAATTTTATGTCTTTTTCATTGATTCAATCAATAAAATGAATGATTTCTTGGAAGATAAAATGCGAATATCAATTATTGTAGAATTACTCTTTCTTCTCTCATACCTCTGCTACTTTTTTCTTCTTACGAGAACCTCCTTCATCTTCTGTTTTTCTCCTTTTTTCTTCTTTTCTTTTTTTTAGCTTTTCCTCAAATTCTGCTATAAGATCTGGACAATCGAGATGCTTGGCAGGTTCCCATGTGTTATCAGCACTATAAATGGCAAAACATGATATGATTATATGTATCACAAAATGATCAATTTTGTTATTGAAGAGCAGCTTTGAAGTACTATGAGATTACCAAATAAAATATTTATTACCTTTAATGCAATATATTGCCAAATACATGGTCACAGTACATGCATATTGTTAGATAATGAATAGAAAAGTTTGCCATAACAAAAATCCTATTACAAATATATATGTCTCACACCTGTATATAATAAACATTATATTTTTCTGAGGAACATTGCTCAATAAAGAAAAAAATAAAAAATAAAAACCTACTCAGAAAAGCCTTTCCATTTGAGCAGAAATTCTTTCTTGCCATTGCGGACCCTCATATCAATGACTTTCTCCACAGTATATTCCTCCTCCTCCTCCTCACCCTCAGGACTGTCAGCCAAATCTTTGCTGGACATTTTCACAACCTGCAATTTTAAAAGTTTATCTCTTTAACATACATTTGTGAAAAACATTTACTGTCTATTTCCAGGCAGCTCTGTTGGCAATTCAAACTGGTATCCATATCTATAAATCTGAAATCACACATTAAATCACAACATCAGTATATATTATACTGATTTGGGTATCCCAAGGTTAACCAGTATGTAAATTATCAATTTGGTTCAGCTGCATGGCCCTCAGATCTCACATCATTCACAATCCCTGTGAGATATGGTAGGACACTAGAAAACTGGATCTGATAGAACACTCCTGACTATGTTACCAACAGCTTCCCTCAGATGACAAATGCTAGACAAACTGGCAATGCCACAATGTCCTCAGTACCATAGAGAAAGCATTAATTTCTTTGTCTTCTTTTTGTTCCCAGAATCTATATACATGTATTACACTGTGATGTTAAATAAGCATATAAACAAGGACACTTTCATCTGGAAAAACATAGGTTAATGACCTTAAAACTATGCTGATCAATATCATTCTCTTTTCCTCACACAATCCAGATCCAAAAAGGAAAAAAGGATCACAGTTTTGATGTACAGTGCAATATTTTACAAAATGGAAACTCATGCTCATAAATGTCTTTCTTAGTTTTTCCACTTTCCCCAGTGCTGGAGAATGTCTGTATTTATAAAAAAAAAAAAAAAAAACATATGCCGATAGCCTGAAAGCTATGCTGATCATTGCCTTTTTGTAATGCTTGTGAAATTATATAAATGATCATTAAATTCTTTCACAGAGCAGACTTGAGCAGATTGTAACATCGACGAATCACATTGCATGTTACATATTTAATTTGGCCCCAACTTGTTATCTCAAAATGTACAAAAATCTGAGCCAAATGGAAAATTAGTAGAATTGGCCCCCTGAAAATATATCTTTCCTACCGATTGCGAAGAAATCTGATTGGTGGTTTCAGAGAAGATCAAAGTTAAGGGACAGGATCACAAAAAATCCCCCTCCCTTGCCCCATCACTGCAGAAGGTATGCTGACATATTTCTCAATTTAAAGTGATGTTACACTAATTAATTCATCATGTTGCATCAATGTTTAAGATCTGACACCTGAATGCTGAGTGAGGGTCACATATGGTGCCCTGTAGCACACACCATACTTAATTGGATAATTACTCTATAGGCATTTGGTCAAGTGGGGGAATTACAGGGCTCAACACTGATGATAAAAGATTGTCATTTTCAATACTTAACATGCTTACCGGTAGTTGCTTTGTGTCTGGACTGACATATTCATTTTTATTAGTTCATCTAAAATATATTGGATAATACTGTGCTGTACAATTATTCAAACTATTCTTCAAGTGCAACAAGATGTGTGCATCTATTGTGAATCTGAAAAACAGTCCATTTTGAACCCTTGTCTTGGCATCTCAGCCAGCCACACATTAGTGGCTCCCTCAGAGCCAATGCTTCCGCCCCTGGGGCGGCAATTAGGGATAATACGGCATACCCCAAATTTTGCAATAAGATGTCATTACCCATCACATTTCCCCTATATAATTTTTTGTACCATTTGAATGTGGATGTCTTCTGCTAAATTCCAAATCACCCATTAAACAAACTTCGTTCAGCTGACCAGTGATCTAGTGCTAGGTGAAGGGCACATTCAGATTGGGAACAATGGAGTGATTTGAATCACAGAGCACCGTTTGTCCATTGGTACTGGCCTAACACCCTGACAGACCACAATAGAGGTCACATGCAGTTAGTTACAAATGGGCACGTTTGTGTATGGCACTTTTCACTGCTTATCATGAATATAGGAATATTAATGATTGGCCAAAATGCTCACATCTTCAGCCCCTTTTTATATGGGATGGGGCTGAAGCTCAGTCAAGCAAGCAGTGAGTTTGTTGTGTTTTCAAGTTTAAAAGCAATTTTTGGTAAAGTTATCACACTAACAAGCAAAAGGTCTGGGATTTCCCAACTTTGATGGAAAAAACCACAGTATGGTCATGATTTAACCTTGGAGTAATTATGAATTTTAAGTCATCAAAACCACGAGTTAGAGCTAAACATATCGCGAATGAAATGTTTCTTATTTCATACAGATTATGAGGATATAAATTTTATTTTTCTGCTACAAGTTTAGATGATTTTATGAGGAGATATCAAAATTCTTATCATATTTATGAAAATGATTAAAATTTCCGTTTTCCTCTCAGATTATCAGGAAATCTTGTACTTTTTTGTTATTTTTGTCCTTCAGTTTATTTTTAATTATTGGCGCATATATTGGCAGATTGGAAAAATATACCAGGTTGTTCAGTAAAAAAAATACTATCAGAAAAAGCAATTTATATTTCTGCCAATATATGCGCTGACGTAGATACTTTGCCTTATGAAATGTTATGTCATCATTTAAAATCAACAAAAAAATAACAATAAAATAATACAAGAATTTTATAAATGCTATATCATTAACAATATTTTATTTTAAAAGTTTTAAAAAAGTAATATGAATACTACCACTCCCTTTATAAACATATATGAAAAAATAAAAGGTTTGGAATATGTATTTTTCTTTTTTTCAGAACATTTATTATTGAAGAAATCAGAACAGAAATGAACAGATTTATTTGAAGTAATTTTGAGTGGATGGTTTTGTAAGCTTCAAAAGAGCAACTATTCTGATTTTTTGTTTAAAAAAAAATAAAACAAAATGTGGTATAATAATTCAATAAAATTTTGGCCAATTCATTTTTAAAAAATATGAATCTTCAATTTTCCACTGTTCTGAAGTCGGCAACTATGATAGGATCAAAGGATTTTGAATCCATTGTGTAAAACAATGCGTTACCATGACGTCATAGTTCATATAACGGCCGTCATGCCTCCATACATAATTACTCCAAGATTTAACTCATCCAAATCATTTTTTGAGTTTCCATATCAAATTTGAAAGTAATCAAGGTTATTTTGGCAAAGTTACGATGGTTACAAGAATAGTTCAGTTGCAGCACACTCAGCATAAAAAGTAATTTGCAATCTTGAAGCTCCCTTCAAACAAATAAAGTACATCCGAATACACAAAACGAAAAACTTCAATGATAAATAATTGTGAAATGTAACAATTGGCAGTTTTTTTGTTTTTTTTCCTTTTGGGGGGGGGGGGGGGGGAATCCTCCAGCATCATTAAACCAAGTCAGCACATCTTAAATCGTCCTTGGTACAAGAGGATATGGGTTATATTTTGCTCCAATATACACACATACATATATGTGAACCACACAAGCTAGATAAACGCAGGTTTATTTTACATATAAATGCATTTATTTCTGCTAAAGTACATGATTTTTAAGGTAAGTTCTATGATTTGATGAATGACATTTTTCATAATATTTGCCCTAATAAAATGCTGGCTCTATCCCTCCCAATGCAAATAAAAAGCTTTTTACAAACATGTTGTGAATACCAAATCGGTTAAGTGATACTATTTGCTAATTTCTCTAAAATATTGTAAGTACTTGCAAATAAAATATTACCCTTGGTATCTAAGTATAACCAGGGTACTACTTATGTAAAGAATAATCTTAAGTGCCCAACTTAGCACCACAAGTTATATATTTCCTTCAAAAATTTCGAAAAGGATTTTATCTTTTTATGTTTTGTTAGTAACTTTAAAAAAAAACAAAAAAAATATATAAAACAAAATCCATATTTTAGAGTAAAAGCTCATTACAGATTCCAGATCTACTTATATTGGACAGTCTAAACATAAATCTACAAACAATCTGTACATTAAGTTGTGTTCTGTGTTCAACATTTTGAGGAAGTTGAAAACAAAGAATTTAGAGGAGTTAAAATTCAACTCAGGATATTCAACTGTACACAATTATTGTCATTCCTGAACTGTTCAAAATGCACATCTTGAATACTATCACTTCCTTAACATCCTCATGTTTACTGTCTCTTTCATTTGGATCAACAATACTCATTCACACAAGTGACATTACAATAATCCATTTATAGTATGCACATGAATTTTCTTCTTGCAAAAAGTTTAATTGTTTGGCACATGTTCAGTCCTTTCCTCCTTCATCATCGTCATTGTCATTATGTGTGTGCCACGTAAGTCGCTCCTCATAGAAGGCGATTACTATCTGGGGGCACCGAATGTTTGCTTGACGTGCTGGCACCAAATCTGCCTCATCACTGTCTTTCCTGAAACAATGCATTTTTTGGTAAAATATATTTATAAATAATATGTATGATTAGTTAAAACAACTTTTCTTTATAATAATTGAGAAATAAGACAAAAGACTTTTTATCAGCTAAAAGCCATAGACAACAAACAATTAAGAATTCATCACACAACACAATTCATCTAATACACTCGCCAACCACATCTTTCTCTTTTCACCTGAGATTTAAATACCAGTCTAGCTTTGAAAATGTTTGAGTTCAGAGGGCAAATGCTCATGGAAGACAACAAATTATGATATGATATGATATGACCCTTCAAAAAAAAAAAGTTTTATAAAGACAAGTCTCACCATTTCATGAGGAACATGAGCTCGCCACCACTATCTGTAGCACCAATGATCCGTTCAGGCTGCAGAGCTCTGTCAAAACCTCTGGGCTTGTTGTCCTCCTCCTGCAATGTAATAAATTTCATGTCTAGAGTAACAATGACTTTGATATCAGGAACACTTCATCATACAGTGTAAATAATTAATTCAATGCATGTAAGCTGCACAGGCACCGATCTTTATTTCTAAATATATGTTAAACTCCTTTACTTGTAAATATGTTAAATTTGTCAATTTTGAACATCTTTACTTGAAATAAAACAAATACTTAATCCTAGAAGATAGTGCCGCCCATCTGTTATGCATTGAAAACTTTCTTAGAAGAGTTCCAAAGCAACACTGGCAATTACTAGGTGAGCCGGCCATGTCACAAGTAAGCATGAATGTAACATACCTCTGCAACTTTCTTCTTCTTTTTCACACCTTCTTCTTCTGGTGTAGATTTCCTCTTTTTGTCCTCTTTTTTCTTCTTTAACTTATCATGGAAAGCTTGTATAAGTTCTGGACAGTCTAAATTAGCCTCAGGCTCCCAAGTGTTCTCAGAGCTACAATAACAAATGAGGTAGAAATAAACTATTGTTCCCTGTACTTTTCCTTTAAACAGACCAATGTTTAAGCAATGAAGGTCATTATTACTCATACCTATTGGCTCATAACATAAAATAATGAAAATACAAGAAATTTTACTCGGATCTGGCCAAATAGAATATTTAAACCCCTGACAATGAGACAGAAGTGTATTGCATGAAATTTCCCTGATAACACAGCATGCTAAGCTGATGGCACATTACTCACTCTGGGTATCCTTTCCATTTGAGGAGGTATTCTCTCTTGCCATGTCGCACTCTCATGTCTTGTACCTTTTCTACTGTATACTCTTCTTCTTCTTCATCGTCTCCAGCTGCACCAGAACTTGTTGGACCCATCTTGGGTATAATTGCAGCTGCAACGGTGTCCTCAGTTTCAGTCATTTTTAACTATAAAAATAAACATACTTTAATTACTAAGATGACATAACACACAGAACACAAAGGGATAATATTTCATGAAATTTACATATTGCACACCAATACTATGTCTACTTTCCTCTTTAAGTTGATTGGCCCAAATCATTAAATCTGTAAAAGAGTTTCCCCCCAAAATTTTTGGTATGGATTCTAATTTTGGTACAGGAGGGCATAAAGTTCTGTTTAATTATATTTCAAAGTTGAAAGCAATGGATATAAAAGAAGTCAAAATCTTTTCAAATATATGTATCTTGACATCACTTTCAAAATATTCTTTTCACTCTCAGTGTCAACACAAATGATATTTATGTTTAGGAAACCTATCTGATCAAAGCATATCCAGTTCCAATCCCCAAAGTTCTATAAGGTTATGCACTCCTTAACTAGATAAACCTTTAGAAGTATTTGAATAAGTTTGCCATGCAAATATAGCCTGTGTATAATTTTTAGCAAATATATTCATAATGAATATCTAACTAAATAATTATTTAACATAAAAACAGTCTGCGACTAAAGTTTATATGGCCACAAACATGAAATGACACCAAAGATATGGAACCATAAATTTATTTTAATATTTCACTTGCACTAGAGTCTAAATGAGTATGTCAGAAAGTGTACAATGACGGATGGCAATGTCACAGACTGGTTGAAGCATTTACACGTCTAGTTTTACAGGGTTTAGTCTTTTGAATATATTGATTTAAATCACAATTATTTTATCTTCAGTTTCACAGCACTCAATATAAATATACAGAATGAAAAGAGGAAATATATTTGAAAACCAGATAAGACAAACTGATAACTTAACCTTGTAACATATCCAAAGACAATCTGTGAAACCAAAAATAGAACAAATGTGGCCACTTCTTATTTGAGGACATTTGACAGTCCCAAATTTAGAAGAAGCAAGTAATAAATTGAATTCCATACATCTTTAGAAATAGTAAATAATGTAGTAGATATTTGTTTTTCCTTCCTAACTTAAACCCTGCAAAAACCCAACTTAAAAATATTGCAACTACATCTCTAACACATAGATACTTACCAGAAGGGGCAAAATACAATGAGTAGAAAGGCTTTTGTAGCATGTGTAGGGATACCCCAACTACTTCTGTCCTGACGGCAAAACACCAGAGTGCAAATATTATTCTGAAGTCTCCAAAAACAACATTTACTTATTTCTAATCAAGACCGCAGTTATGTGGAAAGTACATGCTGAGCAAAGACAAGTTTATTAATGATTGATAGTTGTTTTTGCATTGGTAATGTATCATGCTCACTTTTCTAAAATAAAATATATTCTTGATGTACATCACTGGAAAAGATTTATCTCGTAACAAACACCTGGTTCTGTGCCAATGATAAGAATGTGTAAATACAGCTTTGCAGATAAAAATGCGAGTGGAAACAGTAAAAGGTCAGTTTGTTCCACCACACTTCCAAATAAATGAAAAATGATGAACTGGAGATATTATGAAAGAATGGGAAAACTCTCATCTGATAATAACTAAATATTTGACTGCAAAGGACACGGAGTTTCCATCCTATGTCCTGATGAATAAATTTCATCACAGTAATAAACAAGACATTCCTAATCATTTACCTAGGATTTCACAATAAGCCTTCAATATACAATAATGAAAATGTAATGATAAAGTTCAAACACAGTAAACAATGTTTCTTCTTGCCTGAAACTACGTGATAGTGCTAAAATCTCAGGTTCAGACCGTTCAGGCATGAGGAATGGTTCTGGGTCTGAGGATAATTGGGACATTTGGGTTGACAAAATCAATTCTGTTGCTTTACTTGGGGTTGAGGTAACCATTTAAGATGCTATTTGACAACTCGTCCCCTTAATGGATGGCATAGTATTGCATAAATCAACCTCGCAAGCAAGGTTATCCAAAAATGTACCACCCCGTCTCATTACCATTTATCAATTTGCATGTGTCTTCCCATCCAAACAATGGGCAGCCATTTTATTTCCCCAAGCCATGCCGGCATTGCAAACTGTTGTCAGTTCTACCAAAGAACAACGTATTTACGAAAGTTCGTCAAGTGCTTGTCGATCCCAAGCCTTCACCGATAGAATGAAAACATATATTTACGATTAAAAAAAACATAACCTTACCAAATCGATGGCTATCTGCACTGGAAGTTAAGTTTAGCTGCAATGAAGCACCTCGCAAAAGATATGAACATCCGGGTAACTTATTGAATAATTTTCGCGGGAAACTACTCATGAATAACATGGTGGGAATTAAATGACAATATGCATTTTATAAACTCAAATAATATCTTAAACTAATAATTATGAAAATAAAAGTCTGTAATGCTTATATTTTATTCCAATATATAAAGCCGAGCGGAGCCGAAGTTGCAAAATTTATTAGGTCACGTGATCAACTTCCGGATTTCCTCTCTTAGCGTGTCTATCAAAATGCCTGAGGTGAGTAAAAATTCTGTTTTCCATATTTTACATTGAAATGCCCATAAATATGACACTGCTTCGTAAATATGAAGTGGACAACATCTTCTTCATGGGTTAGGTCATGTGCTCAAAAATACATATTGTGTTTGCTTCCGTTCTTTCACTGATTATGTGCGTTCAAAATAAAATGTTTTCACCGGTACTGAGAACAAAAATGGCCGCTCATGGTGAATGCGTTGTTCTTTGTTCGGCTTGATCGTTGCTCTATCTTTTGTCAGTATTGCTATTGTATAGCGTAGCGACTTTGATTTCATGTGTGTAGAGACAAAGAGATTCCTTCTGACCAAACAGTTTGTTTTTTCATCAACCAACTATGTGAAGGTGGTCCTTTTTGTTTTATTCAGCCTCAAAAAAGTCCAGTAACCAGTTTGATGTTTATTTGAATCGAGGTTTCAGATGTAATTCAGAAATGTGATTCAGATTTTACATGCTTTGGTCATAGATAAGCCTGGGTTACTTCCAAGTTTTGAATGATTTTTTTTTTCATCTGATAAAACGTTGACATCTGCTGATTATGCTTTGCTTTTTCAAGAGTGACAAAAAATATATTTTGTAACTTATTGAATAGGTTTGCTTTGCTTCAAGAAATACATTCTGTGAAAAATGTTGATAAAAGTATTGTGAAAATTGGACAGTTGTGTTTGAAAGGGTGTCAAAGACAAAGGCAATCATCTCATTGGTCCAATCATGATGCATTTAAAAATCCCCCTCACTGGAAAAGAAGCAGTCTAATCTTGTTTCCATTTTATTTGCCAAGAAACTGAGATTTAGTTGTGATTTACTGTGATTTAGTTGTGATGAAGCACATCTTAGACACATACAACTAAAATCCACTTGGCTTGTATTGTTTTTTCATAAACCCCCTTTGTTTAAAAATCTGATGCTCCTGGCTGAAGCCATAACAGCAGTTTGAATTATTACACTTATCTAATATTGTTTGATTAAGTGATATCATACAGGAAAAATCAATTGCATGTTATCTGCAAAATTTGGAAGAAATTAATTCATTTAGTTAAAAATAAACAAATTCTTTTTAAAAGCACATCTCAATTTTTTCCTGATTGACACCTTTTCACAGACACTTAGTCTCATGTTGTGAAACCAGTGGCATTTATAAATATAGCAACTGACATAAATAACTGACTGAGACTTTGAAGTGAATTTTTCAGAAGGTGAATTAGCAAGTGATTATACTTGTTATACTTTTATGAGTAATAGAAGTGCGACATCAGCTCACAATCACTTTGTACTAATGTATGTCCTGTTGCTATTTTTTAGGAAAAATCAGAACCCGAACAGTTCCGCAAGCTTTTCATTGGTGGTCTCAGTTATGAGACTACTGAAGAAAGTTTGAAAAGTCACTTTGAAGAATGGGGGGAAATTGTTGACTGTGTTGTCATGAGGGATCCAAACACAAAGAGGTATGTTTTCAATATATTACTAAAAGAAAATACAAGACACCTTTCAAGTTTACATGTAGAACATCTTGTTGAAAATCAGACCTGGAAAGAATGATTATAATAAGCCTTAATATTATGTAGATCTCGAGGATTTGGATTCATCACATACAAACGGGCAAGTATGGTTGATGAAGCCCAGAAAAACAGACCTCATGTCATAGACAAACGTGAAGTGGAACCCAAAAGGGCAGTACCAAGGGAAGACTCTGGAAAACCAGAAGCCCACATGACCATCAAGAAGGTGTTTTGTGGAGGAGTCAAAGATGAAACCACAGAGGAACAACTGAAAGGATATTTTTCAGAATTTGGCGAGATAGAAAGTGTTGATATCATCACAGACAAAGACACAAAGAAAAAGAGGGGATTTGCTTTCGTCTCTTTTGTTGACTATGATGCCGTAGACAAACTTGTTTGTAAGTTTCTCAGATAGATATTTGACTTTGCACAATACACCAGGTTTGGTCAGCTTTTCATGTGAGACTTTAAATAAATGTAAAGTTAAAACTGTTCAAAACGATCATAATTCTCAAACCTATTTTTTAATCTTGTGTATTCTCAACCTCGAATTAAAAAGAAATATTTTAAAAATCTGATTTGGATAAATATACAGGTATTATTTCAAAGGATGACATTATGAATTAATTTCTTGCAGTGATTAAACATCACACAATTAATGGACACCGATGTGAAGTGAAAAAAGCTTTGTCTAAACAAGACATGCAGAATGTGAAACAGCCTGGTGGAGGCGGTGGCCGAGGTGGTGGTCGTGGAGGCGGTGGCCGAGGAGGAAGAGGTTTGTTACAGTAACACTTTTAAGCTGTACTGACTTAGTCAATTTTTTTTTAATTTAATAAAAATCAATAACTTCACCGAGTCATAAGGTATCAATGCCTCACCCTGGCATTGAAAAAAAAACATTGGCATCAAAACTTTATTTTCACCTTTTCTGGCGGACTCCTTAACACATAAATATACATGTAGAATTGAATTATATTTTGCAAGGGTAGAAGATATAAAATTTGATAACTTAATACACGAAAGAAAGATGAAATCTTCATATTTTAATACACCATAAGGCAAGAACAGGGCATAAACAACTGGAACATTTTGTACTCTAATTATAGGTTCAGTTTGAGGCTTTCAGAAAATAAAATTGTGTTAATAAGTAACATTGAATTTAAAATAACACTTTGCAAGAATTTAGCTTTGCAAAATATCTGATCATCCAAAACTATATGTCAAGGTAAAAATCATATTAACTTTTTAAGCATGAAAATAGTATCCCAAGAAGTTTTATTCCAAAAACTTTGTTTTTTTAGATGGTGGTGGCCGTGGCGGCAGAGGTAATTACACTTTTTTTTTCTCAAGTTAGATTTTATGTATTGGAAAATAAAAGTATAAAATCAATATTAATGTTTTGCTGCAATAATTTAAAAGAGGGCTATTTGGTTTTCCAGATGGTGGGGGTCGTGGAGGTGGAAGAGGTAAGCATTTTATGTTATAAAGGCAGATATTTACAGTTCTTCTTGGAAATCTGATAAAATAAATTTATAAAGATATCTTTAGTGTATAGAATGATAGTTAAAGTGAAAGATTCCACCCACAGATGTGTGGATAATGAATGTAGAGGTTGAAAGTAAAGAGGCCACGATTTTTGTTTTAAAGAATTATTTATATAAATCTTTCAGGAAACTGGGGTGACAGAGGAGGAAACTTTGGCAGTGGTGGAGGTGGCAACTTCGGTGGTGGCGGTGGCAACTTCGGAGGTGGTGGCAGTAACTTTGGAGGCGGCGGCAGCAACTTTGGCAGTGGCGGCGGCAACTATGGAGGAGGTGGCTATGGTAAGGGAAAAATAAGATCATTTTATTATTTGTGTGTACCTCTGATTCTTGTTGTCTGACACAAGTACCACATGACTGGATTTTTTTTGCCTTTTCTTTTACTTGAAAGGAAATTGGACAATTTTATAACATATCAGTTTTGGAAGAAATATGATTTGTGAATTGCATTGCAAAAATATCCTCTGTATTAACTAATCTTGTGAATTGTTCTATGCCAGGGAATATGGGAATTAATTTTTATTTATTGATATATTCAAAGATGGCTGAATCCAAGATATTTTGTATTTCATTTGAAAATCACCACCAACTCAGAAATACTGAGTATGAATAATATGCTATATGGAATCATTTTATAACATGCCATTTAAAGAGGGTTTGGAAAGTACTTCATTTATTTTCTCGGGCTTCAAGCAATTTACTACATATGATAATGAAAGTGGCAAAGATTTGAATTTTTATGCATGTCTCAATTATGATTTTCCCCTTTAATCTCCAGTCCATTATTACAGATTTTGGCGTTGAGAATACAATTTCAACATAACCGAACAAACTTTTGTAACAGTTGTACCTACATTGCACAGCTTGGGTCAACCATACTTTGAATAAAATATCATTTTGGCATAAAGTTATTTAAAATTATTGTTGAATTCCCTGTGTTATCATGTGGTATTTAATACTTAAAGGTCTCATAAAAACAGTGCCCAACATTGAAACCTCCGAGAAATATATTTGGAACTCATGTGACACAGTAGTGGCAATGAAAAAGAGTATGCAAATCATCTTTGTTTCTATGTGTTTTGTGTGTTTTGATTTGTGTCACATTTCTTTTATCTTACATTAAAAGTACTTAAATGCTGTGTGAATGACTGCATGTATGTGAAAATCGGTAATCATTCTTTTCAGGGGTAAACCTTTTTTACTTTTCAAGAAGGTATTAAAGTGAGATAGCTTTTGAGACAATACAGGGATTTAAGATACAATAAAGTTAGGTTGTATCTCTTGATTTATTGTTCTGAGACCATTTTATGTATCTTGTTTCTTAATCCATGCAAGATATTTTAATTAGACTTTAATGGGAGTTATTTTCAGGTTTAGAAATATTCAACACCAATAAATGTATATTGAGGCAGGTAGATATTTGGGCCAGGAATATCACAAAATGAAGTTATAATCATTCCAGCATTATTAGAATCAATTGCAATCAATTCCACTCAGCTTCTTAGCTTTATTGTATGCATTTGATGTAGAAAGGGTTTTTTTTTTTTTGCAAGAAGTGAAATGTTTGCGAAGAATTAGAAAAAAGGATGAATATTTAGCCAAATACTTGTAATATTTGTACTTTAAGGGGTTAGTAAGCCAGTGAACATTTTTTTCTTGATAATGCATGAGGAATCAAAATTGATTGTCACAATTTAGTTTCATACAACATTTTTGATAGTTTTCTAACACTTAGAATAGCCATTCATTCAGGATAGATCATGCTCTTTAGACTCTTGGAAATGGTTTGAGAGGTTTAATCAATGCTGAGCTTTAGAACCTGGCCCATTTAGCTTACTGCCCAAAACAGTCAGATCAGAACCCAGGCTTAGTGAGGTGTTTATATTTGCTTTCAGGAGGAGGCAGGCAGGGAGGAGGCGGAAGCGGGAACTGGGGAGGGAACCAGGGAGGCCGAGGAGACCAGATGGGTGGTGGTGGAAGCATGGGGGGTAGTGGCCCTGGGATGGGCGGAGGACATGGGGGCTTTGGTGGCAGCAACATGGGAGGTAGTGGCGGCAATCAAGGAGGCTTCAGTGGAGGAAACCAAGGCAACTATGGAGGTGGCAACCAAGGTGGATTTAGTGGTGGAAACTTTGGTGGTAACCAAGGTGGAAACTTTGGTGGTAACCAAGGTGGAAACTTTGGTGGTAACCAAGGCGGAAACTTCGGTGGTAACCAAGGCGGAAACTTTGGTGGAAGTCAAAGTGGAAACTTTGGTGGTAACCAAGGAAGTAGCTATGGGAGCAGTGGCAATCAAGGCAACTTCAGTGGCAACCAAGGAAGCAGTTACGGAAGTGGCAACCAAGGCAACTTTGGTGGTAACCAGGGTGGTTTTGGTGGTAACCAAAGTGGTTATGGAAGCAGTAACCAGGGTGGTGGTCAAGGTTGGTACAAACATTTTAAAGGAATTTAGCTTTTAGCAAAATGAATATAGTTACAGAGTTTTAGACATTTATACTGCAAAAGACAGGGGGGAAATAGGGGAAATGTTAATTATTGTAGTATAGTGTTGGAAATCTACATGACAAAGTTTGTGGATATGAAATTTATGCATTTCTCAGTGAATAACATTGGTCAGTGAATAACATTGGAAGAAAAACATTTGTTTTTGTAGTGATAGGGAACTTGTCTTACTTGTCGACAAGGCATGATGATTGCAAATGTTTTATATTTTGCCACTCATAATCATGGCTTAATTAATAGTACAAAAGTGTTAGTTGTAATCATTATTTTCTCACTTTGGTCACAACTGATTGTATCAAGACTTCAGCCAATGGGGATATTTTCATCAATATTTGATTCCGTTTCCCTTAGTTTATTATATTAAAAAAACTCTTGACGTTTGAAATTAATGCCCAAACTGTAAGATTTGTTTTCACTTGATGGCTGCCTTCCACCTGTGGATTTTTTTTATGGGTATATGAAATTATGTCATTCTAGGTGGTTCCTATGGCAGCACTAGCACTAGCGCAACCAACTATAGTCAGAGCAGTTCTGCAAACACTGGAAATCAAGGTGCTAATAAAAACAATATAAATGATTCTCTTAACTTTGTATGCATCGGTATATCTCAATGACTTGTTGCCTTCCACCTGACTTGACAGGCAATTGTAAATTATGTCGTTTTAGGTGGTTTGTACGGCAACACTAGCGCAACCAACTATAGTCAGAGCAGCACAACAAACACTGGAAGTCAAGGTGCTCTAAAATTGAATTTTGGAATTCTCATCTCACTTCCTAGAGGAAAATAATTTAGTTGTGCTTCAGCTGAAATGCAGCTTGTGTCTTTTGGTACTTACCAGACCTATTTGAATTGTATATTCTAGATGCTTCAATTGACAGCACTAGAGAAACCAGCTATAATAAACCGATGAGCACAACAAACACTGGAAAATCAGGTGCTCCTAATTGATAGTAATGATAAAACAAAATCTCCCCGTATCTTGTTAATGCATTTTTGTTCTTTTGAGAGCACATCCTGCAGATTTAAAACTATAAATAATTTCCGCATCTTCTGAAAGAATTATTTCGTCAAACCATGCTTGCAAAAGTCTCTAGCTTGTGGTTCAGTTATGAAGGAATTATTTGTCAAAAGTTTTTAAAATGAGTTTTGACCTCATGAAAAATGGTCACGAAACTCAATCAGATATTTTATGATTAAGTATATACAAGAACTAAGTATGGTATTATCAATGTACAAGAACAAAGTACTGAGAAATTCACTGAGGAAGATGACATTCAGTTTGCCCCGTTATTTACTGATTATTTAGTCTCAAAGGAGCAGTTAGAAAGTTAATAAATAAAGCCAGGGAATAAAGTTTATGAAATTTATTAATGGAGGTACCAGACATCTACTTTCACTTTTCTAGTTACCACACTTATTTGCGCCAGTTAAAACAAAATTGGGATGAACAAAGTTTCTGGTCATACAATATATCACAAATGTCCCAATATGGACTTGATTATTGATTTTCTATTTTTAATTTCAGATCACTGAACTTTCAGCTTTCATGACATTTCAGTGTGTAACCGTGGGGCAAAAAAGACCATAAACTTTCACATATAACTTTTTCTATTTTACCTTGTTAAAATATCAGTTATAAAGATAGGTAGAAATATACTTCTCAAAATATATATATTTAATAGTGGGAAAGATAGGAAAACAAATAGAAAAGTCATACTTATGTTAAAGAGTTAGCATTTTTCATTTATATACCATAGAATTAGGTCAGAAATAATGATTGGAAAGAAGATAAATTCCATCTGGCTAGGAAATATAATGTTGTGAACAAATTATTTATATATAGGGATTTTTTACAGTTTGTGGAATGTGTGGCATTGATCACAATAATTATGAATTACAATGACATTACCCAACATATGGTGTGTGAATGGAGTTTGCCCATCATAAAAAATGAAGCTTTTTCCCCTTAGATTATTAGAAATTTATTTGCCTCATACATTTCCTATGAGTTAATGACCTGCTCAGAATTTTAAATTGAGAAAATTACTTTTTTTTCGTCATAATTCAGGGGAGATAGCTTTATGAACCCTTTGCAACATTGAGACACATAAAACTGACATACATACACATTTTAATAACATTCTTCAGCACTTTTTGTGTTGTATCATACAAGATTTAGTGGTTCCCTATAATAATATATATATATATTGAATAAGGCATAACATTGTATTAATATCATTGTTATGGACAAAACATAAATCTCCAAACAATCTGAAAATATTTTTAAAAAGTTCCCAAAATTTGACGATCAAATGGATTTCAGGTGGATATGGAGGCGGCAGTAGCAACTATGGAAGTGGAAGTGGTAACTATGGAAACGATAATTGGAGTGGTAACCAGGGAGGTAGTGGAGGAGGTGGAAACTGGAGTGGCAACCAGGGTGGAAGCGGAAGCTGGGGTGGTAACCAGGCTGGCGGTAGCAGTGGTTATGGCGACAGCTATGGAAACCAAGGTAAGCAGGTTTTTTCATAAATATAAAACAGTCATCTTTATCACTCACTGTGACCTACATCTATTCAAGAATTGTTGGAATCACATGTCAACATTGGGTAAAATGATAATGTTGATTTATGTATAGGTGTGAAGAAAGAGTATTACCAAAGGACAAAACGTGAAACCAATGTATATGGATATGAGAACCAGGCAAATTATGCTTATGGTAGGAATTGCACAAAACCAAGAATTTTTTTAGAATAAGTTTAATTTCAGCAGTCTTCATTTAAGTTTTACACACCATATGCGCTATTGACTATATCCTAATATATGGGATTTGATGTTTTCCTTCTTTCGTGCAATATTTAAATTTAAATTGTGACTGAAAACAATTTTGGGGCACACTCTTCGGTGGGATATATAGATTTTCATCATTACACTGTGACTGTTCTTCCATTTTTCTTTCTTGCCGAAACAATGAAAGTTGAAACACATGTTATGCACGTTTAGATTAACATAATGCCTTAAATTTGATATGTTATAATTTGTACACAATCCAGACAGAAGTGCAAGCAAATGTTATTAAATGTAATATTCTAACACTAAAAAGAGCATATTATTAACTACATATTATAATTGTTTGTTTGACTTAATATCTTAAAATGCACTAACAATCAATTTCCTTTTTGTCATTTTTACCATTTGGTGCAAATGATTTTTCTCTAGCATTTGCCAGTCTGTCTAATTTATCTCTAACAATGGCAAAGTCAGTTTTTTTTATAATTTTTTTTTGGGGGGGGAGTTGTGCTGTTACCTTCATGTACACATCTTATCCGTCTTTATATGCATGCAATGTTTCACATTTCGACTGGTTTAATTTGGTTCTGTAATTTTTACGTTTACTGGTTTATATGTATAATTTCATCCTGCCGGTATATATATATATATATATTAGTGCTAGGTGATCGAAAAGTTCAAAGATGGCATACATAGGTTATTCCTTTTCTGCATGTCCAGGTTATATGGACTTCAGGAAAGTTAGTCATGTTTTTTGTGTTGGTCTCATTTTTGAGTTGGTTTAAGTTGGTGATATTTACTCGGCATATATGATGCTATATCTCGCAGGCAAGCAATCATGAATGTGCATGAAGACAATATCATGCAGATAAAGGGATTCCAGAGTTACTGACATTTAGTTGAGGCTTGAAACTTGTACTCCTCTAACATGGGATGGCTTGAGCATTTCTTTGACTTGTGTTTGGTAAGATAGCTCTACATATCTGTCATCCATGTAATACACAGTGTTGGCCTTAGGAGAGAGTTATCAGCAGTTTTTACCAGGCGGTCCTCTTCGTTTCTTCACTTATCCTACCACTGTCAGCAGGCTCCAACCTTATACTTATGGAAGTAAGTTTTGACAGAACAGAGATTAACTTGTGCTTTATTTTATTAAAATACATTTTGAAAGTATCACATGGCCACATCTTCTGCGAAGGACTTAAAATAGCATTTTAAAGTATATATGAATATCAATGTTTAGCAGTTAATAATATGTAATATTAGGTTTTAAAAAGAAAATGTGTTTTTTTGTGAAATTATTACAAAAACTAAAATAGGTATATCTCATCAACAAATGTTTTATTTCAATGCATTTAATGGATTTAATGCATTATATTTATTGATACTAATCCGTGTAACTCAGACCAGCATGTGGCTGAAGAGTATTCTGTGTATAAGTATATATTCTACCTGTGCAATTGCAGGCTTCTGTTTTTAGTGGAGTTGGATTTTCTGTTCAGTGAGTTTTAGTTGGAATTTATTGCTTCAGGATTTTCTTTTGTTGGTGTGTATTACAATGATTTGTCAGGGACTGTGAACATGTGCATACAATATACATGGATATATATGGATAAGATGGGTTGCATGTTTGGTGAAGTGCTTCTGTGAAAACAGGACTTGGTGGTTGGTACAATCGTATCTACATTATGCATGGCATGTTTGCTCCACAGGTGGAGGTGGCGGCAGCGGCGGCGGCAGCAGTAACTGGGGCCAAGGCAGTGGGGGTTCTGGCGGCAGCGGCGGCGGAAGTGGAGGAGGTAACTTTGGCTCCAACTACAATGACAACTATGGAGGTGGTGCCATGAAGAACACTTCCAACTACTCAAATAGAGGGTCAGGACCTTATGGCGGTAGGTATCTGGTTCATGGTGCAAGCGTGACAGGGATGCTCAAAGGGCTTGGCAGGTGCACTAACCTAAACTAACACCAGGTGGCAGCATAGGTTCAAAGAGATGATGCTGATCCGTACTTTGGTTATTACAGGGGTGACACCTTCTGCAACAGCTGTATCAGCAGCCACAGCAGCTGCAGCAGCCTCAATGGGACTATACTACCCACCAGGGATGCTCCTACCTAGATATTGAACAGAACATTAACAATAGTGCACTCATCCTAATTATATCCGTTATTATTAATGACAGCTTTAAGACATGGCTGCAGAACTGAATATGACATTTGTAGGATGTGAAAGATTTTAATTGGCATAATATAGGCCCTTATAGTACAGGAATTTAGGTGGTAGACATTGTACACGTGATGCTGAATAGGGCAGCATGAACACAGCTTTTGGAAAAATCTTGACACATTTATCATGTCTATTTATGCTAACCAGCTGCCCTTGCACCAAGCTGAAAGCAGCACATTTAAGTGATATTTCATAGTGATAGTACCTAGGAGTAACAATGCGCAGAAGAAACTATCAGTTCATATGCAAATATCTACGACCTCAAAAAACTATCCACAGATGTATCATAAATTTCATCTGGGAATTTAGGGGAATATAACTTATGTCTCATATCTTGTCTCAGCATTTGTAAATCCAAGGAACTTTTTTACAATTCATGATTAAGCAAGTTTTTTTATTCAAGTTTGTTTTGCACATTGATTTTTTTATGTAAATAAATCATGTTTGACATCAGAAGTTATAGTTCATAAAATAATTTATTATTGAATGAGAACATGACGCATTAAAGAGGAGGTAGGTCTATAATTTGAGAATATTGCAGTTATTTTAGTAATGGAACATCTGCTAGCATGTTATGTTTGATGTGTGATGTTGTGTTTCAGCTGGGTATGGCAGTGGAGGTGGAGGTGGAGGCAGCAGTGGAGGTGGAAGTTACGGAAGTGGAGGATACAGCAGTGGAGGGGGTGGCGGTGGCTATAATCGCCGCTAAATACAGTCATTCCATAACCCCCAGGTTGGGTCTTCAGGTATGTATCTACACACTAAATGCGCCATTGCTCTATCAGGCAGCAGATGTCAACAGTGATAGGCACAGATTTATACTCACCATAGCATATTAATAATCATTAAAGATATCCAGCTGCAAAGACAAGCTGTTAGTAGCTTGTGTTAAAACACAACTTAAATAAATATAGTTTTTTAGACAGACAAGATTTAACGATGTGCAGTGCATTTAACAGTAGAATAGTGAGATATTGTCACAACTTGCCAGACAAGGAAGGTGGCAGGATCAGGAAGTATAAAGTGAGAAATTAAAATGTTTTGGTTAAAAAAAAAGAAAACCTTGTCCCAAAAAGTTGCTCAGTTCATATTGGGGCCTTTTCTAGCTAGTTAAATGGCACTAGTGAGAAGCTACCATTCAGTGTAAGATTTGATCACTTTATTGAATAAGGAACATAATCAGTGTTTGCATTATGCAAAACAAATGAAAATCAGCAAGTTCTTAAAATATAAAAAAGTGTTCCTTTTAGAAAGCCTAGATTGAAGATCTTCTCATAGACAAGTTGTGACAACACTGCAAGATAATTATACATAAATACTCCTAATTGCTGGTAAATTATACCTGCAAAACAGTCAGAAAATAACTTTAAAAGTATTGAGAGTGTACATTATTTTGAAATTTGTGAATATGTCTTAATTTTGTTTTGCACACAGGCAGATATGGTATAATGAGGGAATTTAAAAAGCAGATCTGAGAACAGAAGTTGTATTCCATCAGTCAGGGAGAGATCCAATACATACACAATGTACAAACTGTACACAGAGGAAGGGCAGTCAGATATTGCCAACAATAAGACAGTGAGAACAGAAGAGCAGTCATACTGCCAACGCAACCCGCTTGGTTTCATTCAAAGACATCCAATAGAAATAATCCCATTTATGGCGGAGACATTAGAATAGAAATGCAATCAATTGTTCTGACGAATGTTGCACTGTGTTCTGTGTGTCTGTAACACTGCAGTTGCCATGGTAACAAGCACCATCAGTGAGAAACAGAAAGCCAGAGAGAGGTTTTAATTTGGAAGCTATAGCAACTGAGAAGGAATCTTAACCCATTAGGAATGTATTTCAATATACAAAGACAAACAACAAGGATCTGCACCTTTTCATAGTGGCATCAATTATCCATAATATTTATTACTTATTCTCCCAATTATGTCACTAAATAATGATTGAAAAACCGTCCTTTGAGAGGCAACCAATTTTTATTATTTGAAGTAAAAATTGTGGCCATATCTACTTGAAGAGAAAGACAATTAGTGAAAAAGACACTCAAACCGTCTCTGGTGAATTTCAACATCATGAGCGGAACTATTCATTATTCATACTTGCCTAAAAAGAAAGAAAGTACAGCTCAGCTACAGCCTGAATGTACTTTTTCATTGCATTTTACATAAAAGGATAGATATATAAACATAATATTCTATTCGTAACCACCATAGAGACATTGTCATTTTATTTTAGTACCTGACAATTTTGTGTCATATTTGTGTAATTGTGCATCTTTCATTTTCAAAATGTGAATGTGTTCGTGATTTGAACATTGTTATTTTGTTCGAGCTACTTCAGAGTTGAAGTGAAGACTCCTGGTCTAGAATCATGTATCAAGAATAAAAATAAAGATAATTCAAATAATTGTGTAGATATATGATTTGTTGAGTTCTACTTAAGTTAAAATCCATTTGAGGATCTTGCATGTAATCTTATTCCTTGTTAGTGGGATTGTTTTTTGGTGAGTTTTAAGTGCATGGCCATGGTTAGTAAACATTGAGAAAATAAGGAGAAAATTTCTGGAGTCTTTTATTTTTTATTTTTATTTTTTTAATAGTTTTTTTATCCCCAAGAAAACAATTTCTGTATACAAGGTGAAACATGTTTTAGGACTGTTGTATCATTAATTTTCCCTTTTACATTGAGTAAACTGGACATAACTAGAATTGAGAAAATAGAATGTGATAGTGTATCACTGTGGGGTATAGTGTATCAGTGAATGTACAAATGTTTGTGCATCCAGCCGATGAGTTAGCCACAACAGTTGCCAGTCAGGGAGTTAAACAGAACCAACATCTCAACAAGGTGAGGCATTACACCCAGTAATAAACATTGTAGCTTTTCAGATTGAATTAAACTTATGTATGTTTACCCATTCATGACACCAACCCAATTTTGTCCATGACCTTGATCTTCATTAATCAGTCATGAACAGACCGCTAGCTTCCAGCTTTGATTTCCCATTTTATGGTTTTCATGATTTGTGAGTATTTTGTCACTAATTGTGGCTTGAATGACCACCATTGAGTCTGCATTTCTTCTCTTATACTTGTATTTAACTTGAATGTATTGGATGGTTCTAGTCAATAGATGTCTTAGATAAGTTAGATGTGGCTTAGAATAATATTCACCTCTCTTCTATGATAACATCACTTTTGCATGGAGTAATAAATGGTAGTGGTGCCGTTTTGTGCATATTTTTATCCTGTTGAAAACTGCACCACCGCGAATTGAATATGGTTTTCCCTCAAATTAGATCTCAGTATCTTGAACTACATGAAATATAGGATCTGCAGCTTTGGGGAGGGATTGCTGAGAGGGGACAGTGTATAAATTTCAAAATTTCCAACTGCCATGAAGGGATTTAGATCAGAGATTTGTATAACTCTGAGATGAAGATAGTGAATGGGTTATTGATAGACTGAAATATGACTTTTGGATATTCAATATTTCTTTTGATATGCAAATATAGATAAGATCTTTCAATGCTCCATGTGTTATAAAATACTAGATTAGAAGAATTTGCAAATATGTTTTAGAGATGAACAATCACTCACTTGAAGAGAAAAGATTTAAAGATTAGTGTAATGTGCTTTGCGAGGTAACAAATTTTGAGTTTGTGCACGACTAGAGAAAGATAATGTGATAATTTGCCTTTTATTTGATGTAGTATTCACACACTATAAATTTGAGGAAAAAAAAGTTTATATACACAAACAATATTTCAAACATGCAACACATACATTACACATTACCACGACACGAGAGGCTTTTTTTAATGAATTATCATATGACAGCTTATCTCTTGACATTTGTCATATTTGTAGTGAGTCATTACAGAGGTTTTGTGTTTATTAAGAAATGTATTGGAAATGATTTGGAATTTTGATTAGCTCCAGGAAATCAGCAAAATATTTAGCAAAAAATATCCAGTATGGAGAAAAACTATGTAGAACAGTTATTAGGATAAAACTGAGGAATAGAAATCAGTGATAATTTTCACACAATACACTTATCTTCTGCAACATATAGCGTTCTTATTTCTTCTGGGAATTTGTATGTATGAAGTTATATTTGTCAAACCCTTTCAGATATCAATGGTTGGTATGCTGTATGTTGTATATCTGTTTGCAATATTTTGACATATAATTATATATTCAAAATGTTTCAACAGTAATGAATGGAAATCGAACATTCTTCAAATATATCGCACTGTCAGGAGAATTGAAGTGGTGGTGGTGGAAGAATTATATTATTTTAAAGTTTTGAAGATGTTTTTCTTACTTGCAGTATTTCTTAAGAAATTATACTTTATCAACACTACAAATATTTGTCAGCCATAAATAAGTTAAATATAACAAAATTATTTGTTTAATTTTTTTTAGGGGGGGTTGTTTGCATCAAACAGGAAAAAATATTAGAAATGCTTCTATTTTATATATATAAATATATACATATTAATAATGTATGAAATGTTTGCAACTTCTAGGTTGTGCAATTCTTTGACACGAGAGGTTCTCTGGCTGACAAACCATGAGGAACTTTCGGGGTTCAGATGGAATTCCTGTTCAATAGATGTATGTATAAATTTGTATTGAGTTTAAAATGTCATGTCACATATAAATCTTTAGTGAAATCTGATGTTCGGGCACTTCTTTACTGATTTCATGAAAGCTTTAGATGACTTGTGGTACTGGTGTAATCTTATTTGTTAAATATATTATAATAATTATATTTGGAGAAAGATTTTTGCGTGTTATTGTGAATATTTAAGTAGAATTTTAAACTTCCAATATTTCAAACAATGTCAAATAATTAGAAAAACAACTTCTTGTTTTTTATTGTATTTTATATTTGGTATTATTATTGTTCATGAAAGGTGGCATGGTGATGCTGACATCGGGAAGATCAGGAGTGGTCCAAGCAACAGACCTCCACATGTGTAGGAAGGACTGTAAGATACGGATCTTGGCATCCCAAGAGGGTCAACTCTCTGAAAAAATACTTCATTGTGTTTGGAGGGAAGACGGAGAGTCAAAACTGGACATTTCTGGCAGTGTTCTGCCATCTGAGGCTGTATAATTTTATCTCAAATTGAACATTGGCACCATGATCAGAATAACTTCAATATACAGATACAAACATATTAGGTTTTCTGGCAGTTTGAGATATTTGCCTGTGTGGCGAAGACTGTATTGTCAATACAATAAATATATTCCATACATATTTGAACTTCCTGTGTATTATATTTATTTAAAGTAATGGATTATACAAGTCTTGACCCATTGATATTTCAATTGCCTTGAGACATCTGCACAGAATTTCCCAACTAAAAACCAAAAATAATGAAAATAAGTTCCAAGCATTTGTGATGCTTCTCTGCAGTACATGGGTAGATTCAATGCAGCCATTGCCCAATATTTGATACCATACATGATGGATTCCATTAAATCTTCAGGTTTTTCTGATGAAGGGTATGGGGTAGATTTGACAGCCCAACAGCATAAAAGGTTCATAAAGGATGGTAACAGTCCAAGGGTAGATTACATATATAAATTAGTTCTGACTTATCTTATGCTGATTATAAGAAGTACAAGGTGGGGGGCATTCTGATTGCAATGGTGCAAACTATAAAGTCATTAGTTACACTCCCCACGGATGGGTCTCCGCAAACACCAAGAATAGCAGGTTTATCATATGTACAAAAAGTTCTGATAAATGGGTTTCTTTCAGTTTATCAGGACATGTTACAGATGGGATTGATAGAATAGTTGGCCCAAGTTGGAGTTGTTCAGATGCATCCGATTCTTCTCCACCAGTTTTTCAGATTAATGTAATTTACAAGATTGATTTAGCTCCACTGAAGGTACTGGATATATCAGTTCAATGTTATTGGAATTAATGGGGTTGTTGGGAAAATTGAGGGGGTATAAATATGTTAATGGGGTAAATAGAGGGGGGTATTGGCCATGCCTCTCACTGAGAAAGGATTTAAATTATCGTTTATGACGTAATTCTCAGAAAATGTTCACAAACATTACAAGAAAGCAATGATCAGCGTAGCTCTTTGGCCATTTGTGGCCTTTTTTTTACAAACCCTCTTTCCCCTATGGTAACAAAGTAATTGGAATGAATGAATGGTTGCTTAGAGGCACATCAACCACTAAGGTTATTCAGTGCCTAAAAATGGTAAAAACATTTATAAAATCAGTATATCTAAATAATCTTACCAACACAAAATATCAACAAAATCCTTTCAATATCAGTTGTAGACATAATAAATTTGTATAAATAAATTCAATTTAAAAGACTTTAAATACCATTTGATGTTTTTGGTGTGTAGCTGTGACTGATCTGTTGGAGCTATCATTCAGAATGAATGGAAAGTACATAAAGGGCACAGATTAATGATCATTAATAATACTGTGTAACCCAGTTTTCAAAATCGTGAACCCCATTGAAACAACCATATGGAACCATGCAATAACACATACCGGTAATGCTTCCCCCAATCAGACAACCCTTTTCTACAACTAAAGCATTGATTGTGCTTCACTTAGAATCTTAATAATTATTGTATACATGATACTGCCAACAATAAGTTTATTACAGATATAATAGAAAGAAATTACAATTGCAATTGGCTGAGAGATGTACATTTTATTGCTGCATTGAACATACAGTTATGATACATTTTCATATTACATGAGAAGTTGGTGTTCTCTTTCAAAGAGATTTGGTTTCATCAATTAACGGCCTGTCATAATATTGAGACAACCATAAATTTCCCCTTCAGCTAAATTAATATGCTTCAATGACAATTTATAACAAACAGATCTATTTAACAATTGCTCCACATAATACTTTCAAGCTCAAATATCTATTCAATCTCACCATACATTCAGTATCACTTGTATTGCTGCACCAATGAGTGATGGATAAGTCTTCCTTTTCAACACCTTGAACTTGTTCCTCTGAAATATCTGTACAGTTCTGCCCATCACTACATATATTGGTGTTTTACTAGTGGCTTTGACAATGCAATAAGCTCATAATGAATGCCACTTGCTCCTCTCATACATATATCATTTATTTATATATATGTATATGTACAATATCAATTATAAGTTAAAACTAACAGATACATGGGTTGTGACTATCACAGTTTTAAGTAAGCACTAATGAAGATTCCTTTTTTTAGTATTCTTCTTTATGGTTTTTTTTTCAAAATCATCAGGTCTGATTTTAAAGGAAACCAAATTAGAATTCCAGTTCTGTAGTTATTCCTATACTGGAGTGGGGTGTAACATAAAGAAAATGGGGATGAAAGGGTTGCAAAATACAGGTGAGGGAGAATACTGCAAACAAAAATATGTACCTATGCAATTCGGCATATTCATGAACAACTTTCATTTGTGGACACATCCCCATCTACTGCTCTCTTAATGCACTTTCTTATTTAAATCTAGACATTGTTTCTACACAAAGGATCTGGTATAAGATCGTAAAGGAATATAAATATTTAACATTTCTATCATGAAATTGGTACAACTTGATAAAAGTATAACACATTTAACATAATAACATTAAATATAGCATGAGTTATCACAAATAATAAGTGTAAATATGTGTTTAATTCCTATATGATGTAATCTAGGTGCCATCCAATATTTACTTTCATTAACCTTTTTTTTATATTGTTTACAACAATTTGAACACTTTAATAACTGGCTTAACTGGTGCATACAATTTATGAACTATAATAAGTTATCTATGGCAACTGATAAACAAGATTTAGTGATTATACATATTATACATTTCAATTGAGAAACAATGCTGAAACTTACTCTGAAAATTAATATTTAATCAACAAGGAGAGAAGAAATTTTAATGGGAAACAAATTAAAATTTCAAATCACAAAAAAAAAATGTTTCAGAACATTAATGATTCTGGTATTTTCATCAAAATTTCCAATTGAGTATTTCTACTTGTAGACTATACCAGCGGGTATACCAGACACTCAATGTGCATGGTTCTAGCTTGCACACAAAATATTTAGAAAATACGAAACACATAAATGAATTGTCAAACAATATTTTCCTTAATAAATGTATTAATGAACATTGCTGAAACATGAGACATCAAATAACAGAATCAGAAAATATGAAGTCTCAATCATTGCAGTGATTTAAAATTTTGGTTGAGTTATTAAAATAATGAACAATTTCACTTCAAATGCATTCCATATCTGATAATGGTAGTGTTGTGTTGTGTTGTGTTTTTATCATTCCTTGGCATTTGGGTTGATGTTCCAGCCGAACACATGTCTGTCAAAGCCACATGAAAACAGGTTACAGATGGCATTGTCACGGTCACTCCAGGCAGTGGCACATACCATACGACTATGACCCTACAGTGAATGAGAACAAAGAGCATCTGAGATAAGTTAAACACTTTGACATGAACAAATTAAAATTGTCATTTTCATCACATTATAAATTGTTCTAAAACAGTAACAAGTAAGAAATAAATTTTTGGGATCTCTTTGTCCTTTAAGACAAGATTATTTCCGTAAGCATACTTAAATCATGCTTACAAAGCACACTGCCCAAAACCAGCAACATTTGATTTTTTTCAAGGTGAAATTTAGTATAGAAGGAGGTCAATCATCTATTGTTTGGAAACTTAGAGTATTCTGTAACTAAAACAAGTATTAAGGTGTCGAAAAAGCATTTGGTGACCTTCTTTCATGTTTGAGACTCAATTGTGAGCCTTTGTGAGTTGCATATGTGGCAGAAATCTTTAATTTGTAACTAAAATAGGTGATAATATAGCAAAATGTCAACGTTTTTGGCAACATTTTGATGCCTATGACCGTGAAAAACAGGTCATGGCCATGTTTAGGGTTATTGGTCATGACTAGATAAGCAGACCTCACAAGTAGTGGGCCCCAGTTACTCTGTAACAGCTCAAAACTTACTAAATATCCTTCAAGATGGCCCTGAATGACAAGCTTATGTGAAAAGAAAAAGTAGAATGGAGGTAAATTAATATATATTATACTGGGGAATGGTGGAAATTGTTTTTGTTGACAGACGCCCACACAAGGGTGGAGCCCAATATCAGGTGAGGCTACAGAAGCTTGAAAGATTAAAGATTGTAGATACCTGTCTGTTTGATCTGGGCAGTCTTCCGACACGGACACCATGCAGGTCATATAAGCGGATATGCCGGTTATCATGGGGAATGGCTATAACATTTCCTGGAGAAACTGCCAACCTACAATATGCAATATGCTATGGTCACTAAAGCTTGTACTATGTGAAGACAACACAAACCTCAAAGAGCATGTAAATTAAAAATGCAGTAGGTTTTCATAACCCACCTTAAGATATTTAATAGACTAAAAATATCCAAAATTGAATCTATTTTCAGCATACTTTTTAGGGGGCTGTCTGATAATTCATATTCTCAAGACGATTGAGATCACATTTTGTTTATTAGTGGGTTATGAAAAACCAAATTTCATATATTTAAGTCTTTATGCCAAAGACTATAATTATTTGATTGATTGAGATCTGAAAGTGAAATTTCTTTTTGTCTGTAAAAAATATGGCAACCCAATCTTCTGGTAATATTTTGTGGAACGCAAAAAAATGTTTAATGGCTCTGAAGTTTACCTATTGACAGCAGAATCTGTCCTGATGGTAGTCAGTGGAGACCGCATATTCTTGAGATCCCAAACCTTGACTGTCCGGTCATCGCTTCCTGACACTATCTTGTCGGATCCTGCAAACACTGCTGATGTAACTTGTCTGGAATAAACATAGATATCTTGTCACTCACACAAGCATATAACAAAACATTATCAATTTCCCAATCTTTTTAAGAAGAATAACATTTTATTTTTACAATTGAAAAATATTAGTATTCTAAAAATTGCCAGATTTATCTGAAGCTGAATAATTGCAATTAATGACTTGACAAGCTGACTAACTTTATAGAAAAGAAGTGCACTGAATAATCATTTGTAATGATAAACTCACTGTGTGTGACCCTGGAACACATTGACCTTCATGGATGGGTCACGGAAATCCCACAGGCGGAATGTGGTGTCCTTAGATGCTGTGACTACTAACTTTTGTGAGATGTGTGAGCAGACATTTGTCAATTCCTGGTCGTGCCCTGTCAGTGTGCTGACAATCTCTCCCTTCTCTGCATCATACAGCTGTGCTAATCTATCCCACGATGCCGTTATCACCTGATTTCCCCCGGCCAGCCAGTCGGCAGAGATTACAACGCTTGAGTGACCCTGTAGCTCCAGTAATGGTTGTCTAATGTATGTGGGCTCATGTTTATCATCTGAAGAATCCACTCCTATGAAGAATCAAATCACTCAAATTAATTTAACAGTGAAACAAACTTTTTTCATTATTCATGACAAATAATATTAAATCACAAAACATTACCTTTCTAGTGATTAAACATCTAATTTACCATTTTACACAATTTTATGAGCCTAAAAAATTTCTGTACATATTTAGAAAAAAATGTATTAGTGATGGAGTTGTGGACTTTATTAAGATGAAAGGGTAAAATTCAACTAGATGGTTTGCGTGTGGCACAAAACTGAAGTTATATAGTGACCTGGCCTCATCAATGGTGGCAACAAATGGCATGTTCTGAAAAATACTGCATCTTGTCAATTTTGAAAATCAGCTTCTGTGACTTTGAAATAGCTCAAGGTCACACAGCATCTAAATCTACTAAACCCCACATAGGTTGATCATAATATGCCAAGAAGTGGTAATAATGCTGTATTCCATCAGTCAGGAGCTATTATTTAAGCAATTTGGCATTAATGAAGGTCATGACTTGACACTGACCTTGACTTCAAGTCACTAGATATCACATGTACAAATAATCTTTATATGCATTTTACAATTGTATAATACCAAGTTCTAATACAATCATATAATACCAAGTTCTAATCTTCTCCCATGTGTCGAGGATCAGCTTTCCCATATTTTGGAAGTTGTGACCTATTTGGCTAAATAGGTCACTCTGACCTATATACATATTTTTTTCTCTAAAAAATAGGAATAACATCATGCATGATAAGTGTGATTGCAATAAATGATTTAAACTAGCTCAAGGACCACCAAATATTGAACTTGTCTAAGCCCCTCATTAGTACTTGCCAAATTTTATTGATGTTACTGAATTTTCAGAGCATTCACAATGTTAAGTTGCTCCTGTTCTGGTCATGATCTTGACCTATAGTCACAAAAAGCTCAGCCCCAAAATACTCAAGGCCAACACATTATCATGTCATAGTATCTAGCCCTAACGTCCAAGCAGAAATAAGGAAGAATACAAATTATGGTAGTGGAAGCAGTAAACAGGGCAAGAAGATGAAGTCAGACTGGCTTTAAGACCTACCATCTCCATCCTCCCTCTCTGATCCACCCTCTAACTCCTCCTCCCCTGAGGAATGTGATCTCTGAAGCAAACAGCAATAACCAATATTAAAATCTTTCAACAAAAAATACAACATTACATGTTCTTACACTGTACTGGTATGGCAGTTACATTATTTTGACACTTTACTTGATACATTTTAATTATATTTTGTCCATGTTTAATTTGTCCTAATCATGATTTTAAGACTGCATATTTATGGTCATACTGTTGCATGTATTCCAGTCAACTTCAGTGGTACCCTCCATTTTAATGAATGTGAGTTATGCAAAAAGGGCCATATATTTGTATGTGAACACAGGTAATAATTGGTTCTAAATTCCCTCACCAGAGCTTCGAGCTGGGATGGAGCATTGACTTGTGCCCGCCAAATGTGTGCAGTCTGGTCCCCAGATGCTGTGATGACCAAGTCCTGTGTCGGATGGAACCGGATGGAGTTGACCGACCCATTATGCCCCACATACTGTAATAGGCAATATCCACTTTCTATCCACCAGATGCGAGCTGTATGGTCTGAAAAATAAAGGTCTCTTCAGAAATGTCATTGGCTGACAAAAAATATCAATTGGTTTTGACCTCATAAGTCACACATTTTAATACAGTAAATATCTGTCTTGAAAAAACTTCATAAAAAGTATATTTTTAAGGAAAAATTTATATTAGAAGAGATAACATTGATGCTGATGATTGCCTTACCTGCAGAGGCTGTTCCAATGACATTTGAGTCTGACCTTGACACCCCGACTTCCCACACCCCGTCCCGGTGACCTCTGAACTCTCTCACCAGTTGGCACACAGAGGAGGCTGCCTTGAAGCTCGACACAATCTTACTTGTAGATGTTTTGTAGGTGAGCTTCAGTCTCTGAGAAATCTGTGCTCCAGCTAAAAATATGCATATTAGCATTAGTGCTTCTTTGATATTTTTCAAATGCGTACCCAATTGAAATACAACATTCCTTTCAATACTAATTTTGACCATTATCATTTCAAAGATTTGAGATCAATTGTTTTGCTTTGTTCTACGCTCCTTGATAGAATTGTTTTTTTTTACTACATATGGTTTACCCATATAAAGCACAACTACTTAAAAGACATTTCCTATTTTTAAATAAATTGGTAAAATACATGTACAAATGATCATAATTAGTACTTAAAATTGAATGTATTTACATGTGCATAAATAAGTGCTAAGTTAAGAGCTTTTAAATTCATCTTTCAGCCTCATTAGAATTTGATCATTTACTGCAGTCAGGTCAAAAGTGATGTCACTGTGGGGCACATCATTCACATGCAATCCAAGTTAAAATAATCTTCGCAGCTTTGGGTTATGTAAGTATCCAAAATATCATTCAGCAGTAACTGCATTTAAGACTCCTACATTTCAGATACACCTGCCATGCAACATATTCCCACATGTCGTAAAGGGCTCTCCCCATATCAGATAACCTGTCATGTAAGATATTCCCACAAGTCGTAAAGGGCTCCCCCATATCAGATACACCTGCCATGTAAGATATTCCCACATGTCATAAAGGGTTCTCCCCATATATCAGATAACCTGCCATGTAAGATATTCCCACATGTCGTAAAGGGCTCCCCCCATATCAGATACACCTGTCATGAAAGATATTCCCACATGTCATAAAGGGTTCCCCCATATCAGATAACCTGCCATGTAAGATATTCCCACATGTCATAAAGGGCTCCCCCCATATCAGGTACACCTGCCATGTAAGATATTCCCACATGTCATAAAGGGCTCTCCCCATATATCAGATAACCTGCCATGTAAGATATTCCCACATGTCGTAAAGGGATCTCCCCATATATCAGATAACCTGCCATGTAAGATATTCCCACATGTCGTAAAGGGCTCCCCCCATATCAGGTACACCTGCCATGTAAGATATTCCCACATGTCATAAAGGGCTCTCCCCATATATCAGATAACCTGCCATGTAAGATATTCCCACATGTCGTAAAGGGCTCTCCCCATATATCAGATAACCTGCCATGTAAGATATTCCCACATGTCGTAAAGGGCTCCCCCCATATCAGGTACACCTGTCATGTAAGATATTCCCACATGTTGTAAAGGGCTCTCCCCATATCAGGTACACCTGCCATGTAAGATATTCCAACATGTAATAAAGGGTTCCCCCATATCAGATACACCTGCCATGTAAGATATTCCCACATGTCATAAAGGGTTCCCCCATATCAGATAACCTGCCATGTAAGATATGCCCTTGTCATGTGTTATGGGGGAAAAAAGAACAAAGTTTGGGTACAAAATTATTTCTTTCAAATGCCACATTTTCATTTTCCCATTCCACAAACAAGATATATTCCAGCCTTATGAATACTGCAGGTTTCCTTTTTCATGGGTTCTAAAGATGTGTTGATTGTCAAGCTATTTATATGTCAATGTTGACAATTGTGTCGCTTGTGTGGTAACCCTGCTGTGTTGATGACAACCATGATGAGAATTTACGCATTATCTGGCAATAGTGTAAATGTGAAAGATGCCATTATTCATGGACACTCTGCTCTGCCCCCACCTTTATTCATGAGCTGTGATCTCCCTGTAAGATTACACCATTTTGAACGCATCCCACATTGTAATGTTTATTGAACACTTCTATTTGTCTCCACTTCTATCACTGCATTTCCTCCTGCCAGTTAAACACAGAATGGTTGGATTGTTTTTTTTATTCTTCTTATCAGACTTATCGAGATTGGTATACAGAATAAAGCAGAGCATTTACTATGGGAAATTGGGTATGAAAATAGACACCAACTTACATTTGGTGAATTTATGTTTGAAAGTGTGTCCCCCTTCGGCTCCATCTTGTGCATCTACTTTCTCTGCTCCAACAGCCTCAAGTCGCTCATTCAGCAAATCAATTTTCTCTTGTACTGAAATATTCAACATGATATTGTAAGATTCTGATTTTTTTTTAATAATAAAAATGTTCAGAACAAAAAAACAGAAGAGATGCCAAAAAGGGGAATCATTTCTCAGCAGCCATTTTATTATCTTCATCATTTAATTTGAATGAGAGTTACAGCAGAATAGCAAACATACACTAATGGGTATTTGTTTTCTTTTTTGTTTGCTTGAGTCACTTCTACAAATCATGCAAGCCACAATCATGAGATATATTCATAATGGGGAACACATTGATTTTTCACATTTTCAAAATCTTTTTCTGCATTATTGGTTTGAGAGTTGAATGCAGTTTATTTCCAATTATATTGTTTCACAACAATCAATATAAGTATTGCAGTGGAAAACGCATATCAATTTTTTTTATGAGTCACTGAGGATAATTGGATGGTATCATAAATCTTAACATTTAATGAGGAAAGGGAATTGCTGAATAGATTATTCCACTTAGTTTTGCCCTCTCCTGAAATTTCATAACAAAATTATAGATAAACATCTTGAATTGATGATGGAAGAGAAATTGCCAAGGGCTTTTGACAACCTCTGATAAGTTAAAATCTCAGAATACTTTTGCTCCTCAGGTGGTATATTTAATACAATGAAACAGGCAGTAGTAATAAAACTTTATAATACTCACATGCTAAATTCTCTGCATATATATTTTCAAATTCTCTTTCTATCTGATTAAACAGATCATATAATCTCCCCCTACAAAAATGATACACAGGTATAACATTAGGAGTTATTGTATAGTTTTTTTTTAAAAAATAACACAACACAGCTTTCAAGCTCTTTTTCATTGTTTCTATAAGCCATTTAATAAATACACCACATTACATTTAAGCAATAAAGTGTATTGATTGTCCTCATATGATTTATGAATTGATGTCTGCACAAACTCTGCATGGCAAATGCCAGCTATTTGTTATTCTCTGCTTAGCCAGGCCATCTTTACATTATGCCTTGCATTGATGGTATCATATTGTCTTGATTTTTGTAGTACTTATTGTTTTTGTTGTATTGCTTTCTTTGGGGAAACAAAACAAACTGAATGCCAATCACTTTAGTTTCTTTGTCACTCATGTGAGGCACATTGCAAAAGTCAAATATTAACACCTGGGGGCATCCATCTTATGCAAGATAATAGAAAGGGAAAATTTAAATTTCATGTATTTCTCATGAAATGTTCTCACCACAGGCCATAATTTCTGAACTTTCTCATATTAGGTGAAGCCTGATATCCAAATAATAAATAAGTGAGGAACATGGAACTTAAACAGTCAAATATGGCAAGCAATTGCAGAGGTACATATGTGACTCTTCCTCCCAAAACAGAGTATTATTCACTCAACTATCATAATTCTTAAAAGCAAAAGATGGCACTCTTTTATATTAGTCAATCAATTGTCTCAATCAATATGAATATTTAAATTTTGAAAAAGATAACTTCTTCTTTATATTGTTATCTTTTGACAAGCATAAAATGACTTTAAAAATACACTTTCCCCTTCTATGGTCTTGTGTCACACACACAAACTAAATATTATTGATTAATAACAGCTATAACTTGTTGACAGCTATTCAGTGGCCTTTATGCAATAAAAAAAATATATACATATAAATCATAGATGTTTCTCATGAGACATGTTTTTTTAATGGAATAAAGTGCATGTATTAATGGTAAGCAGTCTGCTACAAGTGGTGGACTTCAGCATCCCTCCCATTTTGGAGGGTTAAACCCATTCCATCATTCCCCAAATAAACCTATCTTTTCCTATAATAAGCCTGATTGACCTTGAAAGTAAATCAACATTTTCAATACCTCCTGAGGATGGTTATCTGAAATACTATTACCATGTATATTCACTCTTGGTTCAAATTTTGTATTTGAAATGATTGGTAATACAGTGATACAGACTTTTCTTGCGATTATATTGTATTGTTTGTTGTGATTGGGAATATCTGCCAGTTTGGGCATAAGAGTTGGCCAGGCATCATCATGGTCATTCTGTTTATGTATTTCTATTATATATTATATGTGTTCAAGCTAGGGTCAGGTCCAGTCAAGATTGGGTCCTGTGACTGTAGCCATAATTGTGTGCTATGGTCCAATGTTGTCCATTGATTCTGCATATATCTCTAGGGTTCCCAATTCCTCAACATGGGATACCCAACACTGTTTGGCTTTCTGATAAACATTGGCCTGGACTTAATCATTTCAGCCACAATTGATCAAATACTGTTATGCTGAGGAAGTTGGTTACAGTTCAGTAAATGTCAGTCTGTCAACAAACACATGAAGATTCTATTTACAAAAGAGCTTCTGAATAGTTTAAACTACATTGTACAAATATGAAGTTTGATGCCAGAGAACCATTTCATATATAATTATATATAACTATTTAAGTAACTTTAAATTTCTGGTTTTTATGACTTGTGGTTTGACTGAAATGAAATAAATATTAGTTGGATCTTATCTGTGGATATATTATCCTGTCTTACTTTTATTTTTTCTAAATCAAAATTCGCCTATATGAAATGCTTTCAAAAATGTATACTGCATTTATTTAAAGAAAATTAAGCTCGGTAATAACAAATGGTTTAATTTTGAGTCAAACATTTTGTTTTTATGATGTAAATTAATGAAGAATTAATTGTAAAATGTCATCAAAAACAGATCAAAGAGTGAGATCTTTAAAAGATACTGATAAATATGGCCAAGACAACAAGTTTTGATTCAAGATGTGGTGATATCATTTATTTTAACAAAATCCGATGTCACCTTATTCTTTGGTAAATGTGATACATTTTGATAGTTCCTTCAACATGAATTATTCAAAATGATTCTTGTGTACTTGATATGAGTAATAAAATTCCTTTCCAAATATTGATTTCTTATGTCTAAATGTGCTGGATCAATCATTTATCATCACACATGAATCTAAATATGTTGAACATGACAACGCTTCCAACATATTTAATAGCAAAGAGAAATGTGATTCCCAAACGATTTAACCTTGAAAGCTTTGCCAATTTTTATGTCAATTTCAAATTTAGAACTACAAATTAGCAGACACAAACACTTCCCTATGAGGCTAGTTACATGCAATCATGAACTTTACATATCAATTTTTCACGAGGCTAGTGTTTACGATGCAACAGCCATACATATAAGCTGGCTCAGTGAAGCATTGAATATTATTGAACACACCACGATTTTGATATTCATCACCTGACTGTTCTCAAACATATCAGTTATTTACATTGAATATCAATTTGACAGATGTAGAAGAGGTCTCAACACTGACATAATGGGAATGATCTGATCTGTTTGGCCTTGCTGTGTGGGCTGTTCACATCAGCCTGTTGTGATATGAGTGCTGTTCGCTCTTGCGAGACTGACAGCTCAGCTCATAGTGGTGCCCCCACAGTTTGGCTTCTTTATTGAAATACTTATTAATACGAGTGCTATTTATATTAGCATATAAATCATAGTTTTGTTTCTACAAATATCTGCATTCATATCATGATAATATCTATACAGATAAATGGCAACACATTCAAAGACAGTTATCAATGATACGACACTCAAATTCATGATTATGTTGTATGATTGTGTAAAACTGGTATTTTTTGCACAGCAAAAAAAACATGTCTAGAAGATAAATACCCTCCAAAATAGTCCCCACCACCAGAGATAAAAAAAAGTTTGCAAGTCATGAATTTTCATAAAATCTGGTTGAAAACTGATCACCGACACAATAAATGACTATTCATACAGATTCTTAGTGATTAGGGTCTCAGTCAGCCAAATGATTTCAGGTCATGACCTGAGATTGGTCAATTCTGATTGTATGATATTTTGGACTGGACATGGTGGTCCATATTTCAAACAACTTCAAAACAATGCATTGATGGCAAAGGTAGTGAAAACTGACAAGGCAGTTACAATTGTAATAAATTCAGGTGAACTCATCCATTTTAACATTTGTCACAGGCTATCTTGATGAGTTTTGGTTGGTTACAGAGATAACTCAGGGAGCTTGCTGCATTCTGATATATGTCATTTTTTACCTTAGTAGATCTTCTTTTGAAAAATGGTGGATACTCCCAAAAAAATTTCAACTTTTTTAAAAACTAGCATAATCAATATTTTAATATGTTACAGAAGAACATCAAGAATATAGGCTCAGGGCTTGACATACGCACTGGCCCGGTGGCCCGGGGCCACCAGATCCTCTGTTCGGGCCAGTGAATGCTCTGTTGTAGTGGCCCAGTTGGGCAACCATATTTTTGGTCTTTTAGTGGCCCAAACTATCTTGATTTTATTATTCTAATCTTTGACAGATATCATATCACAATCAATAGACATTTGATTGGGACAAGTATCCCCACTCAGACACTATACAGCCTTATGTTCTTCGATGCTTTATTGTATCAATGCTCTTTATTGTATCACACATCCTATCATCCTTAGAAACTTTGGGCCACTACTTCTCATGTTTTGGTGGCCCAACTGGGCAACCAACATTTTTCTCTTTATGTCAAGGCCTGTAGGCTGTTTTTTTTTTTAAACATATTTTGTGGTCAGTTTAGATATTAAAAATACTAACTCTGACAGAAATGAGATTTTCCAACATCAAAGTAATGGAGGTTGGTTGAGTAGAAACTCAGTAACTGCTAAACATGTTTTGATATTTGTGTTGTCTTAAGTCCAATTTAATTAGAAATTCAATATTATGTGACAGGTATGATAGCTGAGTCAAATATCAATGATATCAAAGATAAGCACCAACCTTAAATTCAAATGTCTTTGTAACTATCAAAAATAGTCTAAGATTGCAGTTCTCCTTTAATTGAAATTGAATTTATTTGTTGTTAGGAGATTAAAATTGCAACAAGATTTAACCCTTTTCTTGTCCATATTAAGCACCCAACAATAAACCCATTAATCTTTGATGGTAGCTCTATTTTTAGTCTATTCCGAGGAGATTCATATCACCATGATTAACCTAATCTGGTTACCCCATAATTAATATGTTCCACAGGCAAGTCTTAATCCTAACAATCTTTATGTGCTGCTTAAACATGCTAACATATTGATAAATGTCAATTTAGATATTAGCTAGCTTGGCATACATAACAAAAATTAATTTGCAGTGGGAAATGGTTTATTCAGAGGCAGTATTTGTAGTGTCCATTCTGCAAACACTTGGGATATGTATGACAACATCAATACATTGCTGCCCAATGAAATCTTTAGGTCCACTAAACCCTACAACTCTCTTTCTGCCATTCAGTGACAGTTCAAACAACACAATCTGCTGGGAAATCTATCATGCCAGGGCAAGAAAAATCTCATCTGAAGTCATTTTCATTGAGATTGTGTTTGGACAAAAAAAAAATAATCTGTGGTTCGTGTTGCACACTGAAGTGCTGAATGAAAAGCATGCACATGGTTGCTATAGCAACAGAGAAAGCATTGTTCACTCACCTCAGAGATGGAGGCAGCAGAGATTCTGTATCAGGTAGTGTTTCCATTCTGTGAGCTTCCACGTCCGTAGCGGTGCGACCACGGCGAATCATTGGCATTCGTTTTGGCTTGAACTTAGTGGCACTGTCAATTGGCATGTTTGTACGAGGGAGGCAAGGTAGGGGGGGTCCCGCACTGGGTGGGGGGTGATGGGGTTAGCAGTCTGCTTCCACTGGCTGAGCTGTGATCAGCAACAACCTACAAATACAGCGGAAAGAAGATCCATAATCAGTGCACCTTGCCCTTCACTGGGATATAATTTACCCAAAAAATCATCCACCATCTCGTTTATTCCCATCCAATACTTCACCACCAATCAATAAAAGCCATTTATATCTTACATACAGGCTAAACTTTATTGATTTTCCCACCGTGTTTACAGAACAAATCCACCTTTCACCCCCTCAGAGAAAATGGCCAGCCATATGAAGCATAGATGACTGTTTCTAATAATTTATTCATGTGTGGCAAAGCAAGCATGGTGCACACTTGGGCTTTTCTAATAATAATCTTGATCACAAGAATTAATTACGGAGTCATTACCATTACATATGAATGATTTAATTTTCGCCATCAGGGAAGTTGGGTCTGATAAGGAGAGCCGTTAACAACTAATTGCATTTGACACTGAATATCAATAAAATGATTTCCTTATTTAAAAGCAATGTGAATGCTATTTTGTAATCCTCTATATCATATGGGAAATACCATATAAACATCATTCATGTTTCATCATCTCTGTTGTTTGTTTACTTTTGCCAATTCACATGATCTGAAGATGAACACTTTGATCTATTTCAAAATATGTTTTGATATATGATGCTTAATCTCTTTACCAAACAATGAGAAAACTTGTAAATACAATGGCCTTGAACATCTGTGTGCATTTTGCCAAATTGATCCAGTCTACCTCATCAGTTTCACAGAGACGAGCCATTATTTACTGGATGACCGCATTCTAGATGTACTGAATATGCACTTCAGGTGCAGATAACACACCAATCAATATCTCATTCAGCACCTGATCAATGCCCATTCAACTCTGATGTCTTTGGGGAATGTGTCTGAATTTATCACACATACCACTTGGGGGTGAACTTTGTCGGTTTTATCCAAGGCTGAGTTCAAAACAGACCACATATATCCAAACATGAGCCAATGGCCTTTGCGCTATTCTGATCATTACTTTTTGTAATATTTGTGAACATTTTCTGTAAACTGTTCAATAAAGGTTTTTTAAATCCTTTCCCAGAGAGGACTTGATCAGATAATAATTTTGACTGATCGAAAAGCATGTTACATATTGAATTTGGCCCAAACTTGTTCTCTCAATTCTGATTGGCAAATATTGTCATGTTATTCAAAACAGCTGCCTCCCTGTCAACTCAGTGACACCTATTAGATTTGTTTAAAAATCTTCACAAAATGGAAAGACATTTGAATCTAATGTAAAATAGATAGAATTGTTCCCCTACAAGAACTTGCCTGCTAAAAGTTAAGAGCTCCGACCAGTAGTTTCAGAGAAGATAATAAACTAATAGGCATAGCTAAAAATGTCCCTTACTTTTCAAATGTCCTCCATGAAATCTTCATACAGAAATATACATTTTATAATATTTTCAAAATGTTTTCAACATAAAATAATCAGATTTATTTCAGGATATTTATGAGATCAGATACACAGTTGAAATTAAGACAGTTTTATCCATTAAGGCTGAAATGAGGAAACAAGGATTAGCAACAGTCCCTTATATCAGGTTCATACCCAGAAGGTTGATATAAATCATGTGTTATCTGTTTGGCACATGAAATCCTGGAGCCATTCATTTATTTTTTCAGAGATCTATATCTGTTAATCAAAACAAGCATTGTAATATCAAAATAGTTTTTTACATGCTTTAAGGAGAAAAACATTAAAAATATATAGACCAAAGGCTTAAGAGCTCAAATGACCACTGCTTTTTTGTGATGTTTGTGTGCGTTTCCGGGAAATACCTGCAAAGTGCTTTATAAATGATAATTTCCAGTATTGACTTTACAGGTCAAGAATAGTCAAGGTGGCAGAATAAAATACAGTACTGGACACAAAATGGCAGATTTACTCCATTATCCCCACATTGCTATTCTAAAGAAATCCCAAACTGAGGCTACCGGTATATTCAGATCAACAGAATGAGGTGCTGAAGGTTCCAGGTCTATATGCACGTAAGAAAAAAATTCGCTCTTTGGCATTATATATATAGGAGGCACTGAATGTTCCAGGTGTCTAGGTGGCATTGCATAACTGGTAAGTGATACATATTGGAGAAGTTGACAGACAGAATGACAGGAAATGTCCCCCAGCTGTGCTGACATAGTCAACATTGGCAAAATTCACAAATCAAGAGAATCTGTTCAATATTGAATGAAAGTCAAAATTTTAAATAATTTAAGTCAATGATAAGAATGGTAATGTCAACAGTTATATTGTTACTATGAAATCATGGGCCAATATGTATTTGTTGGTTTTACCAAAGGTTATCTCAGTATTATTCAATCCATTCACCTACTGGTAATTTTCAAAATAGTTACATTTTGTGTTTATCATATGGTATGTACCTAAAAAAAATATTAGCAGTACTATGCCCGACTGCCATAAAATGGTTTACAAATCAAACATTCAGGGAAAATTTTACATCATTCTTCAATTTACAACTTTTTTTATATTTTCTCTTCTAAAAGGCATACCCAGTACATACAATGATTTTTTTTATAATTATAATGCATGTTTATATTCACAGATATCAAATATGGCTTTAATTTAAATAAATAGATACAATATATAATAATACCATACTAGGGTCTACTTTGGTGTCAGACATGGTCAAGCATCTCCATGATTTTGTGTGCCAGATTGAAATATCTACCGTATTTACTCGTGTATAAGACGAGGTTTTCGTACACAAAACCTTAGTTAATGTTTGGGAGGTCGTCTTATACACGAGTCCAACTTGTGGACGAGGATTTATGCCAAAAAACTACGGCATTACAAATTTCTCCACATCCAAGACCTTAGCGTCAAAACAAAGAGTTTTCATTACGAACATTCGTATTTTCAAAATAACGAATATCGGACATAGCAGATCAATTTTAATTGCGTTTTAAATGATATATAAAAGTATTTACCCAATATTATCACAACTTACGCTTCGCAGGTCGAGATTTTCTCCACGTCCTCGTCAAAACAAAGCATTTTCATTACGCATTTTCATATTTTACGAATATCGGACATAGCAGATTGATTTTAATTGCGTTTTAAATGATATATAAAGGTATTTACCCGATATTATCATGACTTATGCTTTGCAGGTCGAGAACAGAACAAAACCATCCATTATATTAATATTTCAATGCAAGTTAATGATCGTTTTCGCACGAAAAACAAGAGCCTCTCCCGCCTTTCAAAATGCCGATCCCGCGGACCATTTCATCATGTCATGTCTTCCCTTTTTGACAGAAATGCTTTCACTCTAGTATTGCATAATGCATGTTAAATGGATGGATAGTTTTGTTGTGTTCTTGACCTGCAAAGCGAATTTGTGATAATATTATTTATCATTTAAAATGCAATTTAAATTGATCCGCTACGTCAGATATTCGTTATTTCGAAACGCTTTGTTTTGATGCTAAGATCAAGGACGTCACGTACATCATATTACGTTTTTCTTCGTGGAAAAATTCTCCAATTTGTGATAGTATTGGGCAAATACCTTTATTTATCATTTAAAACGCAATTAAAATCAATCTGCTACGTCTGATATTAGTTATGTTTTATTTTGACATCATATTTATGTTTTACCTTAAATACTCGAGTATAAGACTGTTAAGATCTTGTTGTGTAAGTATATTTACATTTCACTTTTAAAATGGCCACCAAGCTTGAATGGTAGCAGAGCCGATATCTTGAGAAAAACCAACTCGTCTTATATTCGGAAATTGGTCTTTTCAAGCAAAATAACCTCAATTTGGGGGAGGGGGGGTCGTCTTATACACGAGTCGTCTTATACACAAGTAAATATGGTAATCTGAATTTGCATATGTATGGAGACCACAGGATATAAACCTGACTTCTGTGTGCATTTTGGTGGTCTCTAACAATATCACTTGTTGCCAGTCTGTTTTCACATGTTTCCCTTAAGTGCCCCTCCCAACACCATGAATGAGAGGTCCCTTGTGGGAGATGTGGTGACTACCAGTGGACTGCCTGGTTTTGAATTACAATCCTTAATCAGACAGTTAACTTTGTAAATTCGAAATATGAAATAAAAAATATCAGTCTAAAGTTTTAAGATTTTCTGATATCAGATGACTGTAAAATTGTAAATATGCATCAAAGAAGGTTTTGTCACATTAAAGGAAAAATGACCTTGTATAAATATGCATCAAACAAGGCTTTGATACATTAAAGGAAATAAGACCTGTCATTTCTATGATATACTTTTAAAGGGCAAATGATTGTTTACAATATATCACAATATATAACTACAAAATAGCATAACATCATTATAAAATCTGAGAAAATGCTGGTATTTCTGAATTGGGATTGTTGAAAACGTCATCTGCACAGCTTATTCAACTGTATTCATTCACAATAACACTTATACTTGACAAAAAAATATACATTTTCTTGGTTATAAATTTACTCAGAGCATAAATATTCAAATATTCTTCTCACATTTGAGGCTGTCAGTTGACTCTTACCTGCCATCTGGTGTTCACATTGGCAACTACATTTTTATTGTGACAGCAAATACCTTACAGTTTTGTGATGGTGTAAAATACAAATATATAATTTCATATGCATAGTGCATGATTAAAAATGTTGCATTTGTTGCCTTTATGTTTCTTGTGCTTTTCAGATACAGGCAATACTTTCATTCCTTGGTGATTCTCTAAAAAATGGGTCATAAACAAGTGCACTGGGACGAATGTGTGCTACTATAATTTGAAAAATTATTATTCTGACCAAACCAAGAAATGATATATAAATATGATGCCAAGCAAGGAGTGTGCATTCAAAAGGGGGCTATAAATTAAGTTCCTGTTCAAATTGGTTTTTAGACACTCATTAGAGTGCATTAACTTGAACAGTAAATAATTTGTCATTAATTAATGATTTTTATATGTATTTTTCAAAATCACAGCCCAATTCTTACTTCTTGAGTTTAACCATTTGTGATCAACCAAGCGTCTCTTGTCAAGTACAATGCATGTGGGGATAGGTTTGTACACATGACAACTGATACAGTTTTGGAATCTTGAGAAGAATAGGAAGAGAGTTATTGGTGTAATAAACTGGTTGAAAGAAAATGATATGTCAATCAGGATTTGTCATTAATTTCAGCCAAGCTAGCATGTTCCCCCATGCAGGACGGTTTTTTTCCCCAAAACATAAAAGTTGGTGTTGCTCATTCAGTTCTTGACCAATTTATATCACTGATAACTCTTATCTTAGCTCTTTTTCCATCTTGAGGAATATAATATATGTTCTGCTGCATCCCATAAAAGGTCAGAGAATGATAGGCAGGGTTAATCCAAGGCAGCAGCCAAGCTTGGACACAAAGTTATCTCTAATCAAGTGTCATCCCTGTAATGTGGTCAGCAGCTCTCTCTGTTCTCTGTGGGGTACTATGATACGGGACAGATTACAGCAATTGACTACCGGTCAAATGGAACAGAAGTAACCAGTTGCCTGGATTTGGCCGACACGTGTGAAGCGAGCAAGTGGCTAAAGTTGAAGCCTGGATTTTCACACACCAGATGATAGCAGGGCCCACTTGAGCAGTGAGAATTCACTATAAAAGAGTCAATATTTTGACCCTCTTTTTTTAAACTTGAAAATTACAAGGACGACTTAATCTGCTATACCTATATTTCTGAGCCCACAGCAGCAACATGATGCAATCAATATCTATAAACCTTTTTTGAGACCTTTAACACTTTCAGGAAGTGGAAAAAAAACATTTTCAAAAGTAAATAAATCATGATTGAATTAGAACAAATAATTTTAGTCTTATAAAATACTGAAGTTTAACAAAGGATTCTGAAGCCTCTTACCTAAGAAGTTGACTTGATTTTTTTCCCTCAAAAGGTAATATAAATTCTGGATCTGTTATCCTGTAAAGAAAAAGGTGAATTAGTTGGCAAATTTATATCATTCAAGGCATGGCAAACAATACATTAACCTTAAGTTCCTTCAATGAATGTTTCATGTTTATCAATATACCTACCAAGAAATGGAAATTATACCACATTGTAAACACAGGTATCCTAGTGGTAAACTCTCATAAACTGAAAAATCAGTGAGTTTTGTATCATTGTGTATCAAAATCATTTTAAGAGTTCTGAGTAGCTTTTATAATTCCAGAAGTTGTAGTTTAGGTGTAAAGCATAATCACAAGTAAATGATATTGTGTCATTGTTTCTGCCACAGGTGTCCAAAAATAATTTTGTGTTTGTTTGGGGCATATCTAGATTATTTTAAACATATTTCTCCAATTCTCTGGGTACATATACCACTGACACTGACCTCTCACTTTCTGAGATGTCCTATGATTTGTCACATGACTTATAGGTTCTTGATTTTTGTGGCACTGCTTTCTGAAAGTTTCCACTGGCGCAAACTGTCTTGACTGCTACCTTCCCTTATGAACCTTTTTTATGCTGTGAGGGTCCATACTTTCTCGGGGTAGGCCCGGAAGGGGGCTGTAACTCTATCAGAGTGTATAGTGAACTTTATTCTATATGCCTTTAAAGTAGACCATCTACTATCAATATGGGTAGTTTTTACATAGTTTTGAAAGATCTTGTGAAAATCGGGAATAAAAACATGTAAATGTCCAGATTTGGCTGCTGGTCAGTGGTCACTGTACGAATAAACTTAGAATAGGTAGAAACTGAATGACTGCAGCAGGACATCAAAGGGGGCATGATCGCCAATTATTCCAGATATAAATTATAATGTAAAAAAGCCAACAAAACTGGGCAATGACATTAGTCATTAGAGCCGATGACAACAGAGCTGCGGACAACAATAGAGCTGTGGTTCAATGTTTATCACACCATTTGACTTTGTTTTTTCATGCAAGTCATGCGTGTCAGAAAACAACTTGGTTTAAATATTTTCGAGAGTTCAGATGTACTTAAAAGGCTTTGAAAATGAAACTGTAGCTCTGTTGTCATCCACAGCTCTGTTGTCGTCGTCTGTACTTGTCACATCCCTAATCATATTAATATTATCAATTTTAAGTGCTGTCCTAAATTATATTATAGCCAATGGAGTTGGGAGGGCCTCCAAATATGATGGTCTGTATTGCAAGTGTAAGTCACAAGTACAAGTGGTGCTGTTTTATGAATAATGTCTATTTTAGAATGCCAATGTCAATGACAATGTTTACTTCACATTGACATCCTACCTGTGCCTGGCTGGCATCAATCATGCTGAGGCCAAAATCTTCAATCTAAACATGACGGGGATATGGAAACGAACAAAAACGAGACAATTCATTCTATCACATTCTATTATAGATCTCTACACACAAATAGGGTCATTACCAGTCTGAAAAGTTTGTTGATATGGCAGTTGTCGAAATCCTCTCAGTCTCATTCTTCCAAAACATCCGCCATATTTGACCCAAAATGAAGAATTGTGGGATATATGATAAACAGGCCAATAAGTGTCAAATGCCTAATCAAACAAGCTGGCCAATCAGAGCAGAGGAAGGAGTTCATAACTTAACCCGTTAGCCAATCAACTTGCACTAAAGTTATTCTTGGCATCGATCAATGGCGAACTCATACCTTGTGGAAATTCGCGAAAATATATCGCAAATTATTACGAATCAACAAAATGTTTGCAATATTTAATGACAGCATATCAAACTACACACCCCATTCTACCGATAATGTGAAAACCATTATTTCAGCAAGTTGCGAAATACATCCATTTGCATGTTTTTGTGAGGTCTCAAAATGGCAGAAATTGAAGTGAAAAGGGAACAGCCCCTTTCGTGCCAGGCCGAGTGGCCAAGCAGGTGCCCGATTAGCTCACCCTCCCCGGCACTACTTGCATGCACCTTTCTAAAAATCGTTATGCTGCAATTTGTCGATTATGTTTGTCAACGCAAAAATGAACTTTGTTGAGATATGACGGAATGTCAAAATGGCCGAAAGGTATAAATGGTGTGTGTATTTTCGCAGCTTGTCTACCGGGGAATTATTTCTTTTGGTGTGCGTAATAATTACGGATTGCTCCCGCGCATTACTAATTGTGTGCTCCACACAAAAATTAAATAATTTGAGCCCAGAAAAATGTTTAAAATGCCATAAAATCTTATAAATATAAAGAATTTGGTAAGTGAAACTAGGTCAAACACCCCACTATGTGAGCGTTGTGAATGTTGTTTTGATCCGATCGGCGAGCAATGTCGCTGAGTGAATCGGTCGCACGCAAATAAATGAATATGCATAGTTTACATGCACGGAAATAGGGAAGCCATTTTGTTGTCAGACATTTGCAATTTCTTTTCCATTAAATCTATCTGTTTGGAAAGGACCAATGGAGTAAAAACCTACGGTAGGTAATTCTTTGATGATGTTTCAATAAGTAGGCGAACTTTGATGGGTATATTTTGTCGCAGAGCTAAGGGAATCGGCAATGTTGGCGTGATGCGTGTTATTCCCTTATTTTCGCCTACTTCCTGCTTCCACTTTCGTTGCTTTTTCTTCAAAATTTATCGGTTACTTGGCCATCAACTGTGACGAAACGTTAGCATTATAGAGAATTTATAACACAGATCCACAAATCCAAATTTTATTGAAGGGGACGGATTATAAGATGAATAATAACGGTTTTTGCTCCCGGTGACTGGAGAGCCTTGACGCAATCTCAATATTTTGACAGGTCAGATTGGTTCCGAGTGATGGTAAAAGAGTGTAATCAAGTGATTCTCTTCAAGTTTTGCTTATAACAGAATGAATTTCACTATTCAAAGAAGGGATTTTAAATCCATGCGACATATAGCGAGTTTTGGAGTAAAGTATATTTAGTTTTCCTTTGAAAGCAAGGATTCTGTCAAAAGACATTTTAATGAGTCAAATTGTTGCTTTATAATAATAGCATTCAGAACCTTTGAATACAAGGTGCTTTAATATATTTCATTAAATATCCAACTGTATAAGTTCATCCTTTAAAGTAAAGAGTTGACAAATATAAGTAAAATATGTTTCATAAGCCAAGATTAACTTGAATTGGAAAGTGAAAGTAGGGTACTTAAATCCATGTTTCAGGGTTAATCTTTGTGGTGTTTACAGTAGAATTTTGATGAATAGTGAAATAATTTGTTCCAAATATGTACAGGAGAAAGATGATGTACCTAAAATGTTACAAGTATTTGTTTACAAGAGGAATGGGTATTTGGAAGCTATAAGCGCTCACATATGGATGAGTGAAATCTCACAAGCTATTTAACTTAACATCTCATATTAAGATTATAGATATTATCGGTATCAGAATGGTTCATGCTCACAAGGTTGTTCTCCTATTTTTATAAAAATGAATGTTTCTCAAACCATCTTGCATTACATATGAAATAATGATATCAGATATGTTAGAATTGATAATTTTGTCATTTTGCTGTGAAATAGGAACAGAACGAGTAAATCAAACTAATTCTTAGATTTATATATAGAAACTTTGCAATTGATGCAAATAGACATCAGTCCATATTGTTGTTATATTGTTGCAGCTGATGTAGCAACGGGTATGTTAGCCACTACGTCACCCATCTGTCGGCTACTGCTATCACCATGTATGAGGGGAAGAATATACACTTTTCCCCGGTGGACAACAAGCCCTTGTGCTCCTTCAGCACAAAGTTGTGCAAGCAGAGACGTCTCAATGGCTATGCATTTTGTGTACGTCACATCTTAGAGGATCTGGGTGCCCCCTTCAAACCCTGTGCCTATGTGGCCAAGCTTAGCCAGCAGAGGTGCAATAATCCACTCCCCAAAAATGACAACACCAGACAGTAAGTATATATAGATGTTTAAAAGATGCACTCAGTATAAAAATAGATGTAGCTAAATTATCATCTAGCAACTCTCTCTGGGTAATAGGATTACCATATTTTAACAAATAAAAGTTGTGATTTTCATCATTGAATTGCTTTGCATAAGAGGTGTGCCTTGGCCTGTGTCACAGCTCAGTGTGTCTTCATGTTCTATGTTTGATCTCCAATTACACTAATGGTCAGCCAAAATGCCAATTAATGTGATGAACTGTGAACAATACATAATTAGCCTTGCAGCAGGTGCCATGACCTTCTGTTCAGAAGTAATTAGTGTGATTAGGGTAGTGCTTAATTTAATAATTGATACATTAATCCAAGATTTTTTTTTAAGATATAAGAAGGTCCTTTAAAATTATCTTAGGTATGAGATAGAAGAAATACTGTATATTAGTGTTTTTAAAGGGGAACTTTCACTTCTATGATACCATTTTATAGTAGGCAGGAGAATTATAATGCACACTGATCTTGGGGCTCTGTAAGTACGACTGCCCAAGAAATTACATGTTTTTTTAGAGAAATGTAGGTCTTTCAAATACACATGTCGGAGAATAAAAAAAATCACATCGTGAGTTAATAACCTACATAAATAATTAATTTGCAAACAAAAATAAAATATCAATTTTGCAATTTTCAGTTTTAGAATATATACATTGTGTAATGCTTATATAAATGCGTGTCTTCAAGAACAAAACAAATGTTAGATTTTGGTGTAAAAGTATGTCAATCAGACCACAATTAAGAACGTTATCAGAAACTGACAAGATACCAGAAATATAACTGCAACATTAAACTCCCCAAAACATTTTACAATTTCTGCACTTAGAATTGCATGTGTTACTTTAAGGGCTTTGATGAATATCAACTGGTAAATTAAAATTGTTTTAAAAAATTTGTGGAATTTCAGGATTATGTCATCTTTCATGTAATGACATCATAAAATAATTTAAAAGACGGCTTGTTGGGTGTTTAACAATATCTTATATTAAAGAATAGCTTATTTTCCATTCTTTCCTTTCTCTCTCGAATTATGGTAAAATATAGATGTTTATTATATTTTTTAGGTATTGCAACTTTCATTTGCAAGTTTTGGGACTTGCCACTAAAACACCCTCAAAGGCTAAGGCCAAGGATAAGTCAAAGGACAAGGTCAAAGAGACTAAGGTCAAAGAGAAGGAGATAAAAGTAAAGGATATGTTAGATAATAGGATGACTCTGGAAGATCGACTAAAAAAGAGGTTTAATCTTCATCAGAGACAAAATGGACCGTCAGATGATGATCCTGACGACCCATATGCTTTCCCTGATCCTGGGTCAGAATCAATAACAAAAACAGTTCAGCCACCGGCACAAAGTCCGGGATATAAAGGACACAGTCCTGTGGTTTCTCAACCTGCAACGCCACCCAGCAATCACGTGAGCAGTAAAATATCACCTGTGGTGGACAGTAATAGTAATAGTAACAGTAGCAGTACAACACCACAGCATGCACCCAATACAAACAGTATACCTATTGCCAAGCTGTACCCAGAATTAGCTGAAAAACTTGAAAAGGCTCGGGTCAAGCCAGAAGTGAAATTGAAACAGGAATCAAAGTCAAGTAGATCTTTAAATAAAAGCTCAAGAACTATGAATAGACTGCAGACCAAAATAGCACAGAACAAAATCAAAGACAAACTAAAGAAAAATCAGGGGCAGAACAATCAGGTTATCCAAGAGAGTCCATCACCTCAGACTCCACCGGCATCAGCATTACAGTCAGCCTTAGCAGCTGAGATCAAACTACCATTCTCATGTTCTGACAATGGTATACAGTTAATAAGCCCAGAACAGACTATGGGACTCCCTCCACCGCCAGAGTATCGACCTCCTCCTCCACATTTGGCACTGCAGCAGCAGTTGTTGGGCATAGCTAGTCTGACCACTAGTGTGCCAAGCCCTGCTCTGGTCACCACTCCCCCAGTCAGTTATCCCAATGCGCCGGCACAGCTTACGTCGCATCACCTGGCTGCTCAGGCCCAGGTGACACACCCCATTGCTCCACCACCTCAATATCATACGCAGTCTGTACCCCACCAGATCATTTCATCACCGATTCATCATCAAGTAGCAGCACCTCATCCACAAACATCAACCTCTTTACACTCGCCCTTATTATCCTGCCCACCAGCACAGCCTCAACCTCATCTGACAACCCCAAAGACATCTTGCATCACTAAAACTACAGCCACACATGTGCCAGCAAAGGTGTCACCCACTGTAAAAACGTCACCCCCTTATCCCAAATTACCACCACAGTTACCTGGACAATACTTGCCAACTGGACTTCCAGTACTGAAGAACCGGCTGAAACGACCTCACCAATTATTATCTGAGACAGAAGCTCGGCTCAAGTTTAAACGCCATTCGGCAGTCAAACTGTACGGGCATCATGCTCAGCAGAAAATATACAACAGTGACTTCCTACCTCTTGGTAAGTCTAATTCTAAAACTTATTTGTCATTATTTGTTCATTTGAAAAATGATATTTTTTTTAACGTAAAAATAGATAATAGATGTGTGAGTCTAACTCTAAAACTTATTGTACATTTAAATAAGTCATTATTTGTTCATTTGAAAATGATATTTTTTTTAATGTAAAAATAGATAATAGATGTGTGAAAGAACATTAATTTGTGAGGTATCTAATTTTCATGGACAATACTCATAATTTTTATTTTAAACAACATTGGTTTGTATGCTTGTCCCTTAAACTATATTAATGTACTGAGGAATAATATATTAACACAATATTCCTAATAAACATAAATTGCAAATTTTCATATATTAAAAGGTGTTGCTAGTTCGGATGATGAGAGTGATAGTGAGGATGAGTTACCATGGCAGCAAGTGTGGTATGTTCCATCTCCACAAGATACAATAGAAGAGTAAGTTTTGTAAAATATATATAGGATTGCAATAAATACACACTTCTAAATGGATGAGGAAACATTTAAAATCAAGTGGAAATGCATCTGTTACATCATTTGTGGAATTTATGGAGCATTGTTCCATTCCTTCTGCTTGGATATTGATATCAGAATTAATAAGATGATTAAACCTGAACACGGTATAGGTTCCTAGATCAGTTTAAAAAAGTATATTAATTTTTGTCTGTTTTCTTCTCTTTTTTTAGGCCAGATGATGGATTATTTTTCTCTGTGAGAACAACAAAGTTGTCATTAATCCGATCACGGATACGCAGGCAGCTTACTCAACTACACAGGTCTCAGAGGTGTAACCGAACTGCATGGTCATCTCAGCTGCATCTGCTGGAGACACTGATACATGCCACCAAGTGTAACAGCCATGCATCTGCCTGTGCTACCAAGGAGTCCACCTTAACACAATCTGCAGATGACGAGTAAGTGCTCAATTATCATCCTAGCCATATGCTTAGGTCTCTCATATAGTGTGCCTACACTTTTTGTTTTGCACAATATTGTATCTTACCATACAAAATTAAGTAGTTTTCACACCTTTCCTGTATTGTATGCAGTCCATACCTTTGTATAGTATTACACTCAGTAGTGTAAGTTATCAAACAACAAAGATATTCCACCCTTAAAATAAGACAACACATCAGCATTTCAAAACTTATTTATTCTCTGTCACTCCCAGTTTCTGAGAGCAATAATAAGCACTGGACCTCTATGAATGGCCTTTAAGTAAGTGGCCATTATTTCTAAGATAGCTTGTTAGAGTGGCACTAAAGAGGGTATTTTTGTCTTATTATTTACAGTGTTCCAGTCACTGGTTTGACTCCACGCCCTTGTCTGTATCAGGAGGATGAGCAGGACCCTAAGTCTACCAAATGTGGTGCTACCACTCTACCCTACACAAACCATTGTCAGAAACGTATCCTTGTTTCATAGTTTGAACACTTACATTTCAGTCATAATTGTTGTGTTCATCTGTTAATATGACATACATTGGCGATACATGTTTACTAATATTGGACCACTTATTCAGATTTATTTCAGAGACCTAGATTTTATAGTTGGTGTTCATCATTGATTGAGCATTAATAACTAACAACTTTCTGGTTGAAATATTTGTTCTGTGAATCTACCAAAGCTTACATTTAATAGATTTTTTATATTACCTTTTTATCTTTTTTTTTTGTATTGCACATTATCTAAACCCAAGTAATTGCACTTTAAAACTTAATACGAGAAGCTCAAAATAAAAGCTTTGTATAATTTTTGGAAACATGGTTCTCCTTCAACAATAAAACTTCTAGAAGGGTTTCAGGCAAAAATATTCAACATTATAGCAAACAAAAAAACAAAAAAAAACAATCTGATTCAAAAATTCTAAAACCTAAATATCACAACTTCAGATTAAAGAGATACTTTTTAGTAAAATAAATTTTAGAAATTACATGATTAAATGATCATATATGCGTAAATACATTAGAATTCGCAGACCCAAAAAAGATATCAGTAACCATGGAAACACAAACCCACATATAAAACTAATCTTGCAACCCCTATAGAATATGATCATTTATTGCAATTCATGGCAATGACGTCATCGTGCGGGATTTAATGCACGTGCAACTCAAGCTGCAATGATCTTCAATTTTCATAAATTTAGTCATAACTTTGTTAATACTAGTCCGATTGACATGGTTTTTACACCAAAATAACACATTTTTCATATTCTTTCCGATGCACATAATCATTCTATAATGTGTCCATTTTAAGACCGAAAATCGTGACACCGGTATTTTGGCTGCATTGTTGTTTGTTTACTAATTATTTATGTAAGTAGGTAATTGCCCCACGATGACGTCATTCTTTTTTTTCAGCACGTGCATTTGAAAGAGCTACTTTTCTCCGAAAAATCATGTTTCCCTTGAGCGGTCATAATAACAGAGCCCACAGATCAATGTGCGTTATAGTTCTCTTCCAAACTACAAAAATGGTTCCGAGAAGTGAAAGTTTCCCTTTAAGATTTTTCTTATTTCTAACATTCAAATGGCATTATGACTTTTGAATATATAGACAAAAATCTGACAGGAAATGTAAAGTTACTGTGATGTTTTAATGATATCTTTCATTATTTTCTGCCAAAAACTAAAAATGTATGACATAACAAAGTGAAAAATTTGTAATATTGAATGAATATGAATTGTATCTGCAAAAGTTGTCACTATGTTTCCAGTTTAAATGCAAATGAAGTAGAAGAAACAGATTTTTTTCTGTAATTTTAAAATGAAAAATCCTTAACCATTAAAAAGATATCATGTACAATGTGGATCAACAAATGTTTGACTTCTGTACAGCCAAATTCTCAGATAATACCCAATGCTGCGTGCCTGTGTTTGATATAAAACATGAATTACCACTTTGTCCAGAACATGCTGCTAAAGCTGTAAGTTGCCTCTCAAGATTATTAAGTCAGCACAATGTTTGTACTCAGTTTCCACAGCATCTGCCACTCCTCCCACACTTTGTGTTTTCCTCATTCAGTTTGGGCCGAAGTATATTATAATATGTAGGCCTATGAAATTGTTTGTGACCTTAGATCATTGTCAAGGTCATGACCAGCACAGGAGCAATTTCACTTGTGTATGCTCCATTTTCTGAAAAACTACAGCACTATTGAAATGACAGAACAGATATAATCTACCTTTTGAGGGGCTTGGATAATTTTTGGAATGAGATTGATTGTTTTCAAGGTCACAGAAGACAATTTATCTCACACAATATGTTATTTGTGAATAGGAATAGTTCACAAGAGCTAGTTTGCAAAACCACATAAATACCATATTTTGCATCACACCAAATATCCCTTATTGCCACTACATGTATCCTATACAATATGTTCATAATTTGCAAAATAATTTATAGAACTAGATTACTTTGAGAGATTGCTGTATGTGAGGATAGTGCTTGCGTGCAAGAAGTACTGTGCTGACTTCAGTTTTGTGCTACTCATAAACTATCTAGTTGCTGATAAGGATTCAAAATAGATATTTTTCGCTTTAGTGTAGCCTCAGGAAGGAACAATTGGTTTTAATGGAATACATTGTCATTTTAGGATAATTACCAGAAAAATCCAGATCCCAGGCCCAAGAAACCTCGGAAGAAGACCAAACCGTCAGCCTTGACAAGACCACCCAAAAAAGGCAAGAAAAAGAAGAATCAGAAACGAAATGTCCGTCCTCAAAAACCCATGCCACCTCTTGAGTCCACTGGAAACACAGGTATGGGCCATCAGTTATGCGTCAAAGACAATATTGCTTTAAAATATACACAAATAAATCTGTATAGGTTTCTTAAAGAATAGGTTAACAAACATGTCAATAAAATTTTACTATTTATGGTAAGGAAAAGATTGTGAAGAAGTTAAATTTTTCTAGATCTGACCATTAGATTTGAATAGTACATTTGAAAATTTTTGAGAAAAAGAATATTTTACTACACAGAGATGCCTTCGACACCACCTGATATGGAGGTAGAAATGGATGATGCAACAGTGCCACCTAATGAGACACCTCAGCCGGTAGTGACAGCCCCAGCACCTGAGCCAACACCGGCAAAAGCACCGGCACAAGCACCCGCAGAAGAGGCAGTGACAGCTGAACAAGTACCAAACAATACACAAACAACTGAAGTGCCCCAAGTGAATACTGCACAAAACAATGGAGTAGTAACAGAGGAGATCACCTCCTCTGAGATTCCTACTGGCTTATTACCTGGTATGTAATTTGAAAGGATTTCTCAGAGTTCATCTTTGAGTAAAATTAGAGTTCATCTTTGAGTAAATTCACTTGTTTCTCCGACATGAAAAAGGAAATTTCCCAGGATTGGTTCTTCAAGACCTTCACCTTGTTTGGACATGTCCATATTCTCATCAGAACTCCTAAAAAACAAATATGCATTGTCATAGACATTGTCATTGTCATTGGCATATGTATAGTCATAGGTATTATAATTAAGTTTGGAATTAGAATTGAAATTAAAATCAAAATCAAATTTAAAGTGTGAAAATGAAGGAAATCTATCAGTATATTCTAATATTAGTTTTTATTTCTATCTTCCCAAAGAGTACACTTACATAAATGAATCAGTGAGTTCTAATATCTTGAAAAAAAAGATTGACAGGTAAAAATTACAGAAATCTTAAATGGATGTGTATATAATCAGCATGTGTTCATTAATACAAAACTGATGATTCCAAGATTTAATCATAGATTTGAAAGTTTTATTAAAGGGGGAGTTCCTTATAATCTAACCTTATTTTCTTTTAACATGCAATGAAATATATGGTAATAAGATATCATATCACACACATCCTACATTAATCTGGCCAACTGTTTATTTACAAAGTGGATCTTTGTTGTGGCAGCAGGCTGTCCTGGAAAGAAAGGTCGGGTTCGGGAGGGTAATAAAACTTCGGAGATTATACGTCATGGGTGTAACTCCTTATCCCGGGAAACTGGGTCTCACAATGGTGGGTGAAGCTGGACCCTCAACATGTACTCAAAATAAACTGCTCTCATTGTCAGGGGAATTGTGTGTTATAAATATTTGCAACAAAAGTAATTGACAAGGGATCAATGTTTTCAATTCCCCAAAAATTGTGGCAACAAAAGTTTGAAATACACAAAATATGCAGGATTGAAACACAGCCAGGGTTATCTATGAAGAGACCGTTTTGTTCTTGAGTCAGAATATGGTAACAGTTGGGCCTGAAACAATGACTACCAGAGGTTCCCTAGGCTAAAATGAACTGTAATTCTTATTAGACCACATCCCAAACCTAGTGATGATTAGATTAGCTGAACAGAGGTCATTTCACAATCCACAAAACAGAGGAAAGAAGTTCTAGACAAGTCTCCATTACTGATACCATGATCAAGTGGCAGTGTCAGAAACACTTGCATACTAGGTCAGGGTGCTGAAATGAGAGGTGAATGTAGATACCTCAGTGATTCAATGTGTTGTCCCCAGGCAAACATTTACCAAAATATTGTCAAATTTAAGGAAAATGGTCCTTAATTTTAAAACCTCTTTTAACTATTATTTTATATGTACATGTTTGTGATATGCAAGTCTTTTCAAGATTTTAAACTTTGAGTATATACTTTGTGGTCCATACAAATGACTGAAAAATAAGCATGGCCAAGGTTCATGTTTTGTTTTCATAATTGTTAATTGGCACAGTGTGGTATGTTGTGTCATAACATACTATCTGCTATCATAACATATACTATTTTGATTTGTTGAAGATCATCCCCACTGTCAGACTCTTCTCAATCACGTTTGCCGGCTACGAGTCTTGTTTGTTGTGGGGGGTCAAATTGCCATCCCTGAACTTTACCCTGCTCAATAAAGCAGCCTGAAGGTGCCTCAGACCCCACTTCTTTCATCCTCAGATGATCCACATAAACTTTGGACCTGTATTATGTCAGAAACACTTGTTGAACAATCACTATCTGTAAAATCTCCCTCCGACTCCATGATGCTGGGCTAGGGGTTTTCCCAAAATGTTACACTCTCTACGTTACCACCCCACCCACGTGACAGGGGGTAATAAAATTCCGGACTGACTTCGGAGATATGTCATGATCCAAACTTTGAAGTGAAATTTGATCATCACAATGTTTACAAGATACACTTGAAATTTGTGAGATGACTACTGGCAACCGAATGAATTATTTTATGACAAAAAAACACATGGTTTGGGGTACAACCCAATTATTAGGAACTCCCCCTTTAAGGCAATGATATACTGGATATTTGTACAGATGTACAGTATAACAAGTTAACTGGGGGTCTTTTTTGGAGGGAGACACCAGACAATGGCTCATTCTGATCTGTGTTAAGTTTTTCATGTAATTTGTTGTGTGATTTAATGTACTACATAGTTACTTCACACTCTGCTGGGAAATTGCATATCAGCATATTTTGCTGGGAAATTGCATTTTCTTCTTGCACTATCTCTGTTAATATTTGAGATAGTTTGGCCAAAAAGTATTAATTGATGATATTCTTGTTATCATATTTCTTGAACATTGTGTTTTGTGTTCCAGATACAATAGACTTCAACTCAGCAACCAAATTCCTGGATGAACATGATCTGCATGATGTTTTAGACAAACTACCAGATGATGCATTTGATATATTTACTGGTGAACTCATGACTGGTTAGTATTACATCCTGCCACAAAATTGTGCTTGACAACAATTTTTGTTGTACAAATTCAGAATTTCATTTACTGAAATTTGGTCATCAGTTGTAAAATAAAATAAAAATCAGTGTTTGAGGTGAATTGCAAGAATATATTTATTGAATATCTTTAAGAACCACCCGTGGTTTATGAGATGAAAAGGGGTCTGTGAAAATTTTATTTTTAAGGGTTTGTAATTGGACTTATTTTGACTGAATTCTATCCAGTTTATTTAAGTTTATTTTCATATATTTTTTTTATTTAGTCCTTAGTCTAATATGATGTGATTTTTGTATTCTGCAGGCAAGAATGGAGAGTTCATGACAACAAAAGAAGAAACTGAAGCCCTTGAAAGAGCCCTGGCAGAGGCATCAAGAGAAGTCAACTCACTGGAGAAGTCAGCTTTATCACTCATGTCAGAAAACAATGATGAGGATGAGCTGACCAAACAGATAGCAGACTCAATTCTCAACCAGAATCTGGGCAGTCCAGGAAACCCACTGGATGGGGACATTGGAGAAGATCTTGGATCAGACAATCTGCAAGATCTGGCAAATATTTCTACAGCAGATCTGAAAACTATATCTGGTGGGGCAATTCCTCCTGTCCTTGCATCAGGGGTGAGCAACGTGCCCAATATTGCAGCACAGCCGATGCAACCACATCAACCTGCTATATTGACGATACAGGGCCAAGGTCATCTCCTAGGCCATGGCCAGCAACTGTTAAGTCATGGTCAGAGCCAGGGCCCAATATCTGTGATTCAGGCGCAGTTAGCACAAGGACCATTGACACAGGGTCAGTTCCAGATACAGATGCCTGGGGCTTTAGCAGCACTTGGAGGAACGGCATTTACAATCAACTCTCAGGGGGCTCTCATACCCTCCAGTACCAGGCCAGTCATGTCACAGGCACAATACCCTGCAGGACAGGGTGGGGCTATAACACCAAACTGCAATGGCTCAAATATTTTACCACAGTTTAATAATCTGTTAGGGGGCATGGCTGGGACGGGAATCAACTCAACACAGGTCGTCACAGCTCTACCATCAACCCCATTATCTGCACCTGTGACCTCCTCACAGGCAATCTGGACTCATGCACAGCCCACCCAAGGGCACCAAACTGTGACCTTCCAAGGTCAACCAGGTCAGTTACAGACTGGAGGTCAAGGTCACTTCCCAGTGATGCAGGCAACCTTAACCTCGCAAGGTTTGGCACCAGGAGGTGTGAAAGTAGCCTATCCGCTGCAAGCCTTGTTACCAAATGCCACTGATCTGGCTAGTATGATTAGCACGCAATCGTTAGAACAAGCACTCAATATAAATCTGGGCTCACAATCATTACCATTGAATCAGCAACCGGTGACAGCTGTCCAAAAACAGCAACCCCCTAACACATAGCACTAAGACAATATGAATACATGTCTGTGATCATTGACTCAGCCCCTTAGTGGGTACCCACAACACTGCCCCACCCTGTGCCAATTTACTTACTAGCTACTTCTCATGAAAAAATATGTCAGCTGATCAAGTGGGATCGAAATAGTCACTGGACTGATTGATTTTAATCAGATGTGTCTATGATCATTCTGGGAATGATCTGTGTTCAACAGTGAAGAGATGATTTTTTTTTCTTCAAAATAAATATTGGAGTTTACAGGAATATGGCTACAATTCTCTGATCTGGCAGGAATTTTGTGATTGCCGTTTGTTGCCATAAACACTAGGAATATTTATGAAAATTATCTGTGCAATAACACAGAATAATGTCTGATGGAGGGAGAATTTACTTACTTTATTGTGATATTGGCAGCTCATTCTTATTATAATATGCCTGTTTCATGTTGAATGATTATTGTTTGTTAATAATTATGTAGTGTTTTAATATATTAGAGAAATGAGAAATCATGATTGTATGAATGTACATGTGTTGTACACATTCAGTCAGGCAGCGTCTGTCAGGGAACACACAATGTATAGTTGAGATCAGACTGACTGAGGAGGTCTAAATTTACTGAGTAACCTGAGACTAAAACTGTGTGCCTGATGTATGGAAACTTCTTATTATTCTCACCTCGTCAAATGGAATTCAAAATTGTAATTTTATGTCCCACCGGAAGGTGAGTCATGTTATTTTCTACCTACCTCCAATTGACAAAGCACGAATACGGTGTTGACTTTTTTTGTTTGCACCATTTCGTATCTTTACATACAAAATCAACATTATTTACACCCCACTTGTATTCTATGCAGTCCATAGATGGGTTTTGTATTGCTTTCATGTTCATTATTTTAAAAACAACGAAGATATTCCACTGAGAGGGGGGGGGGGGGCTGGGGGACAAAGGAAACAAACATCCATAACCACAACACATTGCCAGTTCAAAATTCTCTCTCACTTCCAGTTTCTATAACTTTCATTTTCCATAATGGCAGCAACATCTGATGTATTGGCATGCTTTGGCTTTGTTAAATGCCGATTTTCTCAGACTTGTGAGTTATTTACATTTATAAACCGATGGCAGGCTATTATTGACATGGGAGAAAATTTGCAGAATTCAGATCATACCACTGAGGCACAACATATTTTGCGTCTTGGGTTCTACACGTTGGGACATTCGGCAATCACTGGTTGCAATTTCATTTGTTTTAGGAGGGGGGAATCATGTTTATAGATAACTAGTAATACTGAACAAATCATAAATAATTATTCAGGAATGATAAGAATCTTTTGCATTTTCTTTTTTGTAATTATTAACATGAAATATTATAAAGCTTTGACTTTCAGGATTACATACCATCAACAGATGCAACCCCCTTTTACAATTTTTGACACAAAAATTAGATTCGATGATGCATTTTCATTGTTAATGTTAACATCTCAGTGTTAAAATATGTCTGAAAACCATTTCTACTTGGGAAAATATAGACAGAAATAGGTTATTGATGAAACAATATCAGTTTATTTTTTTTAATAAAAATCATGTTACCAGTGTAAAGATGCTTTGAGTCATTGGAAATATGGTATAATAATTTTTTTATATATCAATATCAAAGATGAAAAGTGCTTTATGTTTATCAATTAATTAGGTCACAGATTTGGTTTTCCGAGGTTCCCAATCAGGATTGATAAAGACAGTTTCATACTGTAAGGCGTCATGGGTGTAATAGGCTTTAATTTTTTTATTTACTATATTTTTATCTTTTTAAAACAGCATATCTAATCTAACATGTTACAGAAGTATTTATTTGTGGTGCCATAACAACTATTTCACACTACAAAATGAATTCCAAAGAGTGTAAATGAAATTGTTTTTGTGACAAATTTGTTACATTTTTGTTTTGTGTTGAATCTTTCATGTATGCACATTATACACAGTTGTATCATTGTCATATTCATACATTGATTTCAAAAGACGGATCACAGTCATCCATCTCAAACATGCAATAAAAAGTACCACATTCACAATTATATCCAGTTCAAACGCACTGCCAAAAGTTTGCAATATACGAACATGGGAATGCCAATTGAAAATTTGTTCATGTCATTGTTGAGTTTGGGGAAAGCAGTTATGTTACATATCATATCAGGTAAGTAGCAGGAAACATCTTTGTTTAGGCTTTTTGTTAGTTTTTAGACAATGAATATAAAGCATTCCATTGAATATTCAGAAGTTGATTAAACTTCATTTTGACAGTCAAGATGATAAATAAAAATGTGTGCCTGATTTTGATCGTCAAAGACATTGTCATCAGAGCTTTCTCTTTTTTTTGTACAGAAAAATGGGGTTCCCATCTATTCCAGTTTTAAAAACAGAATAAACAGCTTAATGTCTGGAGTAAGTGGCCTTTCCAGGGTTTTCCATTTGGTGATTGGAAGTTTATTTCTTCCCACAAATGGAAAATTCTTCAAAGTTCATACAGTGTTCTGATACTAACTCCACTTTTGATTGACTGGCCTGGTCTGATTACATAATACACTTGCTGTGGTTTTAAAAAACCACATTCTCACCTTGTATTTGGTTGCATTTTTATTTTATAATTTAAACAAATCTGCTTGACGCACACATATTTTTGAAATATATATATCAACAACACAAAATAACAGTAATATTCTAGTTAATATTTATATTTGTATTAATAGATTTTGATGTGGATCAGTTAGAAGTGTGAATGAAATGTGTGAAATGTTGTTCAACCTTGTGTGTTCTCCTATGTTTGTTTGTTTGGCCTTATTTATTACGTCTCATGACGCTTACCCCAGGTGCTTTGGAGATAAAGGCCATTCCAATATAGTGTTTCTCGAGCAAAGTATAAAAGAAGATTTGATCACTTGGGAAAAGACCGATCACAGCTTGAGATGAGAATCTGCTTGAAACACTTTATTGCTATAGCCTGGTTTTTATAATATATAATATAAAAAGACTTTAAAAATAATTGCAGATTAAAAATGTAAATGTTTGCCTTAGAGTCTAATTCTTGTGAATCAATCTTCAATCCTCAACATAAAAAGGTGTGTAAATATCTTGTAGAAAACCAGTGATAATAATATATTATATCTAGTTGGTATATTTCTGTAATTTATGAGTCAGGTTGTACATACTCACTGTGTATCATCATGTAGATTACATACCTACATTTCACTTGTTCATAGGTATCACTACCTTTATTACCAATTAAATTTGTGGTGCTATCATACTACCAGATGTTGAGTTAAAATATCTCATGGAAATTGACAATCAAAGTCTCATGGGATCCTTTTCGAGCAACATCTGATTTATAAATTGACCAATTGGATTGTCAGATCTTAATAATGTGCATAGAAGAGCAATGTACTTTGTTCCAAGTGGCATATGGAGTTGGTATCCGAATTTGCAAATTATCGGCATTCTGCAATTAACTTTTCTGATATCAAATTACTGACTGCCATTGATAACATAAGAAATTAGTTATTTTATCATTTGACACTCATGATAATAAATTTAAAATTCAAAACGATACAGTGATTGTGAAATTTAAAACAAATTTGGACAGGGAAATTGCAAATTCAAAACTTTGTTTCCTGCAAATAAATGTAGTAATTTTATGTCAGAACATTGGAAATTGTAGCACAAATGGCCCATGGCTTTGTACATATTTTGTCTCTAATAATTTATGAATGTAAATAGACAACTGTGCCTTTAAATGATTTTATCAGTGAAATACTCCTGTCAGATTAACTGAATGCTCCCTTGATAATCATGATCAATATTCAACACATTAGAAGCTGCAGCAGGTTGGTGCCACCCTGGTATTGCACACATTTTTATACACGTTTGTACACAATATTAAGTATCAGAGCTTTATGTTTATCAAATCAGGATTATAAAGATGTTGTTGATTTCATAAATTTTCATAAATTCTAATGCATTTTTAAATCATGTATTTTAATAATTAGATTTGCTGGATTGTAATAAGACAACCAAAAAAATCCTCACTTTTTTCTGATTAAGACCAATATGAATGCTGATTTGTGCACTTAACCAGTTTCTGGCTGTAGAGATTGCCATTTGAATATGTATATATAAAAATATTGTGTACATTCTTTTAAATAGTAAAATCTGCTTAATCAGGGAGTTAGAATCATGAATTCTGTTATGAAGCAATACAATGTTTGCTTTGTGTGCCACTGGAACATTGATACTGAGGGAGTGATACTGGTTTATTGAGTGTTGTAGACTTTATTTCCTGAAACACATTTGCTTGTGACTTGTAAACAGTTTCATCACTTTCTTTGGGACCAAGATAAATTTAATATTCGACCCTTTAAAATGTTTTTATATATTTAGCACATGTGAGGACAAAATTAAAACACTAAAAACTTAATTTATTTTGTTAGTACTAGATCTCTTCTCCTGCTTTCATTTTGGTATGGTAAAATAAGTTTATTAGTGAATCAAATCCAAGTTTTCAAGTTACTTGGATGTGGTGTTCTTGAATATAACAGTCGAGTCTAGTAATGTAAACTGATTGTAATTATATGGAGCTCTCCAATTTTAGTGGGAGAAATTGTAAATGGATACAGAAGTGAATGAATCTGTGTATGTATGTATACATGTACTGTACAGTCATTGTAATTATTCAAATCATGATGGCCTGACCACAAATAGATAAGTCAGGTGTTTTGTTTTAATAGGATCTCACCTCATTATGCTAAATCAGATGGCATTTAATAAAAATTAATGTTGTCATATCATAGACTAGTTGTTTGTTGTCTGTCTCCATCATGTGAAGGAAGTGGGGCCATACGATATGACTGTATATCAAAACAAATTAACTTTCATATGGCTATACCTGGGTGGGGAATTTTACTTTATTCTGGTGTAATAGTGTTTGCATGCACAATCAACTGAGTTTAGGTTTTAACAGGTAATTTTCCATTATAATACAAGCGTATTCAAAAAAATAACATGGACAAAAACGATTGAATATTTTCATGGCATGCTTTGAAAGTATTAAATGATGCTTTTTCCATATCTCATTACAAGATCTGAGGAATACTAACTTAAAGGTATTAAGCATTAATCCTATAATTTGGTGTATTGAAAGCTAATCCACATTTGAACATCATGACAAATTTAAGTTGTACATAAAGCTATAAAATAAGTTGCTTTAAGACACAGAATTTGCACTCCTTGCAGAGGTCTGTCTCGGCCATTAGCTGCATGCGACGGGTAAACACGGGTAGCGTGAACTTTTCTTGACCTCAATTGAGGCTCAAAGTAGGGTATCACTGTTTGACGTCATTCTGGTGCTATTCAAAGGGCAATATATTTCTTGATGTCATAAGTGTATTACCATAGATTTATGAAGTCATTTTAACTTTCAGTGCCTCTGATAACACTCCACATACAAATGACGCCAAGAAAAAAGTGTGACTCCATAAGAGGGCTATGAATTAGGGTCTTGTTCAAATAGATTTCACAGACATTGATGGGGATGCATCAATCAAACAGTTAATAGACATGAATGACAAATTCATTTATAATCAATATGTGAATTTTAAACATTTTTTTTTACAAAATTGGTGCTTAATCCATTTAAGGTTCATATGTATGGAAAAATAGATTTGAGGTATCTCACCTCAATGAAGAATGAAGAAAATTGAGGACCTGGATACTTTTATCATTAAGCTTATTTAAGAATTGATCCTTATATTTTAAATGCCTCTATATTCTGACAGTTATTTACAACCAAATCATTGAAAAAAATGTATCATTGTAACATTCAATTAAACAACAAAAGAAATACACCTGTTCTAGATGTGCATGTGGGCCTTTCAATTCTATAAAGGTAGTGCTAATTTAGTAAAAGTTGAAAACAGAATACATGCTAAACTCTTGAGATTATCATGATATTACGAGCCCTAGACTAAAATTATGCTGAGGTGTTGAGCACAAACTTCAGATTTCAATTTTTCAGAATGGGCCGGCATATGCATGGCAGGCCCAAAAAATAAAGTACCGGTAGATGCATCTTATTTACAACTTCAGCCTATCATTATGAAAAACATTCAAGATCCCAAATGCTATCATAAAAAATTGAAGGTTAAGCTAAAACCTACCGGTATATGAGCCTCAGAATAATCAAAAGCATACATATGGCAAGGATAATGATATAAATACAAACAATAACCTTTCTGAGGACAATTTTCACAAGAATTTGACAGCATGTCTATTCTCTCATGGAAAAAAGTCATGGGAGCATAAATTATATTATGTTAACAGTCTCCATATAATATAAGTAACTATGAAATTGTGTATGTTGACACACTACAGAAGAATAGTTACTTTTCTTATTTCAAATACCATCATACTGAGACATGCATTGAGATTGGCTCCAATAAGTCTGCTAAATTTCACTATCAGACTAAATATTTAAATCAGCTCCAAGTTTGTGCTAAATTTTAGGATCATGCACAATGATATGAAGCTAATATCTTAGTGTATTTAGCTGAGTTTTGGCATATTATATTATTCTACATGACCTTGCCACACTGTGGAAAATTAGTAAAAATAACATTGTTAATGTCATGATTACATTTATTTACAAATTATTTTACATTTTTGATATTTCAACCCTGTTAAATAAGTGTACATAAAATTGAATAATTTTCTTTATCTATTGATTTCATTTTTTTAGAAGCCATTAGTAGTAAAGGCTTTTGATGAAATGTTTCAAATCATGTCCCTTGATCTTGCAGAAATGATGATGCCAATTCTGGTTTTACATATCCTTCGATAATGTTTCCTTGTTAACTTAAGATTTCTTTACATTAGAAACATCACATATAAAAAAATCCAAGCAGGATCACTCTGAATGTTTCAACACACCAATCCTCAATGGATTCCAAACACACCAGTCCTCAATGGATTCCAAAGCCACAAATGTCATAGCTTACAGGTCATTATCTGTCCCTTTTTAAAATTTAAAAATGTTCTCTATATTAAATGTCTGTTTCCTATGTGCTTAGTTTTTCAGCTTCCTCTTGTTGTCGGACTAACTCTGCTTGCCTTTCTGATTGTTCAAGTGCAAGTTTCTCTTCTTGTCTTCTTCTATAGGCTGCCTGATACATTGGCCTCTTATCTGGAAATACATATTCAATAACAATAACACTGAGAAAGCATATTCTGCAAACAAATTTTGACTGTCATTTCAAATCAATTTCTGAAATACAAACATCAAAACATAGGCGAATTGCACTAGAGCTATGCTGATTATTACTTTTTTGTAATGTGCGTTAACATTTTCTGGAATTGCCTGCGATTGCTTCATATATGAGCAGGCAATAATTTCGACTAATCGAAATGCATGTTACAAATTGAATTTGGTCCCAACTTGTTATCTCGATTCTCATATTCAAAATGGCAGCTTCCTTCACAACTCTCCTTCAAATTTTGAAAAAAATCGTAACAAAATGGAAAAAGATATGAGCCTAATGAAAAATAGATTGAATTGGTCCACTGAAAATACATCTTTTGTATTAATAGCACATAGCTCCATCCAGTGGTTTCAAAGGAGATCAAAGTTGACAGACAGAATGACAGAAAATTCCCCAAATCTCTCCTCATTTTAGCTATGATGAGCTTGATAGACAGAATTTGTCCCCTGTAAATACATCTTACCTACTAGTAACTGAGAACTCCAACCAGTATTTCCAGAAGAGAAAATAAAAGTTGACAGACATACAGAATGACAGAATTTCTCTCCTCTCAGTTCAAAATCTATGCTATGCATGACTTAAAAGCTATTAAAATGCATAAAATAAAATATTCATACATACAAAGCAAATATATGATCCCCTTGTAACCAAGCCAAGCTGTCCCAACTGCAGTGACAGCTATAGAGGTTGTCACAACTGATCTGTGCAGGGCATCATACACCCGATTCTTTGTCCATCTTCCCTTACTCATCTTGAATAATTTCTTCCTGCAGCTTGAAGAAAATAACAATTTATGCAATGATTTTATTCAAATGTATGCAATCTAGTTGTATTTTACTTGTCAACTCCATAACTTAAATGATCAATGTAGAGAAATGGGGCAAATAACATGCTCACTTTACCCCAACACAGAATGCCATTTTGATAGGCATAATATAATTGTTTACCTTTTAGTTATACATTTAGACATGGCCTTCAAAAAGGTGATTAATAAATTCAACCTCAATTCAACCTCAAACATCCCAATTTCTTCGCAAAAAAAAACAACACTACTTTCGTCAGAAAAGATTTCAGTTGCAACCAACTACTTGACTTGAAAGACAAGTTGTGTAGAATACAAAGTGGTATTGAACACTTTTTTCATTGTATCAATACTGACAATAGTCAGGTATCTCTCAGTTTCACCAACAAAACGAGATATTCTTTGGTACTATTTCTTTCCTTGGGACACTTTTTCTTGGACAAATTCGGTTTATCGAAGCCTGACAAAGGGGGTAACTGGGACGGTATAAAGTACGGACATCCAACAAGCCAAATCACAGTCAAAGGTATTGTGCTGAAAACGTGGATACTCCAAGTCCTAGAATTATTCATGTGAAACCTTGAATCTTTACAGTGATACACTTTACTTCACATTGATTCACACAATCACAGTCTTCCCGATAGTCACCAGACCTTCAACGAACATTCGGTCCGACAAAGTTGACATTTTCGCCGGACCGAAAGCATTTTTACCGGACCATAAAAAAAAGAAAGAATATCATCGTGAAAAGTAAACAAGCCAGGTACAAGCTTCCCAAACGGTGATATAATTAAAATCTTTGTTTTATTTTGCACATAGAAATATTCTGACACGTGTCGGCAATAGTCCGCCTTCATTTTATCAGTTTAAAGTATGCACAAGTCAGAGAAAATGCGAGTTTAACAATGCTTAAATACGCATATAAGACACAAGGTCGTCATTATGAAAACCGGAAGTGACAGGGACAGGCTCATATTTTTGGCGCGAAAATGATCGTACGCTATTCATTCGCATTGAAAATATTACTGTATTGCGCAATGATGGATCCCTGACACTTCGTATTTACGTTTTACTTTTAAAATGACTGCCGAACATCTCGAGGGATAAATTTTGAGAAAAGTTAGAATTTTCACAAAAATACATGTCGGACACGAGGTCCGACTACGACAGAAAATATGCCGGACCGTGGTAAAAAATATCGTTCTGGACCGGCGGTCCGGCGGTCATCAGGAAGACTGCAATCACAGTCACTGTCACAAGTGATTTGACAATGCATGAATGTCACTGCCAATCCCTTCTTATATTATGTCCATGGCATGTACTTTAACTCTAGGCTAATAACCGCTGGAGATGACCCTTGTAGTTTCTGGCAATCACGGTCTACTTCATCGGCGGAAAATGATCACTGATAAGTACAAAATCTAGAAACTACAGCTGTAAACCACTTACAAAACACGTTCAGGCTTCAGGGTCAGTTTGAGCGGAAGTTTAACACCTGGTGTTGATCTGCTGTAAACTTTTTAGGTGACCATATATTTTATCATATTTACAAAATTTAAATTATGTACTATTCCAAAAAGCACTAACCAAACTCTGAATAATATAAATATTGGGTTATTATTTTCCAATAAATTATTGATTTACTTAATGACGAGTTATATGTTAAAATGAGGAGAGGATCTGCTTCAGTTTGACAACACACTATTTTTTTCCGCTAAAATTGTTTTGTACGGTTTTGACGAGACAGCTCGAAATTTGTCAAGTTACACGCGCTAGAGAGGAATTTCAGTAACTCAAAGAAGGGCAACTTACTACATTTTTCTGAAATTAACATTTGATTAGGTTGTTTAATCTCACAGCTCAATTTATTTGAGCAAGTGCACGCCGGAAGTAGTATCTCATGCAGGTTTCCATGGAAATGGACGACGCTTTGAAACCCAGATATTCAGTGATGGCATAGCAAGGACAATAATTGTGAGAAAACAAGGACTCCACTATCATTGTAATTTTCTAAATAGCTGTGATACGACCTTGAATTCATTCATATTTATTTACCCAGTTTACGATGTCACAATATGAAAGCAGAGCCATAAATGGCCGATCAAAAGATTATGACAGCTCATCAACAAAGTAAGTTTTCAGTGATAATTATGTCTGTGAGCAATATAATTTTTATTGCTCTCACGTTATATTTAAGCCTGATGACAATTTTATCAGAATTAACATGTTAATTCATGTGAATTTTAATTATAAACAAATAATGTAGTTTCATTGTTTTGTTGAATAATTTCAGCGGGATGCAAGTTGCTTTTCCCTCATAAACTTATAGGGCTAACAACCGCCCATTTCGCGCATTTTGGTCTTTGTCAATAAATAAATAAACTGACATAACATGAATAGTTATCAATATGTGTGCTATAGTGGGGTATATCCATCAGTAAGACTTGTCATTACTTTAACTTATAAAGCGATGTGCGGATGCTAAATTCTAACAAGATTGACAAGTGAGAGTCACATCTTTGCGCAAACAGCATGAACAACCATAGACGTCGCGCACTGGACTCTTTTCAATGCCAAAAGATGAAAATTAATATATCGATCATCTGACTTACATATTTGAAGAGAAGAGCTCAATAGCTCAAATTTGAGTTGTCAATGATGAAAATCGGCCAAGAACTGACAGAGCAGTGCCCATTTGTGTGTTTTTGTAACAAAATGCTTCTTCCGCACGTGCGTATTGTCACATTGGCGAGGTCACTGGGTGCAATTTTCATAACAATTGATTCATACGAATCATATCGTTTATTCTTTGACAAAAAATACAATGTTTCATTTGTTGTGTGTATACAAGACAGTTTCACAATTATCAGCCAATCCTATGGTTGCGCGAATCCTATGTGAACCCCTGATGGATGGAAAGGGTGTCGACATGCACCAATGACACCTAGCAAGAGGGCTTAAATGTCCCCATTGTTCTGACTGAATGACATCATTTTGTAATATTTTGTAGGACTGCAACTTGTTACAATGTAATCATGGTAATGATGTCAGACTTTTTTGACCCAAGTACTTTGGATTGAATATGAAAAAATACTGTATAATATTAACATAAACTGTAAATAATTATTCAAAAAAGCCTAACAGACAGAAGGGACGTCAACATCCACCACCAACAAAAAAAGGAAGGACATTAACGTCCCCATTGTTCCAAGTTTATGACATCATTTGTGGCATTCTCTAGGGTTGCAACACAGAGAAAGCATTAGGTTTCAACCTCTCGTGGTAATGTATGTGCAGGATAGGGAGGTATACACAGATATATCCATACACCAAGAGATGAAACACATTTCTTGGGATCTCTCTACATTTAAGCTCAGATATGGGAATTTTCTGCAAATTAAAAACTGACAAAGACTTTGGAAATACTTTTTTATTGTAGAATATTTTAATCTGGGAGCATTTACAAAAAATATTCTACATTTGCTAACCTGTATATGTCACAGTGGATAAATTATGAGAAAGTTATTTCCTGTCTTAGAATGATATTGCTGACATTTGATGTGATTATCATGGTCATTAGCCAGCATGTGTAAACAATTGTGTACATGCTGAAAGCCACAACTTGCTACAGAGTAATAATGGTAATGATGTCAGGCTACTTGGATCATAAATCTTTGAACCAAGGACTTCATTGAGCATATTGAATAACCATGGTTATCATAACTTATGAATTATATTAATTCAGTATGCAGATACACTTGTCCTGCCAAAGAACAAAATTTTAATATGGTTAATTGTTTCAAGTTTAAAGTTTGAGTTGAAGCAAAAAGTTAAGCTTGATCAAGGTAGTTGATGGCATGCACTACAATTGAGTGATATTCATAGTGAGTTAAAAAAGATTTTGAAATCCAACTTGAATAACTAAAAAATGAAAGATATTTTAATGGTCATATTAGTCAGGTCCACACGCACACACATATATATATATATTATATATATTGAATTCTTTCCACATGTAGATCTTTGTCCATCAACGTTATAAATAGGTCCTTATCAGATGTAAAAAGATAATATTTTTCTTCCAATATCTTAAGACAACACATGGATAGTGTCAATTTTGTAGAGCATTATTCAGTGTGTAACATTGATATGTCATATTAAGTTATAATATATACATTTCAAAATAATATTTTCATGAAAGGAATGGAACAGTTACAGGAATGGTGGGATAAGAAACTAAATAATTTAGCACATTGGCAGTCGTGAGAAAAAATGCAGAGTATTTGGTTCATACTTGTTATTTAGCATCCTTCTTTTTCAGGTCATCTCAAGGTGGAATTAAGAAATATGTTAAAAGGGTATGTATAACTTCTCATGGACAGTTTACTGTCATTATCTGAGGTACTGGAAGAGAACTTCCAGTGACTCTTAAAAATCACTCTGTCTTTCCTGTGTTCGATTGTGTGTGTATGTGTGTGTGTTGTGTATTAGTGTGTCCGTGTGTGTGACTGTTACCTCTTGTTTTGTTCATTTATTTGTCCCCTCCATTAGAATTATGTTATGTATACTGTGTCGTGTTTCCTTATATGTGAGGCATCTGAGCATCCATGAGAGTATGAGTCGTATTTGGCAAGAAAGAAGTTATTTTAGGCCACATGCATGGCAAATTTCGACCAATTGGAGTCATTTGATGATTTATTATGACATTTTACTTAACCTTTTTGTGACCAAGCTGAATTATTCAATGATTTATTTTCACAAAACCTAAGAATGTCACAAAGTAAGATTGGCTTGATGCCCCCATATCATGTGAATTTATCCGGAGGTGGTTTATTTTTTTCTGTGCAGTGCTGCCACCACATGAAAAAAGATTTCCAACATGGGAGATTGCCACCAGGGGTTAATTAATATCATTTTTGGAACATTCCAAAATGCAGTCTTAAACATGTATATTCAGGCCTTGACATAAAGAGAAAAATGTTGGTTGCCCAGTTGGGCCACCAGAGCATGAAAAGTGGTGGCCCGAAGTTTCTAAGGATAATAGGACATGTGATACAATAAAGAGCATTGTACATAAGGCTGTATAGTTTCTGAGTGGGGGATACTTGTCCCAAAAAAATATTGATCATGATATGATATCTATCAAGGATTAGAATAATAAAATCAAGATAGTTTGAGCCACTAAAAGACAAAAAATAAGGTTGCCCAACTGGGCCACTACAACAGAGCATTCACTGGCCCGAATAGAGGATCTGGTGGCCCTCGGCCACAGGGCCAGTGTGTATGTCAAGCCCTGTATATTTGTTCTCTGCTTTAACACTTACATATCCAAGCTTATGGTACATCATACAGGGGACATATGGGAATGATCCTTTGATTTTTTAGGTCGCAAGGCAACTGTGACTTAATAGGGCAGTGGTCAGATCTCATCTTTATCACTTACACATCACTTTAGAGTCTCTTTATTGTTGCTATCTTCACTCGATATGGCTGTTTATATTTAGGCCAAAGGCATGTGGATGGCACAGTGGTCTTAATATTTAACAGTGTCTACGAATTAGGTCAGAGAGCAGAGTGCAAGTGCACTTAACAGACCTCAGTACAGAGTAAAATACCAGTACAATGTATATAGTATTAAGGACTGTGGCTGAAGACATATATACTATTATTGTTGACAGTCCAACATGTTATTTTTATTTTGATATATTGAGGTAATATTAAACTCATCATAATTATCAAGTTCCACTGTTGTTTTTGTGTAAATATACAGTAAAATTATGAATTCAGTTATTGTAAAAGAACTTAATCTGATGTTTTCATTCTGTAACTATGCAAACACTAAAGAATTCTTAGCCACAAAGCAATCGCTAATGAGAACCAAATCGGTATGATATTGATTGATAGAAATTAGCAAATTATTGATTTGAGTCTATACTGGTCACTCAGTTATTGATGTTAATCAAGTCCAAGTGTTTAACATTGTATTTGTGAAAGAAATTCTATTTGTGATTTTAACTGCACTGTATTAAAAAAATAACTTTACTATGTTACTCAGCAGTATATGTGCAAGTTTGAATTTTCACTATTGTTAATAAGCATATCGGTGATAATAATTATGTGGTTTTCAGAGCTCCAGTAACAGCAGTATGGAAATCTTGCCACCTGACGGTAGTTATATATTATTTACATTTCTGTGACCTTTTATCATACATAAAATTTGTTGTGTCTTATTTTCAACCCCAGCATAAGTCAGTTTTAAAGGGCTCTCTTGAAAGAATTTTGTTGTAAACTTATGGAGTTTCAGTGACTAGACAAATTGATGTGATAACAAAGTAATAAATCAAGCCCATTGAGCACAGCATTAAGCACAACATTATTTTTATAAACCTTATCCACTGAGTTTTAACGTTAGGGGGAACAGGGACACTTCATACAGAGGATCACAGCTGCATGAAATGTGTTGTTGATTGTTGCTTAGTTACCAAAAGGTATGACGTCACTATTTCATTGATGAATAGCCACAGCACCATTATGACGTCATTAGTCCTTGAACTACATGAAATAGTGCACCTTTGTAACATACCAAAGTAAGCTAAATAGGTAACATACTTCTGTCCAAAGGGGATCATTGTTGATACATACACATATAAACATCATTTCTTGGTCTTTTATGACTAATCCATTAGCCAGTAGCTGCTGCATTCGACTTCATCACTGCCCAGTGATACAAAATTAGAAGTAAACAAAATATCATATTTCTCCAAATTTCCCACGCTTTTTATGACGAAATTGAGAAGTTTTGCTAGTTTAATTACCAAAATTTAAGAACAGGTGTACTCCAAATATTATTCTATTTAGTTTAAATAGATGGAATTTTGATTAATGGTCTATATTTTGATATACCTAACTTTCTTCAAACTCAAGTCAAAAATTACCAAATGGTGTCAAAAATTTGCATTTATTTGAATCATTTTATTTACAAAAACACAAATTACTTGAGTAATAAGACATCTTTTAAAATTCTGTCTATTTAAACTAAATAACATCATTCTAGCTTAAGATTAATGCCTTAGTTCTACAGATTGATAGTGTAGTTGTTCACAAAAATGTTTTTCAAGTTAACTCTATCTTTTCTAAAATTGTTACCAAACAAACCATCTTTTTCTGATTTTTACTGTAACTTTAAATGTAAAATGATTAAGAATGATAAAACAAATTAAAAATCAAATCAAAAGAAAAATCTATCCCGAAGCATTTGATACCTTAAAGGCTGAAATCCTTTTTGTAGTTATTTTTATACAAAGCAATCATCTTGTACCATGTCATTTTTTGGGGTTCAAATGACTTTTTTTGGCGTGAAAAAAGAACTTTAGAAGTTCCCCCTAACGTTAAGTATTTTGTGTTAAAAAACTATAAATAAAAAATTATGCATGTTCTCATATATCAATTTTTGTATTTTTACCAGATGGCCATAGTGAATTTTCAAATTCTAGACCATCAAGTGCCTGTTCCAATTCTTCCAGCAGGTGAGTGTAATTAAAACTATAAAATGTTTCTTGAACAATTTGCTATTTTAAAAATATTTTCAAATCCATCAAATAATAGAAGCCAGTTTATTGCAACAGTTATGAATTTTATATCAGACCAAGTAGTGCAAGTAGTCGCCCAAATAGTAGTGCCAGTCGTAGAGCGCCACCTGTGAACAAGCGCGGTGACCCCTCAAGACCCATGCGAACTCCGACACCCACCAAACAAATAGCCCTTCAAGCAGTTAAAAGGAAAAAAGAACCAAGGTATACATGATTTACTAGATGTTGACTCATATTTTGCATTTTTACTTTTTATATTTCGTATATATTCATTTTATATGCTGATTAAGTTTTACCTTTAAAAACCTTTTTTCATAAAGTTATCACTTTTTATAATTTTGTGTTACTTATTTTGATGAGAGTTTTTACATTTGGTTTTATCATTCATGGTTTTCTTTCTCTAGTCATAATTTAGCAGATATTAACTGGAAAGAATGTGAGGCACAAGAGATTATTAGACTTCAAAGGTAATATACAAATTATTACAGAAGGTCCATTTTTGAATTCTTGAGGGAGGGGGAATGTTAAAATAAGGCATTGTAAAAGTCTTGTGACTGCTATCAGCTTTTGACATGCATATATTCCAATAATGAAATCATATTGCATTTTGAATAGTGATGTGATTGGTTCATGGAAAAAATACTCTTGCAATATTTAATCACTAAAATCATGGAAGATTGACTTGTTCCAATATAGCTCAGAATCCATAAACAGTGCTGGAGAAATTGACATGTCAATATCAAAATTTAACAGTTCAGAACAAGTTAGAAGCACCAAATTTTGAAAAATTCAAAGATATTAATCAAATTTTAGAGTTAACTTGATTTTAGAGCTAATCTTGTTTGATATATTGAGATATTTGATTATATTTGTATTTTCATCACCAAGTACAAGTGAAGACAAAGAGAATTTACGAGTAGACGGAGATGTGTTATCTGGGATGTCCAAGATGTCTCTCAAGCCCACTGCCAAGGTCTCTGTTCCATCACCACACAAGCCGTCCAAGGATAAATCTAATCATTCAGGGGATAGCAAAAATTCAAGCAATAAGTAAGCTTGATAGACTAATATCGTTTTTTGTGGGGGGTTTTTTTTCTCCTGGATATCAAATTTAATGTCAGATTTAATTTAATAACACCAATGATCTTGTATCTAAGTTTTATATTTTTTAAATGATTAAGAAATCTCTTTTTAAAGACATTTTATGTGTTGAGTTATCAAAAACATTATTAAAAAATTCCAAACTTTATGGGCATTATCTTAACAATTAATAAAATACATCTATATGTATGCCAGAGTGAAAAGGTTAAATTGATGAAAAAATTAATTGCACTTTGTGATTACAGTGTTGATATAGAGGATAGTGATGAGTTTGATACAGATCTGGAGGATGGGGAAGAGGAGGACTCATCTTCAGAGGAGGAGCCTGTTATTAAAGCTCCAAACGAACTCATGATGGAGGTTTGTATAAACAAAAATACTGATTCATTGTGGTTTTATTTTTTATTTTCTTAACCATTGTGAATATAGACATGGAATTAACATATATTCAACTCCCTTTTCAGTTTCTTGAATGCGTAATGCAGAATGATTGGAAAAATGCTGATAAACTCTGCAAAATGAGTGAGTACATGTATTGTTGAATATCTATGTTTGGGGAGGATGGTATTTTATGGCATCCACCAGAGGGCAGATGAGTACTAATATAGCATCGTCACATGGCAGGCATTGGAGGGAACATTATGCCTCTATCTCTGGAGATTAATAAATGTCGTTCTTGGTGAATATCTTCACATACTCTTAAACTGATGCCCTCATTTTTAATAATTGATCAGTTTCTTTGTTTCAAATGTATTGATTGAATCCAAGTGATTTGTAGAAGGATAGGAGCTGCCATGTTCACATCAGTGTCTTAAGTCATATGGGCTGGGACAGTGATGATAGACATATGATACAGGATTATATAGAATACATATAGAATATTTGAATGATTATTGTGTTGCAATTTGAAATGAAGCTAAATGATCATGAGCCATTTTTATTTTTAGTTTTGCAATGTTGAAAAGCAGACAGATGTTGATTGTCATCTCCTGCCATTGTTGCTAAATGAACACTACTTGTGAACATTTGGTAGCTGCTCTCAGTCTGGTTGAAATAATCGCCCTTGATTCCCACCATTATCTCATTTGCTGTGCAACTGGATGCATGTATGGCACTCATAGTATTATTATTAAGATAGTCTAAGCATTTATAGAAGTGTAATGGGTAATGTGGTTTGCCACAGGAAATATGCACCTCAAATCATCAATTAAATTTCTACTTGAAATTGGAAACCGGGAAGCAGTATTGTGAGCAAGGATGGTTATTGATGCAGTCTTTTGAAACAAGTTTGATTTTGTCCTTTGTGGTATTTATTAATATGATATTTAAATCTAACATGACTGTGGTTCAAAAAGCATGCTTGTCATTGAAGCCAAATATAGTGGTATAATTTTGGTTCATCTCCTTGAGATGATATAGATTTGCAGATAAAAAAAATCATCTCAAATTCTTGGCTTTGCATGAAATATTATGAAACAATGTATACCAATATCAATTGTAAATTAAATTTCAGGGTTACTTCAGTATAAGATTATCAATATTGTGCAAAAATGTATTTTCGTGTGTTCAGATAAAAATATCAGCGGGTCAGAAAGGAGAATTTTAGGTCATTCTTCCTTTGGTCATTATGATCCATAGAAAGGTGATTTTGTCCAACCTGCCAGTGCCTGAGTGGGACATGTAATTTTCTGCATACCAATTGACACTTCTATATGTGACTATGTTAACACTTTTCTACTGTGTCAACTTGGCCATTGTGTACCTTTCCAACAAAAAAAAACACTTTTCACACCTGCCATGCCTTCTATACAGTTCTTATATATGTCTCATATTATTTCCAATAATGTACAAAAATTGCCCACCTAGAAATCACACTAAAATATTGCTCATATTTTCTCTCTCACCTCTGGTTCTCTTCCATTTCTGGTTTCCATTATGGTGGTAAGGTCTGACACTGAGTAGGTTTTGGCTTTGTTAAATGCTAATTTTCTCCAACTTATGGGTAATTTACATTCTGCTAAACGATGGTGGGCTATTATTGACACATGGGAGGATATTTGCAGAATTCAGATCTCTTCACACCGCTGCAACACAACGTCTTTTGTGCCTTACACAGGGCAAATTATCAATAGGATGAGAGGCTTCACTTCCAAGTTTCATTGATATTATGGTTTTTAAGTGTATTTGGACAATTATAACAGTTAAACAGCAGAGAATATTGGACATCAGACAAATCTGTTGTCATGGATAGTCTGTTGTGTACAGAGATTTATTCCCGACATCAGTTTTTGTCGGACATCCATACTCTACACAGGGTTGGATATTTTTCAATGTCTGATTGCAGATTAATGTAAATTGATAGCTCATTTTTCTTTAAATTTGCAGTTAATTTGGTGAATTCATAATTATATTGGTTTATTTATAATCATTACTTTGAAGTCTCATATTTATAACAAGCCAGGAATGTTAAGTAAAAAGTACCAGTAGCTAAAATTATCAAAGGATATCAGATTTAATTTTTATTTTGAAAATCAGTAAAGCTGACTACTTTCTCATATTAATGGGTGTAAACGAGCTTTTCTTGAATGCACAATATGGATCAGAAATAGAATATGAAATAAATGGACATTTTATCCATGATAATATGAAAACAGTATTTTGGTTTAGTCATTGAGATTGTCAGCCTCAGAACTATCAGCAATAGCTAGAATATTAGATAGAATATTAGACTAGATTATCAGGTTTTCTATCCCCGTTATTTAAATGGTAAGTGGTGATGACTAGAGTTTCAGTTTGTTCAGACCCAGAGTATCAGTTACATCCAGGCATGGTTATTTTGAATACATCCCAATGAAAATATAGAGCAAACTAGCCCAAGATAGCAGTCATTAAATCTATTCATCTAGGAATAAGCAGCACATATTGTCTTAGAACATTTCACACAATTTTTCTCTTTTCTATTGTTATTTTTATTCATTACTTTTATTAGTAGAAAAAGGAGCTTAATGAATTTGGCCATTTCTGTGCTTGTTTTTGACTTTTGACGATATTTTCTTTGGGTAAGAGGATAAAATGTGGGTTATTTTTAATGTAACAGATTGTTATAGAAACCCTTCAGGCCTTTGTTGTTTGATACTGTGGAGTAAGCTCTCATGGGGCCCAATGTAGCTTTCTGGTCCCATTACAGTGGCCTAGGAGAACCTACGAGGGATGCACGGTCCACCGCAAATGTTATTATATAGATGAGCAAATCAATGTTGCTGCTGGATGATGGCTCTAAAAACCTGCTGCGATATAGTGCCACCTTACACGACGTCACTGCTCAAGCCGGTTTGCAAATGGGATTACAGACATGTACAAATCAATGTACATACTTGTAAAGTGATGAAAATATACAGGATATTGGGGCAAGATTGGGGCAGGCTGGGTCAGAAGTAAGGACCTCTATTACACAGTTCTATGTGGCCAGTCCACATAAGGGGCTCTTGGAGTAGAGCAACGAGTGCTGCCCCGGGGTTCTCACTGACTGATCTCTAGACTCTTACACTCTCAAGGCCAGTTACTCTTTCCTTTATTGCACATAAATAGAAAAAAATGTCCTTCAAGCAATCAATATATATATATATATATATGTAGATATTCAAGATTTCTTTTTCTGTACAGTATGAATAATTTTCTGTTATTATGATTTGCTTTCTCCATTCACATAAAAGTTGCGAAAATCATATTTTGGGACAACTGACACTTTTCTTGTCATTGCAATCTGGATAAATCCAGCTAATAAAGTAGATTTGTCCCATAATGATCACATTGCTGACCTGCAAGAGTGTACAGATAGACAGCAAGAGCATTGCCACAATTTTCAAACTGAAGATATCAAAAGACGAATTCAACCTCATTAAGAGAGTGACACACAAATCAAGGAAGGAATGTCATCCTATTCCCCTGTTAGAAATATTCATTTCCATCTGCAATAACTGTATAATATATATATATATATATATATGTATATATGAGTAACATGTATTGAAATAAAGTGATACCAAACAGGCAGTGCTTTGTGAGAACATAGGTTAAGAAATTTTGAAAGTTTGTGGAAATCAGTTCAATATAAATAATTTTACAGTACACTACACAAGATTCAATTTGTTCTGCCAGTATACCACAATGCATTGCTGCAAATGATATTTCCCTGTCTCTTAACAGATATATGAGAATCAGTACTGTCAGATATTGCTTTGCATCCAAATTTAACATATATTTATTGTTAATATGAAATGATCAGTTTGTAATATAAACATATTAGTAATGGTAAAATAGACCTTAAGGAATTTATTTATATTTTACAAAAAAGACCTTTACCCTCATCATGCAAATGAATCTTTAAGTTGCGTATGGGACTTTGACTCTTCAATAAATACATGAGCTAAAACTCTTCCAAAACATGTGTGTTATGTCCAGGTGTTGTAATATTCTGCATCAGAGAGTCAGCCAGGGAGAATTTAGCACAGTCATGTGACACGGCTATGGATAGACTGTATCCATCTCCATGCACTCACAGCCATGTGGACACTTTTTGTTAATCAAATATGCACAAGCAGAGCCACGATCAACAAAATGGATGAAATTTGTTTTCAACTGGATGTGCTAATAATGTTTGTTGTCATCTTATGAGGTTTGGTTCAGAAATATGCTACTACTGTGTGTAATGGTCTGAGTTATGAAGTGTAGGTCAGTGTTCAAACCCAGAGATAAGCACATACTGCATGTAATGGACTTAATTAGAAGGTGCAGGTCAGTGTTTAAACTCAGAGATATTCACGTACCATATTCAGAGGTCTTAATGTTAAACGGATCATTGTCTTCCAAGCAAATGATCAATTCTTCTCACTTAAGATTTAAATTTGTTTTTTAAAAATGGATAATGCAATATTTTTTATGAACAGTTTAAGATAAGATATGGTTTCCGAGCAGAACATTCTTGAGAATTAGTACAATACTATTTATGTAATTTAGGTCTGTTATTTTATTAGAATCATGTCTTTTAGTTTCAATAGTTGAAGTGTGTCTTTGTTTATAAAACAATTGAAATATTTACCAACATTTGATGTCATTTTGCAATTTCAACCTGATAGTGAAGAAAGTTAAAGATTTCAAAATGTAGACCATTAATCAAAATTCCATCATAAGAGATGCTTCCATGTTAAATGATGTATCCATGTTAAATGGTGTTTCTATGTTAAATTACAAATGCTAATCCCTTCAAAACAGAAATACATTATCTTTATGTAGTGTAAAGATGCACCATATTTTATTTGTTTCTTTCAGCATACACTCCAATAATAATATATCTGTCTTAAGAGCTAATTTAGGTTAAATATATGTTTGAAATTTTGTTAAAGAGAAGTACAAAAGTGCATTTCAGAAATTCTGATCATTCTAATAAACAGTATAGAACAAAAAACATTTAAAAGGAGTAATTTTCTCAAGGAAAAGTGGGATACTGGTCAGGAAATATTCTGTTTAGGAAGAAATTTTTTGGTGTTTTATATATATATTGATTAATTCTTAGAATTAAGAGTAATAACCAATTCTATAATTACAGTCCATAAGATATTTTTTATTTTCCCTCTAAATATATTGCAGTCTCAAGGCTTTGGAGGGGAAAAGAAGAAATCAGAAAAATATATAACCAGGTTATTCGTTGTATGCAAGACTCTTCATTCTTTTGATAATGACAAAATTGCATTATGTCTGATCAGATCCATCATGTTACATCCATTTTAGAAAACAAAATCACAGTGATATAGGTCAAAACAGATAAAGCTACAAAAGTGAATTATAAAGATGAAAAGAAAGATGGGCATGAAATTACATTTTGTCATATCAACTTAAATGTGTTGTTTGTTATCTTGTTATTTATAAGAGTCTGTACTCTGATTTATAACATGGAAATCAATTTATTGTCTTTCATTATAGAATGGACATTTTTCACTAAAGCTATTTTGGGGCTATTAAAAATGATAGTTGATCGACTGAGATATTTTCCTCTCCTTTTATTCCCGCAGACGCTTACCGGACACTGGATATGAAATTGACTTTTTTTATTAAAGAAAGAATTACATTGCAGTTTAGATTTTCATACTCTGTAAATGTAAAGGTTTACTGTTGTTATCATCTATCAAATTTATTTTGGTTTTTAGTTTCAAGTGATCCATGTTCTTTATGTTGCAGACATTTAATATGGGCTGAGTAATGCATATGTTAGTGAGTAAAGAAAATCATGGAGGATTTGGTAAATTGGTCAAATTATTTGTCAACCCAAGGGGCTTAGATATAAAGCACATCATTATGTGTTGATCATGTTGAGTCATTCACGAGGGGGTCGGATATCTCCCAATCTGTGGCAGTCGACAAACAATCGCAGGGTGAGCTGCCAAAAACAACTGAACATACCATGTCTCGCGTTTGGCGTGTTAGCTTTGCCGCTCAGTTGGGTCTGCAAGCTTTCAGAATTGATTGGCTTACACTGAGAGGTTCCAGGGAGGGCCTACAGATTCACTATACTACACCAAGCATGACTTACTTATACTGAGAGGTACCAGGGAGGGCCCACAGATTCACTATACTACACCAAGCATGACTTACTTATACTGAGAGGTGTCAGGGAGGCCTACAGATTCACTATACTACACCAAGCATGACTTGCCTATACTGAGAGGTACCAGGGAGGGCCTACAGATTCACTATACTACACCAAGCATGACTCACTTATACTGAGAGGTATCAGGGAGGCCTACAGATTCACTATACTACACCAAGCATGACTCACTTATACTGAGAGGTACCAGGGAGGGCCCACAGATTCACTATACTACACCAAGCATGACTTATTTATACTTAGAGGTACCAGGGAGGGCCCACAGATTCACTATACTACACCAAGCATGACTTACCTATACTGAGAGGTACCAGGGAGGGCCCACAGATTCACTATACTACACCAAGCATGACTCACTTATACTGAGAGGTACCAGGGAGGCCTACAGATTCACTATACTACACCAAGCATGACTCACTTATACTGAGAGGTAACAGGGAGGGCCTACAGATTCACTATACTACACCACATGACTTACTTATACTGAGAGGTACCAGGGAGGGCCCACAGATTCACTATACTACACCAAGCATGACTCACTTGTACTGAGAGGTACCAGGGAGGGCCCACAGATTCACTATACTACACCAAGCATGACTTACTTATACTGAGAGGTACCAGGGAGGACCCACAGATTCACTATACTACACTAAGCATGACTTACTTATACTGAGAGGTACCAGGGAGGGCCTACAGATTACTATACTGCACCAAGCGTGACTTTTATATACTGAGAGGTACCAGGGAGGGCTACAGATTCACTATACTACACCAAGCATGACTCACTTATACTGAGAGGTACCAGGGAGGCCTACAGATTCACTATACTACACCAAGCATGACTTACTTATACTGAGAGGTATCAGAGAGGCCTACAGATTCACTATACTACACCAATCATGACTTACTACACTGAGAGGTACCAGGGAGGTCTACAGATTCACTATACTACACCAAGCATGACTCACTTATACTGAGAGGTATCAGGGAGGCCTACAGATTCACTATGATGCACCAAGCATGACTTACTACACTGAGAGATACCAGGGAGGGCCTACAGATTCACTATACTACACCAAGCATGACTTTCTTATATACATATATATATATATATATATGTATATATATATATATATATACATATATATATGTATGTGTGTGTGTGTGTGTTTCAGAACCACTCTGAATGTGGTTGATAATTGCATTATTATAATGTGCCTTGTAATGGAAGTATATTTTGAGTAGAATGATATTAGTAAAACTATATCCTTCCACAATAATATGATACAATAATTTACTTCGTTCCTTTTAAAGACAATAACAAAATAAATTTGATATCAGTCAGCAGCTTATTTCCCAAATAGCATTGTCAATGAAAATTAGTGTTCTGTTACTACTGATTCATTGTATGGCTAGCGGATAAACATAAAGCCCCAGGTGCATATTCACACCAGATATCATTTGAATTTTACTTTTTATTTCAATTTAAACTTCCCAAGTTCAGTATTGAATAGCACATTGAGATGCAGCAACACCATTGTTTAACCTCCCTGTTGAGAAAGGTGGGAGGCAGCAGTGGTGGCCTGCGCTGGTAGATGCCAGTAAGAGATACCGTGGGGCGTGCATGCTTGCATACTGTGCAGAGATGTTGGAGAATCGCAGCCACACCGCATCATGAATGGAAGCCACCACATGGCTTGTCATTACTGTCCACATGCACACCGCTGCCAACTCCCCATGTATGCACACTGCCCCGTAAAAAACTTGTCTTCCCCTTGAGGCAAGGTGCGGGGCACTTCACACAGGCTACACGGGGCTGGAGCATATAGAAGCTAGCGGCCCAGCTAACAGGTGTCATAAGACTTTTGTAGAAGCAGCCTGCATCCTTATAAAGGGTACTCCTGGGAAATTACACTGTCTTCTCGTATCTTTTAAAGAATCACAGTGAAGACCCTTTACCCCTGATAAAGAATGGACAAGCAGGTAGCATGCTTGCTAAGACAAACACAGAAGGTGTGGCAAAGATGACTTGATGCCAAGTTTGATTTCACACAAAGGACTATTGTCTAATAATGTGCTGTGGCAGTTCCGGAAATCTCCAAGATAATTCAAACTGACAATACGAGAAACATAGCGGAACACAACCTTAGGGTGCTTCAGAGCCAGATATTGCACTCAGTGAGAGGACTTGTAAAGATACTCACTGTTCTCCAGTACTTGCAACATAAAAAGACATGCACAAGTTTGTATCTATAAAAAGGTATAACTGACAGATTTAAGGATCACTCTAAGTACATACACATAAATGGAGTTGGAATAATTCTGTCTGATGTGGAAAAGACATTGACTAGTTTGCATTGCATACATATAAACTCTGTTTATTCTGGAGGCAAAGTTAGCCTCATCATAAAACTTTGTTTTCACAAAGAATTCAAGATGCATCCATTTGGATTTTTTATTGCTTCTTTGCCTTACTCTTACTATGTGGTACCAGAAGGTAGGTTCAATTTATTTTGAGTGTATTTTGTTTAAATAGGCAAGCAATATTTGAGATGTCATTATATTTGAATGCACCTTTAAAAATTTACTTCTATTACAGATTTGTTCACGCTCAATTTTCTGATTGTCTATACATCTTTTAAAAGCATTAGTAAATAGAAATCATTTGGCAAGAAATTCATCAGGATTGTTTTTCTATTATACTTCAAATGTATTGAAAGTGTGTGGGCTAATTTTCTTACCAGAGAGCCTTAAAAGCTGAATGGGATAATGTCATCGTCCCAGCTAATTTCCAGTTGGCAGCACACAGGTGGTGGCTGAAAAGTTAGTGTTGCCATCAATATTTATATTATTTCCAAAACCATAGAAAAGTCTGAAGTGAACTCACTTTAACCAGTATTTAAGGGTAGTCTTTATCCTTGAGAATTATTTTCTATTCTTGTTAAAATTTTACTTATCTAGTGACCTTGAGCTATTTTAAAAGGTCACAGGTTTTGACACTGACCTGTTCGTTATGGTCACGGTTATTAGATGGAAACTTTCAATAATGTCTCTGTTTTATGTCATACCTCATTAGCTGGTATTTCATTTAGTAACGATCAAATTTACTGTAAAACAATTGATAATGAGTACATTAATACAGTTGTGTTTTTTTTCATAAAACAGATAGAAATGCTATTGTCTTTCCATGTTAATTACAGGCAGATCACAATACACTACATTGCAGGTGATTTATTTCATATTACAATTGAGATTTGGCAAGAGTATCATTTCCACAAATGTGTCTTGTTTAAATAGGTATAAGAAAAAAAGTCATAGACTATATTGTCCTTGACAAAAATATGGCATAATAACTGCATGACAGGAGATCTGTGCATGTCAGTTGTCATTAGTCTTCAATGTTCCACTCATTATTTCCTTTATTTGTAAAAGATAAAAGGAAAGTATCATAAGCATGTAGCAAACTGTTAGAATAAAGCTTTATATTACAATGGGACATTGACCTCTTTATAATCCCTTTCTTTACTGGATATACATCCATGTAGCTCTTTTCACAAAAAGTGGAAGTACCACATTTTTGCCTACCTCGTGACTGCTTTGTACTGCAAATGAGGCCTGTCTCAACCCTTCCTCTCTTTCTAGTTTGTCTTTGAAAATAAGCACTGAGTACACAAACTGCACAGCTCAACATCAAAGGAATGAAGGTTTGTAATTTGCAGAGATTTCATGCCACTTTTCAAATAGAATGCACATTAGTATCAGGAAATTGACAGTATATCTGTTGCACACCATACTGCACATTAACATTATTCAACTCCAGGGCTTTGGTACCCAGAGTGTTCCCACAGATAGTCACTCTTCATGCATCCACTTATCAAATTATTGACATGGTATATTACTATGTTTAATCAAATAAGCACTATATGCAATTACATTTGGAGGTTTATTTAAAAATGCTCAGTTTGTTTTGTGTGTTGCTTCTTCAGCATAATTGTTTTGCCAGTGATAGAAAATGTAGACATTTTAGATATTGTTATATTTAAAGGTATTAAACACCAATCCTATACTTTGGTATTTTTAAGGTAAATTTATATAAGAACATAGTGACAAAGAAATTGCACAATTTGCAGAGGTCTTTGTCAGCCCACAGCTACATGTGACAGGGAAAGATGGGTAGTGTAAACTCTTTGAGACCTCAGATGAGGCTCAAAGTGAGGTAGAACTGTTATTCCAGCTCAATTCAATACCTTTGATGATGTCATAATCATATTGTCGTACTCTTTTGACATCAATTATGTCTTTCAGTGCTTCTATGATAACACTCCACCTAAAACTGATACTAAGGAGTGTTCTTTTAAAACAGGTCTATTACTCTTTTTAAAAGATTTTACAGATTCTTAAGGAGATGTTATCACTCAAAAAAGGCAGTGCACATGTAAAGCAAATACACCCATCACCCGCTAATGATTTCTACACCTTTTTTTAGAATTGATGCATAATTACTTTTGTTATGAAATATAAATTGACATTGACCTATCTTGGATTATTACTTTAGTCCTCACACCTCATCCAGGAATGTAAACTGCTGCAAATTATGTTCAACAATAGAACTACTTGATGACACAACTGCACCACAAGTGGGAGATAACATAATATCTATATTAGTAGTTCTTGCAATATCTATATCAGTAGGTATAACAATATCTATATTAGTATACATTACAATATTGTCATTTTGCCATTGCCAATTATCCTATTGTACAAAGTCAAAATTTTCAAGATTTTATTTGTTCATGGATTTAAACTTTGTGTAAGTTGGTTACAAGGCCAACCTTGAGCATTTCTATATCAGTAAACCATGATATCTGTATAAGAGATATTTATGTCTATATCAGTAGACACCACTATGTCTATATCAGTAGAAACCAATATGTCTATATCATTAGACACCACTGTGTCTATATCAGTAGATACCAATATGTCTATATCAGTAGATACCAATATGTCTATATCAGTAGATACCAATATGTCTATCAGTAAAAACCAATATGTCTATATCAGTAGACACCACTATGTCTATATCATTAGACACCACTGTGTCTATATCAGTAGATACCAATAAGTCTATCAGTATATACCAATATGTCTATATCAGTAGATACCAATATGCCCATATCAGTAGATACCAATATGTCCATATCAGTAGATACCAATATGTCTATGAGTATATACCAATATGTCTATATCAGTAGACACCACTATGTCTATATCAGTAGATACCAATATGTCTATATCAGTAGATACCAATATGTCTATATCAGTAGATACCAATATGTCTATGAGTATATACCAATATGTCTATATCAGTAGATACCAATATGTCTATATTAGTAGATACCAATATGTCTATATCAGTAGACACCACTATGTTTATATCAGTAGATACCAATATGTCTATCAGTAGATACCAATATGTCTATATCAGTAGATACCAATATGTCTATATCAGTAGATATATTCTACACAATGTAGCATTCTAATCTATTTACCTGTGCTGGCTGACAGCCATAATGCTTTGTTTAAAAAAGAGGCTATGGGTTGTAGACAAAAAGGTCAATTGGCAGTGTAGGTAACTGAGCATACATGATGTGAAGCTTGCTGAATCAGCAGGATTGACTTCAATACCAAATGACACAACACCACATCATGCTCTTTTCTTCCCATCTGAGAGACGTTTCTCCTATGGGTGATTCTGTTTTAATGTAAAGGAATTGGATGGCTTCTCAAACCTATACAGTATATCTATATATCTATATATATATATATATATATATATATATATATATATATATATATATATATATATATATACTAGACCATCCATAGCTGGCCCAAATAACCATGATGTCAGTTAATTCAAACAATTTTTTCTCAGTTAATCATTTGTAAGCTGCTCTCTGATTAGTCGATAATTGCCAGTGTCTTCCACCATTGTCTCGAATGATGTGATTGGTCATTGAACCAGATGTGTCTGCGGCAATCATAGTATAATTCTTAAGATTAAATAGATTATATATATATCATAGTATTATTATATAGGTTGATTTTATATATATATATATGGAACTTCCCATTTTAGAGGATAACTTAACAGACACTTAAAAGAGGCACGCATTTTAGATATGCAGTATATCAGTTTTTATGTTAGTTGCTTACCTGCAATCCTTTAGTCGTTAATTGCTTTGGTGGAGTGGTGCAGCTGCAGTGAAATGTATTTCATACCTTTTCTTAGAGAAACAGGAGTGGCCTGAGGCTTGTCTTCATCTCTCTGTGGGACCACGAGATAGAGTTATTTTACAGCTACTCCTGTGGTCAGCTGGGTGATCATTTCTCAGCGACTGACTTTGTGGCAGCCCAGGAGACCGACATGGAAAAAGTCCATCTAAGGTTATGTAGAATGCACCTCTCACGGGAGAGGCTGCAGACAATCAGTTGAGAGGAATGAAGGATTTCTTCATTTAGACAATGTGCAGGGCCTTCTGTGGTGTTTGGAAACAAGTAATATGACTCAATGAACAAGAACAGAAAAAAGGAGAATATGTGGTTTGGATATTATCCCAAAAGACAGTTTAGAAAATTAGATTACATATTTAATGGGATGGCCCAAGGAAATGATGTCCCCTGGGATAGCAAGGTAGACATCTGGAGTGGATTATTCCAGAAATTTTGCCGGAGGTGCTTCGTAAAGTGGAGAAAAGTGCTTGTTCCCACCATTCACTACAGTGGGCAGGGCTCATAAATTTCCTTGGTAATCAAAGTTTGCATCATAACGGGTGACCCCACTGAATGGTAAAAGAGATCTGAACTTGGGATTATGGTCTTAAATGAAGGCATAATTGGTTGGTATTAAGAGTAGAGGATGGGAGAGTCATCCTGCAGCAGATTGAGATGATGGAACCTGCCACAATGGTTTCTTAATGCTTCATGCTCCTATTCTCAACACTCACAAAAAAACCTGAGAAAAGCGAATATGTACATTACACTTCATTTTTAAGGGAATTATGTGACATAAGTTTGTGATATTCCATGGAGTTAGTAAGACACTAGAAAACTCAAACCTATTATCAGATTACTATGGCTCCTGCCTTTTGATATGAGGTTTCCTTATGTTGTTTATTTTTTAAATGAAGGTTTTAAATTTCTACTTCTGCTGTGATGCAAGATGAAACTAGCTTTATCCACAACGAGATTTCTAATCTTAATGACCTCTAGATTATGAAGCTTCAGGACACCCATAGCATAAAGCTTCATGACATCCAAATTATCATGTGTCATGACTTCCCTATTACAAATCTTCGTGATCTTCATATTACAACTTCATGACTTCTTGATTATAAAGCTCCATGACCTTCTTATCATGTAGCATTATGGCCTATCAATCATAAAGCCTTCATCATTGTTGACCCCAAGATTCATGGTATTCACCTTGGAATGAAATGGTTTATGCTGGATTTATATTTTAACTGGCACACCCCATCAGTTCTATGCCTGATGTGGCATTTCTCAATAAGAAGCAAATAGCACTGTCATGATCTCCCTAAATAATTCAGGGACAATGGTAATGCAATGAAATCACATTTGGTAGCAGTCGACACTAACAAAGGCAGCGATTTTCCCATTGTGTAAGATGCAGAGTGGGCAATATAAAAAATGGATGATATCTGGCTTGTATGTAGCTGTATATGGTGAGACGTAGATTGGTCCCTATATCAATACCAAGCATCCACCATTGCCAACATCTTCAACTATACTCACATACTGGTACAATGCTGGTAAGAAAGAAAGAAAAGAAAGAAACTTCTATCTTTCTGGCAAGCAGAGCAGTCGAGTTTTGGAATGTGAGATTTAAAGAAATTGTAAGTCTGAAGATGTATAATAGATAGATAGATTTGTCTGGAAAATGAAAAAAAACTTTTCACTTGACTGATAATTAAAAATGTTTGGACACAATTTCCAAGTTTTGTGGATTTAGTTGCTATCCAAACAAGTTTTTTTCTTACTTCTTGTTTAAGGTGCATTCCGATGAATTGAAAAGTCAATAAATTTTTACATTACTAATATTACATGAAAAACAGATGACAGTAATTTCAAATCTGAAGTTGTTGAATTGTTGAATGTTTTATGAATTAATTTAAGTGTTTTATTTCATTTTTTAGTATTAACAACCTTTTTAGCGCTGTTTAGGCAATATGAAATCAGCTAGAAGCTTTTCTCCAAGACTCAATGCCCTACTCTTTTCAAAGAGCGACTGACATGATGACACAAATCAAGACCATTAGTAACCATTCATGGAGTACTGACACAACTCAGAAGCAGATATTCACCTTCCTCCAGCATGCAGCATATATTAGCCCAACTGGGATTTAAACCCCTGACCTTTAGCATGGGAGGCATATGTCTTACATTTTATATGTCCCCATTAAATTAAGATATAATGTTTTAAGATATAATGTTTTTCCCCAATTTTGAATTAAAAAAATATCGTAAAACCTATTTAAGATAAGTGTATTAGTAAGAGAAATTATTGTGAAAATGAGTTGCTCAGTTAAACATAATTGTATACAGTAATTACTAAGATAAACTTGGTAAATAAATAAGTTTGAACTCAAATTATGCAACAAATGACTGAAGTTGTCTTGAGAGATTTTTCCTTGAAAGCAAAAGAAATTGATGACTTCACAGAACCCTTTGGTAAATAAGTTTTCTTACATCAATGTAAATGTGGGCTTAAATGGCTCAAAGGAAGTCTGGCCTGGGGGAAGCATGCAGTATGCAGCTGCTATATTGGTCTCCCTCATGTTTATTCACCCAAATCTGGAACAAAACAATAGTATTTGAAAGATGCACAAATATGGCATTTGAAAGAATTATGGAGTCTGATGATGATTTTTATGAAATGACAAGTATTAACATGATTTTTGTTTTATATCTTTATCGGACTGTATCTGTAGAAATTCTGTGTCTATGTTTCCATCAATGCTGAATCCTATTTTGATATTATTTGACATAACTTTTTATCTATCTTTGCATGCTATATAAGGTATTAGGTATTATGGCGTATTAGTATGTGCGAATATCTTTTTACACCATCAACATATGGTTTGGAAAAGATTTTGAATGCTTGAAGTGAATTTTCAAAACAGTTTAATGCCAGAAAGACAATGCATTAAGTTTCACACAAAGAAAAGCAATACACCCAAGGTAAATATGATGCTGACTGGTTATGTTCTTAAGTGGCACAAAAATGTCATTCGTCTCTGACACAATTCTAGTTGTTGTCTTAGTTTTTAAGAATATATTGATTTTAGAAAAGCTTGTTTTATTACATGTGTGAATGACACGGCTTTACTGTTGGGCCAATGTTGGGCCAAACTTTTGTAGATATATGGTTGTAGTTATTATAGGTCTAATCCATCGGACCTCAGTCGCAAACATAATTATATAAAACCTGGAATGTTGCTGTATGCAAACTGTTTAATCTGCCATGGAAGACACATTGTCCATTTTGCCACATACCTCTAACAATTATCATGTTTGTCACATCTTGAAAGGTAGATTTTCAATTTTATAGCAAGTAATTAAGTTGTTAAGAATTGTCCTGTTGTATATGCTGCTAAGATGCCCTGTCTTGATCAGAGAGAGGTCTTCAAAACTCAAAATGGAGTAAATATATTTTGGCTCATAAGAATTGACTTTATTCTATATTAATACCATACCGAATGATAGATAAAGCTCTGCAGTTCCAAACATTAAATGACATTGTTTTGCAATAAATTATTGATGAATGTGGTGCACAAAAATGCAAAATATGTGAAGCTTGCACGGCAGAAGACTCCTTCGAAATTTTTGCACCAATTGTAATTACCGGGTCTGGCGTCTTTAGTCTTCCTCCACATCCCTCCATCAGAGCAGGTTGCAAGACAGTCTGGAGGATACCTGTGCCTGCAGGCTAATTCACTATAATCATCATAATTATTGCAGGCTTTCTTGTTTTGCCATTGTTATCATCCTAAGGAAATCTGTGTTATAGCATTACAGTATTGCTTTACAGGTTCCTTTTTGCTTTGTGGACAGGTCTTTTAACTGATAAAGCCTTCCAAGGCCAATTGCTGCGATTCCTGCTGTGACTGTACACAAAGGCTATGACTGCTGCCACATGAATCCGAGCTTGTCTCAACAAATACTGCAGCTTCCTCATACATAATTCTTTGATACAGAATGATATAGCATTGCAGGCTTATTCAATTTGTGCCAGCAATCACACCTGTGATACAGCATGGTACAATTGTGCAGGCTTATATGATTCATCCTCACATTCACAGCTGTTTATATTTCCACCCTGAGAGAGAAACTGAAAAAGTGTACCCAAAGATATCTCTTTGATATTTTTCAAACAAGCACACCTGTGTATTGATCAACTTAATTTGCAAAAAATATGTGCTGATCACATTTTATATCTATCTGCACACTGATACACTTATTTATTTAAATTTGCATATTTTCCTTTTTGATTTTAAGAGCAAATAATACTTTATTATAAAATCAGGTAGTGGTGATTTAACACATACTCTATTACACTCTATACACATTATATAAATGTTCAGGAACTGTGATGCTATTGTCAGGTCAGAAAAAAGGAGAACATAATCAAACCAATACTTGTATATCTGACTGGTCATGCCATGTTTGCGAGATAGGCCAAGGGAATAGGGAAAGTAGAACATCAGAGGAAAAAGACAAGTTTAATATCAGAGACATTGGTCACAGAAATATGTTACATATTTGTTACTTATATTCCAGTATGATTTCAATGCTGTTTCTAACATGGCTTTGATATGACTAAGAGGCTGTTTCTAATATGACTAATAGGCTGTTTCTAATATGACTAAGATGCTTTTTCTGATATGGCCAAGTTGCTGTTTCTGACATGGCCAAGTTGCTTTTTCTGATATGGCCAAGTTGCTGCTTCTGATATGGCCAAGTTGCTAATTTGTAAATGGCTACAATGATGTTTCAAGGTTGAAGTTTTCTCTCCAGAATCATACTGGCATTTCCCAGTTCAATTCATGTTAATGTCAATATTTGAAATGTAATTGTTCACACCTTCTCAGAAATATCATTGTCACTCACATATTTCCTGACAAAAGTATGGAAGTTTTCACAAAGAGCAGAAATCTTTGTAAACTTTCAATTTCATTGCACCTCTTTTCTCTTTTCTGTCAACCAGACAGAAAGGGCAAACCATTATGTTGGAGTGAGATATTTCCTAGGCAGACAAAGCAGCCTAGACACACTTATGGCATTGATTGAGTGTAACTTTTACCACTCTGAAAACAATTCACAGCACTCATCTATACTTGTCACTTCTTCTTTTCCGCTATTGATTTAGGGAATGTGCGCTGTGATATGGCTGCATTAGGACATAAGTATACAATGCAGATCCACAGCTATAGGCCTTTGTTTTTCTCCAGATGGAAGGCGCGTATTGATATGCATTACATTTGTCTGACATGGAAGCTTTGTATGTCTGCACATAGTCGGCTGCCTTTCATATTTGTCCATGCCATTGTATCTTTGTAACCTTTTCACTTGCATTTCAATAACAAAGATAGAATCCTTTCATTGGTTGTGTCTGGATAATTTTGTTTTCTTTTTGACAAAGCACATTTTGAATGGAAAGGAATGATAGAGATCCATCTCATGTGATGGATATAATCCAATATGGCTTATCTCGTATCAGTTTTTGCATGACACATGTAGCATTTATTGGCTACATTTTCACTTTACCTTTGCTGACTGTAACCGAGAGATGCACGTGTTTCACCAAGCTTTAATGCCATACAGCAGGTTGTGATGGATGCCAATTTGATTGATTATTTTTGAGTCAGTTGTATTTACTCATCTTGTATGAGTTTCATTGCTGGAAACCCACAGATCAAATAAACATAGGAATACATAAATGCTGTGTGGACACAACGTCAGAGGCAAACAGATACTGTTCAAGATTTTGAGGTCTCGCATGGCGACTTGTTAGGAAGTGTTAACAAGATTTGTCATATATTATTTTTTTTATCAAAGGCATCATAAAAGAATATGAAAGTATTCTTATTTTAATATCTTGGGACAGTGACTCAAATTAAACATCTTATGCCAATTCTCTTCATACAGAGCTGTATTTTGTAAAAGGAAAAATGTATCAAAGAGGAATTGCTGCAAACAGAGACTGGAATAGGTGCCATATATCATACATATTACTTATTTCAGATATACCATTTTTTATACTTGTGGTGTAATCCTTTGATCCAAAATATTAACCCTGGATATGTAGTGATCAAAGTGTATGAGGAAAAAATAGGTAATTTCAGATCCAGGTAACTGTGGCATGGGCAGATTCCTAAAACTACACATTAATATGCTTGAAGTTTGAAAAACAAACATCCATGTGCAATGTGCAGTTGGCTGCATGAATGAGTTTAAGGCAAGTTCTTTGTAAACACATGTCTCTCATTCAAACAAATTGTTACTTGATTATGATTTGATTTGCTTCACAGCCTAGCTTAAGGCTCAAGGCCAGTGGACGTGCAGGATCTAAGTATTGAAGAGTTGAAGAAACATCTTTCTAATGCCTGTACTTAACAGTTTGCTTGGCATATCAGAAACTTAGTTTCATGTTCTTACAGTTCTCATGGCCATGTCATTGCTCACGTTTCTTTCCCGACTGACCTTGTCCTGTGGAGACCAATGCCACCATTGGTGTAACTTGCTGCTGGTGAGATGACCCATTTCCTAGTGGCCCTACAGTGACCTTTTGGGCTCTTTCCAATATGAGAAGTGTGACTTTTACTTAGAATAAAGATTTCCTGGAGAAGAAGAGATAGTTTGTTGCATGGCTGAGCCAGGCATTCGTGAATCTGACCCACTGTACTGATGTAGCAACACAGCTTTCCCATTTTCCAAATTGCCCCAGTTTGCAAGATAGTGACTTAGTATCATTCACATGTGCAGTGAATTAGCAGATTGTAGAGTTTCAGGAGATAATCTCCACAGTGGTGCCAACCTGCATTTGATAAAATGTTTATAACAAACTTCGGTTGCCAAGCAGATTCCATTTTTTTCTTTCATGAGATAAGATGGACTATGCTAAGCTGCAGTTTTCGTTCTTGATTACCATCACAAATAAAGTTGATGAACCAAATCAGAAACTTAGAGTGCCACCTTATGGCAAGGATTGCACGATGAAATGATCATATCTGATACGAGATGATTACTTATATTTACAAGAAATTCTCCAAATACATAAACATATATGATTTCTTTAGAAAGCAAACTACTATGCTGCTAAAAGGATGTTATTTACACATTTACACTTTACATTTTTCATTTAAAAAAAATAACAAAATTATTATTCACAAGGGTATGTATTTAAATCATATATCAATATATTCTAAAATTCATTAGTTTCAAACATTTTCAAAATTCTTTGTTATTCTTAATTTGTAGATTTTATGAAAACATTTTTTTTCTCTTCAGCTTTGTTTCCATATGGGCCCAAAAGAAACTACTACACAACAACATGACGTTTGGCAAGTCAATTATGCCAAGATTCAGTGGTCCAGTCCAATTTTTCTGTGCTCAATCTTTTATAAAGATGTGATTCTGAAAGATTGAGAAAGCACATGAGTTTCATTGAATAATGAGATCTAGCATGATTTAGATTTATACATGGACTAAATAGATCACCATCTTTTATTTATGTCTCTTACCTTGAAATCTGAAAATTGATCAATAATGCCAGATTCCATGATGCACAGTCATCAAATGTCTTGTGTAACTTTCAACTACGGTAGATCTGATTATTGCAAAATATTTATATCAGATTTTCGTAGTGTAAAAATACAGAAATAAAATATATTTTCCATTTGTTTTGATGAAACAACATATTTCTGTGACAAAGGTCTGACAATATGGTGATATATTTATTGGAAGTGATTTGTCATTGGGAATGTTTGTCTTTGAAAAATGAGAAGCAAATATTGGTCCATTATGAGATGTCGAGCACAAGTACAACTCAGCAGATATGTTAGAGGACACATGGTGAGTAAGCTCTGTGCTAAAATAACAAATTATTGGGGAAACTGAGGCGGATGGGTGATGTTGTTGAAAACAGCAGGCCACTCAATCAAATATGTGACAAATGGTGACATTTCAAAGCTGTGAAGTCAAGAGCCCACAGGGCTGCTCTGCAATTTAAGACATGATAACATTTGAAATTTTGTTTTAATTTTGAATGTTCAGGAAAGTTTGTTTGGTGGTATCTCAACATGTCTGTTTGATAACTGCAACATGGTTTGACAGTCCATGACATGGCAGTTTGCCTTCATTAGTCAGACAGTTTTTAAAATCTGTCTGGCATGTGATAATGAAGTGAGTGAGATATGACAAATGGTTTGTAGGAGGATACCCCTTGGCCTCATTATTAACATGGGTTTGGCACCACAGGCATATATGGCACTCAGGATATGACTGATAAATGCCAAATAAAACATCAAATGAACACTGGCATACTTGGCAGCAATATGAAAGACGGAATATTATATACATATATTAGCAAACTCTTTATTAAAAAAGTAGGTAATTATGAATATTTTCGGTATTTTAAAACTTTTATTCAAAATTTTTGATCCAGTATTTTGAAAGTCCTGATATGTCTAGTTTCTTAGTGGTAAAGGGTCAGTGAAAGTAGTTTGAGTTTTAATTTTGGCTCAGACAAATTCTGTACAAATCACTTTAATATTGGTTCTGAAAACTCATGCAATCAAACAATCAGGATAAATGACTGACAAACACATGCACACTTAGCCCAGTTACCAGGTTATTCCAATCCTCTTAATCACAGAAGCTCAAAATTCTGAATTTTGTTAAAAACAGAAAAGTATTATCCATCTACATGTCAATTTGTGTATTCTAAATTTATATCATCACAAAAAGTTGGTACACCAAGATTATTTTATATTCTATTGGTGAAAGGCTCCAAGATCTTTTGAAAAGCAGATCCATTCAATGGTCTGTTGTGACAAATATGATATAAGAATAGTGAGCCATTCATCATATAAATTGGTTTCATGCAGCAGGAAAGGCTTATTCATGTGCCATTTCAAGTTGAAGTTTGCTGCAATCAAACTGACAGATTACAGTTTCAGTCACCAGTATGTATCATGTTATTCTCCAGTACGCCATTTATATTTCACAAATATTCCCAAGTGTGCATGAACAAAAATTCTTTTCATTTTTTCCAGTTATAGAAAAGAAATATTGAGTGTTAGATTACAAAACGCAAGGTGTATATTTTGGTGATATGTTCATACTCCTTTATCAATAAAATTGCTTTCACTGATGTTGAGGGGAGCACCTCAAATCAAATAGGGTGTAATGAGAATTAATGATTTTGTTGGAGCAATTTATGGCATGTTCTGATCTTAAAGTATCATTAATAGATTGGTCCTAATATCCATTCATTTCACAGAACTTTCTTTAAAAATCCATGTTGATACAACAGTCTGAGTTAGAAAACATTTGTGCTATCTAAATAGTTTTAGGCCATTTTCCCTTTTAAATCTATTACACTTTTATTTATCATTTTGAATATTATTAAGATTAGACTTTGGCCATCATACAAAAAGATTCTGAAATACAATATGTGTATCATAGAGATTTTATATTAGAATTGCTGAGGCAGTAAGACCACCAAGTCAACAATATAGGATGATTTACAGCTCGATGCCATAATAATTCATCAGCTGTTGCTATATAAAGTAGAATCCCTGGTCTTAGGAGATGCATCAACTTCAGGAAACTAATTTTGTAGTGATATTATTGCACCTATCAGTTCAGCTTAGAGTTAAGTGATGTATAGATGATAAGTTTTATGAAGCTGCCATCAAAAATAAAATGGTCACAGAGCGGGTCAGTGATGAAGATAATTTACTTTTATGTCATGCCAGATGATTAATGCGGTAAAGCAATGCTTTTGATCAACATATTTCTGCTCAATTCTGAAAGATCACATCCTGACATCATATCCAGACACTCCACAGAGTTACATTATGATGTTTTTGTGGTATATTTATAACCATTTATCGCAAACTTGAAACAACAGCTCAACACTACAAATGGGATATGAGAACCACTTATCTTCACACTAAAAATATTTGGTCCCTTGGTCCAGGAGCTGCCCTTCCCTATGATGTTTCTAAAATGGTTAAAACTATTTATTACCTCAGGCTCAAATACTTTATCAGGGATATAAGAAGTAATGAATACTGTGTTGTTTATTCCGAGAGGCAGACATAAAGAAACAAATATTTTTCAATGTGATGTTTACGAGGAAGCCATGTCGTTGTTGTCTGGTGCATGGCATGACATTACTAAATTGAAGTAGACAGGTTTGACTTGTTCGAGGCTGATAGCTCCCACACAGAACTGAGCATACCTTTTAAGTGATCATTTTAGGGAAGTGCTTTGTCAGAGCATTATTTCTCAAAGTTATGTGCTTCTGTCTACTGCGACTATGTGGTAATGCACCATCTCAGGTTTTCACTTATCTAAGGCACATCTTTACAGATATACTCAAATTAACCCAGCATATTTTACATATATTTATATCTGAAGAGAAGCTGTCGCACAAATGTACAAGGTCGTGTGAAGCAGTAAAAGGAAATATATCAGGCCATTTGAAGAACTAAAAGCATTGGGAGGAATACTTGGTGTGAAACCTTGCAAGCTGCAACTCATTTCATTCCTCTGCCAGATATAGAGTATGTAAAAAGTTCTAAAAGCAAAGGTATGGAAAAATATCTTTTGATTATTTTCAAAACAGATCAAGTAAATAGCTTCATTCAAAGAAACTAAACATGGCAGCGTAAAACTTTTGCTATTAAAATTTAGTTTATTTTTCGCCTTGGCCAATAGACAAATTATAGAATGTTTACAATGTGTGCCAGCTATGACAATAACCTTTTTTTAAAACTGTTTTGATGCTTTTTTACCTATCAGAGAAATATTATAGGTATTCTGGACTATAAAAAGACTATCAGTTATCTGGATTTTGGCAAGCTGTCAGATCTCTTAATATTCTGATGATTGGGCCCAGGACTGAGAGATCACAAGAGATAGAACAAGGGTCCAGGACTGAGATATCACAAGAGATAGAACAAGGGCTCGGGACTGAGATATCACAAGAGATAGAACAATTGCCCAGGACTGAGAGATCACAAGAGATAGAACAAATGCCCAGGACTGAGAGATCACAAGAGATAGAACAAGGGCCCAGGACTGAGATATCACAAGAGATAGAACAAGGGCCCAGGACTGAGAGATCACAAGAGATAGAACAAAGGCTCGGGACTGAGATATCACAAGAGATAGAACATGGGTTCAGGTTTTCTGCAGTGTAAAAATCTTGGATGTACTGCAACATTTTCTGGGCATTTCTCTTATCTAAGTGGTGGTCTCTGGGTGACATTCAATGTTTCTTTATGATATCATATTCAGACACATCGTGATAATGACAAGCAATCAATATATTATAGAAGAATCAATACTGAATCACATGACTATTGCAACACCTCCTTCTTTCCAATCTAATACCGAGATATTATTGATATTGTGCGACGGAATGGTTTACATCCTCATATTTGACATCTACTTGGGTTCAGAGTAACCATCAGGGATGGGAACAAATAAAAGAAACCTATTAGCCTCCAAAGCACCCTAATGAATAGGAAGACAATTTTTTATCGTCTTTTCCTATCCAATCCATTATGATGTCTCTCTTGCTGCTGTGTTTTACAAGGCTTTGTCGAGACATCTAAAGAAAACCTACTTGCCAAGTGATTTGCCGTTTTTATTTTTTTCCACATAGCTTTTTTTGTGCTTTTAGCACTGTGTTATTGATCAGTCATCCCATTTTCCAGCAATCTCAGGTCTCCGTGGCAGGATGCAGTGTAATTTACTTTTAGTCTGCAGAACACAATGTGCCACATAACTGTGAAAATGTTACTTTGGAGGCATAATATATTTTTTCAAATCAATTTGTGATTAAGATGATATTATGTATGAATTTTGAGCATTTTTATTGATTTAAGATGTAAAAATTCAAGATGAATGTGAGATATTTTCAGCTTAAGTTTTTAATAAGATAATCAATGATTATTAATGATTTGACTGCAGTTAATGCTGGAATTTAGAAATTGAGATATAAAAAGAAATGTGTCTGAAAGGGTTATTTATAACACTTACACAGGAGGCAAGCTGCTCATTTGGGATATATGCTGGTGAAGTAGATCAAGACTTAAGACGGAGAGGTTTGTGGAGACTGCAGACAGGGTGGAAATTGGATTCTCTCCACACTTGCAATGGTGCAAAAATGAAAATGCCATCCAAAGTATGGTCGGTGGGGGACTTTGTCTGGGAGAGGAGCAGGATTCACCAATAAGCTACTTTCATGCACCTGACCATTTCAGTTTTTCACATGGGGAAAGTCTTGTCAAAATGAACCTCTGTTGCTATGTTAATGGGCAGAATTATTCTTAATTCTGTAGCTGCAAGGAATATATGGGACCTCCATTCCTCCCGCACACAAAAAAACATTGTAAGGTCACTTGACTGTCTGACTGGTTTGGGTAGAATCTATCCCATTTATACATGTTTTTTTCCTGTTTTCTTCCAGAATTTTATCTTTTAAAGCTTAAAACAAAAATATACCATTTATTCAATTCAACTACACCATCTTAAGCTATTTTTACTTAATAAAGCTTTAGATTTTTTTTGTGTGTATTTAGCATTGATTGTGTAATAAATTCACATGACAAGTGTTACCATTTATCCGGCTGACTGAGTCATGAGAAATGATAGAAAATGTATATTAAACTTTTAAGGAGTAAGGAGTAAACTTCAAGCCACAAACTTCTGAGAGGAAACTTTCACTTTGTACTGCTCAACAAGCCACCAACAATTCTACTGTATTTCAATTTCTATATCAGGACAATGATGTCTATACAATCTATCATAAAAAATCAAGTTCAGTGTTTTAGCTTATGCTTGAGAATAACAATCACCAGCGACCTTGTAAAAGTTCTGTCTGTGCAATGCACTTGCAAAGTAAAAGGATCTTAAGGCAAGGATAACATGAAACACAGTCCTGGACCTATTGACCCCATACAATGCACTTGCACTGTATTTCACACACAGATAAAATTACTAAAAAGGCAATTCATCACCTTGATACAAGCCATCTCAGGGAAAAAATCATTATGGAAATAATCTAAACAAAAATAGTGTGTGCAAACCAGGGCAAGCACTGAATGATTTTTATAGATTGGCAAAGCCCATATAGCAGTAAGGTCCTGGGTAATCAAGCCATGTCAGACAGGACACCTGAGTCCATGATAACTGTGGATATCAGCCAATCAGACAAATGCTTTTGAGATCCTGCGGGACCACAAAGGTCCAGCCAATCAGGCATTAGCCTGTACAACTCAGGCCACCATTTGTATTCTGTCCAGTTTGTCATTATTCATAACATATCTGACTCACTTGGACCTTTGCTCTTAGTTCTTTCCACCACATAGGTCCTGATTGCAAGAACACACCATATCTCAATTAATAAAAGAAACTGTAAAAGTAAGATGGTATGCATAATTCCATGCGAATCAAATAAAATATATGGCTCATAGATAGGTAGGAGTGATAAAGTGTGTCGTGGGTGGCTTGTGGTAGACAGGGCTTCCCTGAGATGATGCATCAAGGGCCCTGTGTAATGCTGCTTACAGCCATTATAAATGAGAAGTCAGGCCGAGTGCTTGGGAAGGCAATGTGGTACGATGAGCAGCAGGGGTATGCGGTGACACTGCAGGTCATCCCGGACACTGCCATCACTCCTGCCGGCCAGCTTCTCCCGCTCCCTTGTGTAGTGCGACATGATCAGCCTACCACCCAACTACATCCACTAAAACAGCTGAACCACACAGTGCCAACTATATCTTCAGGAGAACAAGAAAACCTTCTTGCACAATTGACTGAAATCTGTCAATTGGAGCAAACATATTATCTATGAGATCAAAAATGGTGAAATCTTCACTTAAACCCCAAGAGAAATATAGTTTGTAGTGATTAAAATAAAATATCTATTCATGTGCCATTCAGTTTGTAAATGTGCATCATAAAGCTGAGATGTTCAGATTCAAGCAACCATGTTATCAAAAGTACATGTATATATCAGTCCTGAATGTGAATTAATAGTCCTTAAAATGTTAATTCATGTGTGAAACAGATAAAAATCAATGTAAAACTTAATGCATTCACACATTAATTAATGATTAGGAGCATCCATCCAGTTAAAAAAATGAAAATATGAATATCTGCTTTACAGACAACTGCAAAAAGATGCTGGATCATGTTTTACCAGAGCAAATACTTTGTATTCATCATTGATATTGACCAAAGGTTATAGGATTTTTGAATAACGAACATTCATTCATTGCATTTAAGTATGTTTCCACGTCATTATATTTGTGGCTATAACTGGTAGTAACAGTACTGTAGTTGTATTAGTTACTCAGTCAACTTTCAATAATCACTCCTGGTTTAGCAAATTCCTCTGAAAAAACACTTAAAAAATTCAGGTGTCCCTAGTCATATTGTAAAATTGCACATTTTAAGAGAATATATATATGCAATGCAAATATATGGGCAACTTCTTTTAAGGAGTCTGACTCATTGTTATAACATGGGTTTAACTGAGAAGGATGAGGTCATGCAAACCACATGTTTAATCACACTTTCCAGCGAGGTTCACAGACATGGCATTGTGCATGTCACCTATTTTCAGATCTGCAATTTGGAGAAAAAACACTGAGCTCAGATTTTAGCGAGTTACTGGTTATTCAGTGCATAAAGACTTTGCAGCGTAATTAGGGACCAAAGACATAGCTATGAGGAATGGTAATGACATTTTAGATGGAGATGCATGTGTTGCAAATTTCCCCCACTAGATAGGTAAGTTAGGTTTGAAAGGAAATCAGTGACAGGTTTGTCACTTTGTTATGATAAAATGATTTTATGCTTCAAACTGGAAAGGTTTATTCATTTACAAGTGTTATCACCAAGTTATATGCATTGAAGAAGAAATAAATCCTCCCACCTTATTCAAAGAAGCCATTTTGTTTGAATGAAACTGTGGAGCTGATGTTGAATAGGTAAGATATTGTAACACAACTTTTATAAACTTGCTAAACTTTGTCTAGACGATTTGCACTGGAGATTTTTATGTGAGCAAAGATAGAAATTGTGCTGATTAGTTTAAGAGTTTGTGATAGAGGCATGTCATTGCACATATAGAGCATCTGTTTGGGAGGCATCCTGTGGCACATAGAACATCTGTTGGCAGACATTTATTCCCTGTCATAGACTCGCAGGTTGAAGCTATTCTGAAATGACTTTGGTCTCCGATGACCATTTGCACACAACATCCTTGCATGTCTGACAGGTTTCTGTTGCAAATTGTGCATCAGCTGCATTCATCTGAAGGGAATTTAGATTGGATAGTGCTAATATTCCTGTAAGACATGATTACTATTATTCATAATTCTTTTTCCTCAAAATCTTTCTTATTTATGCATACTTTTTGAAATTCTCCACCTGAGACATTTGTATAAAGAGAGCAACACTAGCAACATTGAGAATATCATCTGTCTGTCAATGTGACAAGTGAAAACAGGAGGCGGAAATGGAAGACAAAACAGCAAAAAGACATTGAATGAGTCAACAGCTGCATCATAGCTTAATCATCCTGCCAAAAATTACCACATAATCGCATGGAAATGTATGCTTTCTTTTTGCCACAATATTTCATCAACATTATCAATAAAAACACCACATCTGTCTTCTCTCCATACAGTTAATTTCCTATTTGCATGAAAAAATTGAAAGGTTTTAACTTAAATTTAATTACCATTGCATTGTAAAGGATAGTTGATAGACTGGTAGAATGCTGATGAGCTATCATTAGGGAGGAAGTTAGGTATGCTGCCTTGTTTGTCTGATCTATAAATGTGTACTGATACAGGCGACATTCCATTTGAAATGTAACACATTACTTGCAGAGGAGTCTGGTTTAACAAGTGTAAAAAAACATGTGGCTTTTTTCACAATGCCTCTTGTCAAAACAAATCTTGATTAGGTTAGGTTGCAAGAGACTTTACTTCACAATTATTTTTGGGGGGTGGGGGGTTGCCAAAATCATTCAAGGTAAATTGATTAAGATGTTTATGATTTGACAGCATTTTTTTCAAATTTCGATTAAAAAATCATGTAGGATTTACCTTCTTTCTGTCATTCAAGAGTCACAATGAATCATTCATACAAAAAGGGCAAGTTGTCTGTCAATCATAAAGAAAGGCATATTTTTGTTGTTTACCTGTAAAGGTAAAGGTGGCAGAGTAGAATGCAAGCTGCGTGATTCTTTGCTCAATGCTAGTATAGCCTATTGGCACCTTGCACGCAGGATATGGCTCTGATTTCCACAATTTGTCTGCAAAAGCTGCAGGTGTTTTGTATTTATATCATTTCCTTCGCTGTATGTGAAAGCAATTTCCATTGCATTTGAATACAGGCATATTTCAGTCTGAGGGCGTATACATCAGTTTATTATGCAAACCTATGAGACCTCAGGTACACTGAATATAATAATTAAGCAATATATAGAATTATAATATTTTGATTTTTGGGGGGCAGGGGGGGATTCTTGGGGGAGGGGGGATATCATTGATTTGTATTGCCTAATTCCAGCTTACACCAGGTAATCTCATCCCAATTCAGTAACAAAATATGATGATATTAAAAAAGATATTGATGTTAGAAAGAAAACAATTACAGAATTGGAAACGAGAAGTTTTTGTGTGTTTTTCAAATATGTTGCAAAATTATTTAAACAGAAACCTGAAACAGATGAGAAAATACTAAGCAAAATACTAAATATCAGTTTGAAACGTCCAAATACATGAGCTTAGAAAATGTGAGTTAAGTACAAAAAAGGGATATTTAATGCTTGTTCAAACAGGTGGATTCTCAAGCTATATTTTGTCAATCTGTGCAATAAAAGTGCACTTACAGAGGCAAGTGAATGACCTTTTATGCTGTTAGTGATGTTAGCAGAGGTCTATTGTGTGTTGCTCAGCAACATTCTAGTGAATGTATCTTATAATGCATCCCTATCTTAATAATAATACTTTGAGTGCCGCACATGCATCCGGTTTATGGACCAATCATGGCAGCTGAGACAATGGTGGGAGACAAGGGCAATTATTTTGAGCAATCAGAGAGCAGCTAAATGGTTACAAGAAGTGTCCATGTAGTAACAATAGTGGGAGATGGCAGTCAGCATCTGTCTGCATTTCAAAATCGCAAAACTCAAAAAATAAATGGCATATGTTCATTTAGCCTCATTTCAAATTCATCATGTGATATCATGGGAAATTTTGAATATGATAACTTAAAAAAATGTATATATTCAGCAAATATATCTACTCTGCAATGCAAGATGTGGTCAACATGAACATCTTGATATTAACATCTTAGGGGTATTCTCAACAGGTATAAAACTTGTTGCATTTTTGTTTTGTTTTGGTGGGATAGAGAATTAATTTGAGTGTTTCCTGTTGTGGTTATTATGAGCTTGTATGTGAAGTACACAGTGGAGGTGGGCCTGCTGAGAGCTTGCATATTGCATGGATATCACAAACAGATGGCCAGAAGCTTTCAGTTACCAAAGAAGCCCATAACAGTTTGTCACAGGCCACAATATTTTGCATCTGTAGGTACATTATTAGGCAATCTCCGATATGATTCAGCATTAGGATTTTTTTGGTGCAAATATTTATATCTTTGTATCAATTCCCATTTCAACCATCCAATGATAAACTTAATTGATTTGCCATTTGGTATCAGATTGCATAATGGGGAAAGTCATTTTTCTATTATAACAATGATGATATTAAGAATATATATTGCTGGAAATAGGTTTCAGTTAGGAGTCTTGAACTTCAATCAAATGTCATTGAACTTTTTTGAAGTGATTAACTTAATTGAAAAGTCCTGGGTGTGGACCTGAATTTCTGTTAAACATGAAAATAAATTAGATTTCAAGTACAAACATAAAAATATAGAATCTGAACAGCTTTTGAAGGCAATGATACTGGTATATGTGTGTATTATTTTCCAATCCTCCTCCCCAGTATCAGGATGTAGGAGAAGAAAGCATGGGCATGATCACCCTGCCTGTGACAGTGAGATATGCAGGGCTTATCACAGTCTGCTGGGGAAGTCGTGTTTGCTTCATAAGTCTGTGACATGTTTATTGGATGTATGAATCCTGCTGGTGTCGCCCATCTTTGCCGCCTATATCCAGCAGAATTAGCATAAGGCTCCCGTTATTGCATTGCTATTTAAACAAGAGAGATTTTGTCTGTTGCCATAAATCTTATCTGCCAAAAAGTCTCCCAACAGTAATAAAATAATGGTCCGAGTTTTTTTAAAATAAAAAACGAAAAGATTGGAAGCTTTTGGAGAGCAAGCAGATTGGTGTCTAAGATCCCTGAGATTGTTTGAAACAGGAGAACTTATCATGCAATGGCATGATAATGAGGCTCTTAATATATTAGTCATATAGTTTCCTACTTTTCAGTGTACTTTTAATATCTTTATGCTTCGACATTGGGGTTGCTGACCTCAATACAGGTAGGGAAATGTAAGGATAGAGAAAATGGAAAATGTTTTTCCAAACTTTGGCAGTAACAATTCACTTTTTTGAGCTCTCTTTTTGAAAGATGCCAAATAGAAAATTGGCACAGTCATTCAAATGTGCAAACATGCATGCAATGTTATTATGAAATGGAAATCAAACTCTGATATTTGCTGAAGAAAAATGCCTGTTTTTTTATAAATAGAAAGTCAGCTGTGAATTAGATTTGACCAAGTTTATGGCTTGAGACGAGATAATATATTCAAATTATCAATTGCAAGTTGAAGGAGATTGATTTATTCAAAAACTAACTTGTGATGAGTATATTTGACAATCCAGCTTCAGCTCCTTCAATAATTCTATTATAAGTCTGATTTTATCAAAGAAAATAAATCACAAAGGAAAATATTCAAAGCGAAATGTCACAAGGCAATATGACATCTGTCCTATTGGGTAAAGATGTGGAGGTTTGACATGATCAGGTGATATGAAGATTGAACTCACTGCCAGCAGCTTGACAAATTGGTTCAAGATTATTATTCATGAAATATTTTGCTTGATGTCAAAAGAGCAATGCCGTCAGTTCAAACCGCCATCATCTTCTCAGATTTGATGGAATAAAAATGCACTGGTTGGCGAATAAGCATCCGGGGCATTGGGAAAAAAGTCAAATACGGCATAAGTGAGTTTATTTTGGTACCATAGTGCTCTCTTTTTAACACTGGCAAATAACAATTTTGTTTAGAGAAAATTGGATTTGCTTTTATTACCAGCCATTGATAAAAAGCCAGTTTTAGTTTTGATCAGAGATATATATGTCAATCTGCAACCACAGACTGAGATTTAAAGTTATTTACCTCATATGGGCTTTAGTAGTTTTGGACAGAAATGGTCATCTTCTATTCTAATTTAAGTGGCTGTAGTCAGTTGAAAATCTCACATATCTATACATTTTTTTCTGTGGCATACAAGTGGGATTTATCACAGTAGCATGAATTTATTTGGAGAGAAATTCCAATTTTCAATTGAACGGATTTGTAGGTCATGATGTGTACTTCCCTTCCCAGCATTCGACCATCTTGATTTCTGTTATGAGTGAATGCAGTGAGTACATATCAACATGTTTCCTCCCTATGAAACAAACATCCTGTCGGACTACTTTCCATATGACTTCTCCAGAAAAATACACAACACTCTAATTAATCACTATACTCAGTTTAATTACATTTTCCTGTTTTATGAATTCAAGTCAGATCTATAAAAATGTGTCTTGACATTATATGATACATATCATATCTGATATAAATAATTACATGCTTACCTAATAAACCTACATACAGAGAATCAGCAGGAAAATGGTGTCTTAGATTCAAATGAGACATGAGTTGCAGATATCTGGTGCTTCTTTTGATTTATTTGAATTAATTTTGATATCATCCTAGACAAACACATTTTAGACAGTTTTAATTTACAAATCTAATTTAGGCTGCTGTGTGAAATTACTGCATATCTTCCTTTATAAGATAATTTGATATAGTGATGAAAATCCTGATTATTTGTGTGATTTACTGGTGAGAAGATCAAATCATTCCTATCAACATGGCTCAATGGGTAAGACATCTGTTTCCCATGCTAAAGGTCTGGGGTTCAATTCGCCATTGGGACAAATTCTTTTTTCACAGTGAAGATGAAATCTTCATTTTTAAATTTTATTTTAGCTATATGCACATCAGAACATATAGAATTGAAATGTTTTTGTAAAGGCAGAAAATATAAGAAATAATGGCTATATACAAAAAACATGTTAGGATCTTATTTACATGATATGAAAGTCAGAACATATAAAATTATATATTTTTTGGTAAATGGAGAAAATACAAAAAATGAAACATAAATAATACAACATGACATAATACAGAAAACTAAGATGGATCAACATATTTGGGTTTAGTTTCAGCAATGACACATCAGCAAAGAAACTGTAACTAAATTGAGCTAATATCAATTTTCATAAAATACTGTGACCCCCAAGTTTTCTACATTGCTGCCACAGAGTGATGTGTGGCTCAGTGGTTACAATGTCTGTCTTCAGTGGTAAAGGTCCAGGGTTTGAATCCCATATAAAATAATACAAATGACTTGATACCAAACAAAAGATGAAATCTTTATATTGGAGTTATAATTGAGCAATTTGTACATCACATGTCACCTGTATGATTTCAAGTGAGATGAGCAAAGATCAATGAGCAAAGATCCCCTCTTGAAAATGGTGTCAATGCCTCCAAAATATTTCTCTAGTTTGTTTTTACACAATAAACAATATAGAATTAGACTTTTTATATTTAGAAAGAATTATCAAATATTGCAATCATTATTTTATTGTGAAATACAACCACAATTTAAATAAAGAAATATGTGTAGTTATAATGCTCAGATGTTTTAAACATGTGAAAATGGTCACACACCCCACTAATCTGAGTACTAATCTCAGCAACCAAGTATTCTCATGTGCAGAATCTATTTTGTTTATATTTGTGTATATAAAATTCACCTAATAAAAAAACCTTTATTGTGGGACATTTAATGATAAATATATATATATATGCGTGGGACATTTGATGAAAAAAATAACATTTTATATTTGTAGTTCTGATATTTGAGCCAGAAAATGAAGAAGCCAGGAACTTTGAAAGTCTCATTGCACATAAATTAAGAATTGGTAAGTATAACATTTTCTGATTGCATTGACATATTTTATTTCATGATGGCGCTTTTCTTAAGCAATTGCTACTCCTACCATAAATGACGACTTATTCATCTCCACTGTAACCAAGAGTGTTGAGTACAATTAATGTCAAGATTTTAGGAGATAACTGAAATACTGTGTACATTATTACGTCCCACTGGCTTGCATGCACCAAACCCATTTATCGGGCTAGATTATCTAATCATTGTTTTTGATAATAAAGGTAATCTGAGATTAATTTAATAAAGTAATTTTTTACAGATCAATTTATATGCCTAATGAACTGATTGTGCAATGATGGCAGTTAATTTCCATGTTTAATCCTCACTTATAACCATGCTTCATGCTGCCATGATATAGATTTTGGGAAACTACATTTCACAAAGAGAACACTTTTGAATGTATATAAAGCAAAGAACATCAGAAAATGCATGTATCAGCAGGAGTGGTACGAGGTTCATTAGGGACAGATGTCATAACTACTTTGTCCTTTGCTGACAAATGGATTGAATTAGATGACAATGAGATGAAGTGCTTTTTATCCCTCCATACTCCATACATGTTTATTTATTAACCAGGTGCGATTTCTCTCTATCTTTATATATTCCTTGTTGTGTCCAGAAATAGAATGTGAGATAAGTAATATACCTTAACAATATAATGGAGATGTTTTTGATGATTCAAGGTTATACTTTATCAAATTAGTTTTGTCAGAGGTTTAAGGACCTGGAATGTGCAGAAAACATTAATTTCCATGGAGACGAGGATGATATCTTGTGGTCTCAGTATGAGATAGATTGCAAATATGGCTTGTGGTACGTTTCATGGTGTAGAATATTTATATATGCAACTTGTACATCAAATCACTAAGAACTACATAGCAGACCTTCATGTGTGATACCACAATTAATCCAAATTCATTCATGAATATAACATGTCCTGGAAGTTTCTGACAGGATAACATTTCTTTAAGATTGTTTCATGAGTGCACACAGCAGGTCAACATTATACCCGCCTGGGCAGTGTAATGAAACTAGCTTCATTACACCCATAGTCTGGAAAGTTACCGTGATTACTGATAGATTCTTGTCTCATGCCAGGGATTAATATGAAGAATGAATAATTCATTCGGGTCTTTAGTGTCTGCAGTTCCTCACTATGAGGTGCAGTAGTTTCTTATTATATATTGTGCATGCATATTGAACATCATCAAGCTGCCTAAATGATGGAATATTTATGCAATACATTTAAATTGCCATGGACTCTCTATTTAAAGAAAAACAAATTATTTGATCATTTAAATTTGTTAGGATGATATCACAATCCATTTTTGTAAATAAAAATATGAATTCTCATGAGAAATTAATGAAGATGATTTCACCCATGTTGGTGATCATTTTCATCCCACAAATTTTCAAGAAAAAATATTTATTTTTCCAGGAAATGATGACATTTTCCTGCAGCGCCTTTGTCCCTTATTTTTATTTCATTTGTTGGAAGAGTTTAACTTAATAAAAAAAATATATTTAATATTGCACACTCTTTAAAAAAATAAGCATATGAAAATGATGTGAAATGACCAGCATCTTCTGTTACCAAATTCAAATGAAATAACTTTGAAATAACTTAAAATGGCAACTGTAAACATTAAATTACATTTTTATTTTTAAAGAAAAAAAAACATATCCAATACAGTATTTCTGAAATCCAAACGAAGAACTGTATTATCACAAGCACTCATCCAAAGGAAGATAAAATTGTTATCATGTAAAATCAGTTGGTCCTTTTGATACTGACATTTGACATGACTTCTGGACTTGTTTTTTGTCATGTGAAAATAGTTTGTTTGATGAGTCACTGCAAGTGAAAGATTGTCTGTGAGGATTTATGGATATGCTCATCTTTATGGTGCCATTGTCTTATCTAATTTAGAAGTAATGAATGAATGATTAGCATGTCTAGACACCTAATTGCCTCTATTAAATGCTTTGCCCATCACTAACCAGGATTTATGGCAAATGTTTGAAAATCTGGCTCCTCAGTAATTTTTTGTGGGTTAATCTCATTTGGAAGTTAATCTCATTTGGAATAGTATGTATTCAATTTGCATGCACTTTTATTACTTTTAAAATGGGGTCAATTTTACTTGACTGTTACCATTCCTTGTGACCCTTTTATGCTGGGAGGGTCCATACTCCTTTCTTTGGGAGGGGCTGTATCTCAGTCAGAATTTTACCAACACATATCAAGAAATGGATCATAAGATTTAAGAAATTTGAAAGGAATAAATAAAAGCAAGATACTTTTTCCATACATTATGTGCACATGTATAAATGTATAAAATAGCAAATTGAAAACTTAAAAGTTTTTTTTTTGTTTAGTTGAATAAATATGCCAACCTTTGGTTTACTTTGCATTAATGATTTTTCCAATTGCTAATATATTTAGATAATTAATGTACTTTTGATATAGGGACACCTTTATTCAGTAATAAGATAAAACCTAGTAAATTGCTAGAGGCCTGTGGTAAAGCATTCAGCTCAGTAGATTGACCATCGGAGGTGGTTCGTGTGTCACTGTCTCTCCACCTTTTCTCTCAACTATTTCTGACAGGGATAATCATAGAGAATTTCAATTGAGATGTGTATCCTCGGATTCATTTTGGATTGGTCTGCAGTTCAGAATCTGCAATCTTCTCTTGTCAGGTTGTTTGCAATCTCAGAAAATCAGTCTAATCTGGACAAATTGTGTGTATCTATGGGGGAATCATCAAAATCAAATAAAACAAATTGGGGCTGGATAGGGGCAGGGTACTCACAGCCTCCGTTAGCCGATCAAGCAGGACGAGGCTAACCCCTTCACTGCCATATAGCTCCTTATATTGCTTGTGAAATAAGTGGGATATACTGATAGAAGACATCAGAGTTAATTAGGTTGATCAAATACGGCTCCGTCTTGCTGCATTGGCTCCCAGTTGGTTTTCAGAGTAATCTTAGAATGTATTATATCATGGGTGGATTTTTGTAAATTCAGATGTTAAATAATTGAATGGGTGATACTGATAGTGTTAGGAATGTTTGCTGATTGTGAATGTAAAATCAAAGGGGTGTGGGAATATATGTAGAGCTGATGATGGGAATATTACAGCTTGATTTAAAATAGTTCTAAAAAATATTGGCACATAGAGGTGGTATGGGGTGCTGTTGGCTGATTTAGAATAAAAGATTTTGGCATGGGAACAAATATAGATGTGGTCTTGGGGTGCTGCTGGGTGATTTTGAATAAATGCTATTTTGGTATGGGGGTAAATATAGAGGTGATCTGGGTTGCTGCAGGGTGATTGTGTTTGCATAATACTTGGCTATGGGTTTAAATTTAAATTACGGTAGGAATGGTAATGAGAATGGTAGGAACCAGACCTGAAAAATCATTGAAATCAAAATGTTAAATCACAAATCTCTTATCAATTTTTGGCATGTACCATTTTAGATTTAGGAACTTTTCTGCACCTTTGTGTTTTTTAAACATTTATTAATATTTAGGTGCAACACACAGAGGCTTTAGGTGTTGTTTCATCTCAGAAAGGTGTACTGGTCTGATGATGTCATGTGATGTGTTCAAATGTGATGGTTTTAATATTAAAATATTGCATACAATGCCATCATCTTCATGCTATGCGAAAGAGATTGTTCATTTTCTGTTAAATTGCCAGCATGTATAAATGTTGGGATGTCCATCAATATTAAGTTCTGAAAAAAGAGACAGAGGATGGTCTCACTAAAAGCAAAGAGAATCTAATTCTGGCAGTGTGGAAGTGCTAATGGCACCATCAGAATTTCTTTTACGGCTGATAATGGGTTCATCAAATTAACAAATGGTTGTAAACAAGTGATTAGTGGTTAAAACTTAGGTTGTCCACCTTCAGCAATTGTACAGCGTGTCTGGAATGGCAAATAGAATCTGATGAAAGTGTCCTTTTTTAGATGCATTCGATGTGTTGAAATTCAAATGTTAAACTCCACCATGTACAAAAACAGCATATATTTATCAAAATCTCGTGAAATATCATAGATATAAACACTGAGACATGAATAATTCTGAATGTCATTTTTGTTTTTTTAGTTATAATCAGGTAAAGTGTGTATGGTTTATTTGCCAGGCATGTTGATATCAAATAGACAATGATGGATTAATACACACTGAAATAGAAATAATTCTGATCATATGTCACTTTTATTTTAGTTAGTTAATAAGCTTGAGTATGTATAATTTATTTGCCAGATAGAACTGATGGGATCAAATAGCTCTCCATTTGCTCCTCTGTGCAATTAACAGTTGATTTCTTTTTCGTTTACTCCTGCATACATGTCAGCCCACACATGCAAAACAAATATATCAGGAAGCTTTCCCTTTTTCTGTCTGAAAAACACAAACCATGTACAAGTGAAAGCCAGTCACTGATGTGACCTTTTAGAGAGCTTACCACTTGCAAAGCCAATGTCACTTGTAATATTTCTGTGGTGACAGGTAGTCAATATTTACTGGCCAAGAGAGTGGCAAGATTTGGTATGTTGGCTTTTAAAAGGGTAACTTGACCTTTCCTTGTGAGATAGACTAAATTAGTTGATTTCAAGGTAAGATTTTAATAAAGTGGTGTCTCGTTTCTTGCTTAAACCTGCAGTAAGCTTTTTGCTGCAGACACTCCTTGTCTATAAATACTTCCTTCAGAATGAAATGCAAGTCTCAATGCAGTAAACAACTGTAATGCCATTGTGGCAAGCTATTCTGTTACAGATAAAAACAGTCACATTTATTTGTGATATTTAACAACAAAACAAGATCTCCAAGTAACAATTTGTAGACAAACTTTATTTCCTCCAGAGAAATATTTAAGTAAATAGACTATGTGAATTTAGAGTCAGACTATTTTGACAGCAGGCTGTAAGTTTCCTTCTCATGTATCAACAGAATAGTTCTCAATCAAACGATTTGTCCACATGGTCTCAGATTTCAGTGGCAGAGTGAGTTAGCACTCGCTGTCCCAGGCCTTTGGAATATCCCTCTTAAATGAGATAAATTATCAGCACATCCTTACACACCTTTCCTGTGTTAAACATTTTTTATTATCTCATATTTCTTTTCAGTATTTTGATAAATGATAACAGACTATATTCATATATTATGAATGAAGTGAAAATTGCATGATGACCAAAATTAGCAATCATTTTTCTGCAAAAAATATTTTCCTTTTGGTAAGAAATCTTTGCTTGTTACAAGTTAGACAAATTTACCTGATTGATTGATGGTCTGCGCCTAGCTTATTTTGACTGCCTATATTGTGTTGTACTCAGACATAACCAGAGCATAGCATGGCGAGTCATGTACTACCTCTGCCATTATATGTTGTTCCTTGCATAGATTTGTTTCGCACATATTAGCATGCAATTACTATTCGGTTGGCGAATTGGTTGGCTCTTGTACTGCTCATCCACAACAACATAACTGTACACATGCTCATGCCTATTTCATATGTTCAAGAGTAATTTAGAATGGATCATTCATAATTTGGGAGGGGCTATATTTGAAATATCTGGTTACCTAATGTGACGAAATATTTGACTCATCGTCTACTGGCTGCTTGTATTGGGTGTGGTATAAATCCTGGATCTGCTATGGAGAGTATAATAATGGCTCCATATTATCACTATTGTTACTTTCCTCAGCAGATCCAGAGTTTATACCTGGCTCTGCAAGTAAACGACATATTCAACTCTATGAGTGAGTGCTCAGAGGCCACATCCATTGCAAGCAGCCAATAGACACTGAGTAAAATATTTTGTCACACGTGATAACACAGCCAATTGTTGGCATAGCTTTGGTCAGAAAGTGAGTATCAAATGTATGTGCTGACCACAACACGTGTAAGCAACAATCCACAGCATGTGTGGATATGGCAGCTTGTTTTGGTCTGAAATAGAGTAGGCATTGAGTGTGTTTAAGTGTGCAGCCCTCCAAATGCTCACCTGTCTGTGTATGCAAACAACCCTGCAGAAAAATTAGGTTATTTTCATTCCCATTGAGACAGAGGTAGTATGTGACCCTACCTTGCCATGGAGAGTACACTATTGGTTTCTGAGCATAGATACAGTAGTGGGAGTGGTCTCTTGGAACTCACTTAGTCATTTCTGGCCAAATCTTGCAGAGGTATTATATGGGTCGACTGTACCTTGCTATATAGAGTAAATATAAGATTGAAGATGCTGATCCCTCCACAGGTTCCATCTTGATTTCCACAGATTTAAGCACCGAGTCTTGATTTTCATCTCCTTTACCCTCTGACCAGTTGAGTGGCAGAGCCTAATTCCCAGTCACTCTATATGCCATCTTATCCTAACATTGTAAATTTATGAAGTTAAAAAAAGACGTAACTATATCTCTTTGGTTTTTGACTGGATGGTTTTGCATAAGGACACTGTGTATACATCCATCAAGTTCAACAAGAAGTAACTGTATCTCTTTGGTTTTTGATTGTGTGGATTTGCATAAATTCAGTATTTGTATATGTCCAGCAGTGAGTCTTCCTTACTGCACATATTGATGCATACACGCTGTGACATCCTCATTATACAATCCATCAGAACACAGAATCTTACATATGACACAGAAAATGTGCAATTTGGAAGAAAAAGGAGATTTCTACACTCTACTGGTGTCATATTTGCCCTTTCTTATTGTATTTATACCGCAGAACTATCATTGTATTTGGCTATGGAACTACTGTCAAATTTCAAAATTTTATTTTTCAAAATTCCAAAAAATAGAATTTCATGAAAACCAAGAAAAAAAATCAAACATAGATATTTAATTAATTTTGTTCTTTTATTATCATATTTGGCATATTTCTAAATGTAGGCAAGTCTTTTGTTCTGTTGTCTTGTCTTGGAGATAATAGGTTGATAATACTCCTGTAATTGCAGAAAGAGAAATGGCTCTGTAACGTTAGATCTGCGCTATAATTAATATTTGATATGTGTTATAAGACTCCTCTCAGCAGTAACTGATAGTCCAGAGGCAGTGGCACGGCCAAAGGGGAATGCACTTTGATGAAAATATCTTGTTTCTGTTTGCCAAATTGGGAATCTTTAATGCTTTTGATAAAGAAATCTTAAGGACTAGATTAATGAACTGCAGATTTAAAACGTTTTTTTTCTTTCTTTTTTTATTAATAAAATAAAGTACAGATATGTCTACCTGTAGGGCATTATTTTAATTTTTCTGTGACCAGAAACACTGTAACATTTTTACTTCTTGCCTTGCCTTGCCTTTAAAAAAACCCTGAAACCTGACCATGTTGAATCATTAGAAACTGGAATTTGTGTTTAAAAGTGCTATTTTTTGTTTAAGTTTACTTTGAGTTTATAAAGGATGAATTGAAGGCTCTGCCTTAACTTGAAGAATAATACTAAAGAGAAGTTTTGGGGTGTTTTACACTTCCGTTACTGATGTCTGTATGACATTATCTAAAATGTCACAAAGCTGACAACTTCATTTTTTGACGGCTGTACAGGACAAGATGTCATTTTTGTGTTACAAAAATATCATATAGTGTTGCAATTTGTTTCCATGGTTTCCTAATATTAGGATGTTAAGACGTGCTATGGAGACAATTCACACACGCACACACACACACATTCTTTTATGCATAATAATAAATGATCATCCGCTGGAACAGTGGACATGTGCAACCCTTTTGTATTTGATTTCCTTCAAGGTGATTCCTGAATGATGAATAGGCAGGAATAATGTACCATACCAGATGAAGATAGACAAAATTATTTAATGACTTATCTTTTGCATTTATACTTTTCTTTGGCTCTCAATCCCAAGGCTCAAATTGATACAGGCTTGTTGCTATCATATCACCAATGGAGAGAGCGAAACTCTTAATGCTGAATGTTGATTTTGTCTTCACAAAGACAACATTTGTTGGAGGTATGAAGGGGGTGGGGGATTTTCACATATATGTGAGCATATGTGGACCCTGACAAAGAAAAAGAGGGGAAAATTATCCCCAGGGCCACAATGTCATGGGTATTCATTCAGTCTTACTTTCATTTATAAACAGGGATTGCATCAAATGTACCTGTCACTGGCAGAAAGTATGAGTCTATTCCGTGCCTTAAAGTTGACTAACCTGAGTGTAGGTAGCTTTGTGTGGTGATTGTGATTGTGGAGGAATGGGGAGATCCATCTCTGTTTGTTTGAGAGAGGATGGGAGATGCAGGCATCGTTTTGTAACACAATATGTATTAAGGGTTGAATCAGGTACAATCGAGCTGTATACAAGCTACATTTGTTAAATCGTGCATGATTCAACCTGCAAAGGAAACAACTTCAAAGGAAACAATGTAATTCGAGTATGTCACAAAATGTTGCCCATATTCACAAATATGAATAGTTGTTTACCCCAAACCACTCATGATAAATGACATTTCCACATGTTTATTTACTTAAATTAAGAAGAAGAAAATCTTTCTTAAAAGCTAAAAGAACATAAAGCATAGCTTATATTTGCATGTGGTGTTGATGTTGAGTGAGGACATTCAGCATACTGATATACAACTGAGTGGTGTTGATGTTGAGTATGGACATTCAGCATACTGACATACAACTGAGTGGTGTTGATGTTGAGTGAGGACATTCAGCATACTGACATACAACTGAGTGGTGTTGATGTTGAGTGAGGACATTCAGCATACTGACATACAACTGAGTGGTGTTGATGTTGAGTGAGGACATTCAGCATACTGACATACAACTGAGTTGTGTTGATGTTGAGTGAGGACATTCAGCATACTGATATACAACTGAGTTGTGTTGATGTTGAGTGAGGACATTCAGCATACTGACATACAACTGAGTTGTGTTGATGTTGAGTGAGGACATTCAGCATACTGACATACAACTGAGTGGTGTTGATGTTGAGTGAGGACATTCAGCATACTGACATACAACTGAGTGGTGTTGATGTTGAGTGAGGACATTCAGCATACTGACATACAACTGAGTGGTGTTGATGTTGAGTGAGGACATTCAGCATACTGATATACAACTGAATGGTGTTGATGTTGAGTGAGGACATTCAGCATACTGACATACAACTGAGTGGTGTTGATGTTGAGTATGGACATTCAGCATACTGACATACAACTGAGTGGTGTTGATGTTGAGTGAGGACATTCAGCATACTGATATACAACTGAGTGGTGTTGATGTTGAGTGAGGACATTCAGCATACTGACATACAACTGAGTGGTGTTGATGTTGAGTGAGGACATTCAGCATACTGACATACAACTGAGTGGTGTTGATGTTGAGTGAGGACATTCAGCATACTGATATACAACTGAGTGGTGTTGATGTTGAGTGAGGACATTCAGCATACTGACATACAACTGAGTGGTGTTGATGTTGAGTGAGGACATTCAGCATACTGACATACAACTGAGTGGTGTTGATGTTGAGTGAGGACATTCAGCATACTGACATACAACTGAGTGGTGTTGATGTTGAGTGAGGACATTCAGCATACTGACATACAACTGAGTTGTGTTGATGTTGAGTGAGGACATTCAGCATACTGACATACAACTGAGTGGTGTTGATGTTGAGTGAGGACATTCAGCATACTGACATACAACTGAGTGGTGTTGATGTTGAGTGAGGACATTCAGCATACTGACATACAACTGAGTGGTGTTGATGTTGAGTGAGGACATTCAGCATACTGACATACAACTGAGTGGTGTTGATGTTGAGTATGGACATTCAGCATACTGACATACAACTGAGTGGTGTTGATGTTGAGTGAGGACATTCAGCATACTGACATACAACTGAGTGGTGTTGATGTTGAGTGAGGACATTCAGCATACTGATATACAACTGAGTGGTGTTGATGTTGAGGACATTCAGCATACTGACATACAACTGAGTGGTGTTGATGTTGAGTGAGGACATTCAGCATACTGACATACAACTGAGTGGTGTTGATGTTGAGTGAGGACATTCAGCATACTGACATACAACTGAGTGGTGTTGATGTTGAGTGAGGACATTCAGCATACTGACATACAACTGAATGGTGTTGATGTTGAGTATGGACATTCAGCATACTGACATACAACTGAGTGGTGTTGATGTTGAGTGAGGACATTCAGCATACTGACATACAACTGAGTGGTGTTGATGTTGAGTATGGACATTCAGCATACTGACATACAACTGAGTTGTGTTGATGTTGAGTGAGGACATTCAGCATACTGACATACAACTGAGTGGTGTTGATGTTGAGTGAGGACATTCAGCATACTGACATACAACTGAGTGGTGTTGATGTTGAGTGAGGACATTCAGCATACTGACATACAACTGAGTGGTGTTGATGTTGAGTGAGGACATTCAGCATACTGACATACAACTGAGTTGTGTTGATGTTGAGTGAGGACATTCAGCATACTGACATACAACTGAGTGGTGTTGATGTTGAGTGAGGACATTCAGCATACTGACATACAACTGAGTGGTGTTGATGTTGAGTGAGGACATTCAGCATACTGACATACAACTGAGTGGTGTTGATGTTGAGTGAGGACATTCAGCATACTGACATACAACTGAGTGGTGTTGATGTTGAGTATGGACATTCAGCATACTGACATACAACTGAGTGGTGTTGATGTTGAGTGAGGACATTCAGCATACTGACATACAACTGAGTGGTGTTGATGTTGAGTGAGGACATTCAGCATACTGATATACAACTGAGTGGTGTTGATGTTGAGTGAGGACATTCAGCATACTGACATACAACTGAGTGGTGTTGATGTTGAGTGAGGACATTCAGCATACTGACATACAACTGAGTGGTGTTGATGTTGAGTGAGGACATTCAGCATACTGACATACAACTGAGTGGTGTTGATGTTGAGTGAGGACATTCAGCATACTGACATACAACTGAATGGTGTTGATGTTGAGTATGGACATTCAGCATACTGACATACAACTGAGTGGTGTTGATGTTGAGTGAGGACATTCAGCATACTGACATACAACTGAGTGGTGTTGATGTTGAGTATGGACATTCAGCATACTGATATACAACTGAGTTGTGTTGATGTTGAGTGAGGACATTCAGCATACTGACATACAACTGAGTGGTGTTGATGTTGAGTATGGACATTCAGCATACTGACATACAACTGAGTGGTGTTGATGTTGAGTGAGGACATTCAGCATACTGACATACAACTGAGTGGTGTTGATGTTGAGTGAGGACATTCAGCATACTGACATACAACTGAGTGGTGTTGATGTTGAGTATGGACATTCAGCATACTGATATACAACTGAGTTGTGTTGATGTTGAGTGAGGACATTCAGCATACTGACATACAACTGAGTGGTGTTGATGTTGAGTATGGACATTCAGCATACTGACATACAACTGAGTGGTGTTGATTGATATCAGTGGAATCAGCTGAATATTTCGGCCTGGGTAGAGGACCTCATTATAGAAACGTCATAGGGGAGGCAGGTGTCTGTGAAAGCCTGGCAGATAGGGAGGTTACCAGGGTCGTATGGCGACAGACAAACACCCTAGATGACTCCTGCAGTCTAAATATGCTGCAAAATCAAGGCACCAACACGCTATATAAGAGGACATGAATGCATAATTTTGTAACATAAAATATACAAATCTGAAAAAGAACTGTTGAGTTGTGTTTTTTGTTGTTGTTTTTAATGCCTTTTTTCTGTGTAAAAATTCACCTTGGGGATTTACTCTTTTACACCGCATACAACCAAAATGACATTTAGTTTATGGCAGAATGAATGTAAAATTCATAGAGTTCAATTTTTAAAATGCTATATGAAAGAATGAATACTAAATAGGATGATTGATGGTTGTGTCTGTAAATATTCAGCATAAACATTGACCCAGGTGTGCCTTGCTGGCTGGGGTTGCAGCAGGTCACATAATCAGACAAAAGATGGGGTGAGATCAAGGCAAAGGTGATGTGATGATTGCATCTGATGACAGCACACATCAGCAGGGTAGGACAGCCATCATGCATGTTGTTGTCAGCACTTTCATATTCAACCTCAACGATACTTATTGCTTTTGGAGGACAACTTAGAATTTAAGGAGGAGCTGATGAAACACAATGAATCATCACAAGAGCTTCCTGTTTTGCATTGATGGAGGATTTAATATCAGAGTTCTTGATCTTACACTGCAAATGAAATGCAGGGCAAGGGCAGCATCAGCTGTATAAAAGACAATACATTTGATAGAATGAATTTCATGTCATCAAATGAATTTAGAAATTGACAATAATGATTATGCCTGATCCTCTTTTCACTCTTGATGGCTTCAGCATTTTGGGTTATGAGCAGACAAATTGGCTGTAAAAAAACTAGAGCATCGATTTCTACTAAAATTGAACCTTGTTGTTGCATTTACTGTGAGTTTTTGAGATTTTTGCTTATCCCCTTAAAAATAGACACCGAAGACGAGTCAGAAGATTCAGAAAGTAGTTCTGGTAGTGAAGAGAACGGTAATATATATTGAAATATTTTTCTTTGTCATTTTACCCGGATTCTGCACATTATTTGACAGCCATTCAAATCCAACATACACAAATTATTCAGTATTAGTACCCCAGTGTAGAGCCTTTACCTGCCCCTTGATTTGCTTTTCCTGAAAAAAACATGAAACAGTTTTATGTTGTGATTCGGTTATTTGAAAGGTGTTCACATAATTTTGCACTTACCGTCTACAAAAATATTACTTTTTGTCTTCTGACACCCTGATAAATACCATTTATAGTTGCATACTACATTTAGTTTTTATACAAAATAAAGTTATTCTCAGTTTGGAGTGAATAAATTTTGCATTTGCCAAACTAAATTAAATGTAATATATTTTCCAAGAAGTAAAACTTACCAAACATTACATAAACAATGTAAATGGTGACGAAAAGAGATGACTACAAATAAGAACCAAATACTGTTCTACAGCTATGAATATCTAACATGTTTCTATCTTTTCTTGTAAATGTATATACAGATGAAGACTCTAAAAGTAGTAGATCATATGAATCAGGAGAAGGTAATATAAATAACTTTCTCAACCAGTATCCCACATAGTCCCACACAAAAGCCATTATTAAGTTAGAATGACAAATACCGGTAGGTGTTAAATTGCATTTCAGATACAATTGCTTATGCATATACTATATTCTTACTACTTAACTATTTTGACTGTTCTGAAAAATAAATCATAAGAAATTGGATTTGTGAACAAATGGTGCACCATATTTTGATAAAAGTGAAGGTATCTGAAATGTTATAGGACATAATTTCTTATTTTAATGTATGCTTGTCTTCAAAATACAAACCCATCTTCCAACCTGATTTCTCTTGGATCATTCTGTTCGGAGGGGTAGAATGTACCCAAAACTTGCCTTACCTCTAATGCTTTGAACATTTGAGAAAAGTCAGGTCTATATTCACCCGAAAAAGATATTAGAACTGTTTTGGAGTTAATTATTTTGTGCAATATAGACAACATATCAGTGAATTTCTATAAGGAAAAAGGTGATACTGCACAAGATAATTGACAAAGATCGCAGTCCTTACATATCGGTGAATTTCTATTTTTTAGCTACCCTAAATCAATCAACAGCGTCTAACACAAGTTAAAGTAATTTAAATATTGATGCATTTTCCTTTCTTAAGTTTAAGATTACCCATGTTTTCACAAATACCTCAGCAAATAGTGAGCTTTGTATGCATACAGAATGGTTCTCCCCTCTACTCCCCTTAGAGAATGGGTTATCCGTGTTGTAGAATGTTCAGACATAAAATATATAACAATATTAATGTACAGGAGAGAAGTATATATGTTTGATCTCTACCTGAACTTTTTTGAGAATATTATCATTGACTTACATTTTGCATCCTGTGCCTTTTTTACCATGGAATTACAACACTATGAATATATGTTTGGATTAGTTGGATTGAATACAGGAGTTGCTTGTCATTGAAATGTCCATTCCCTGTTTAGAATAATAGATTATTTCAGGAATATGCTACCTGATCATCATGCTCAGTTCTTGGTTAGTGGTTAGTGATGAGTTATATATTATCTGTTTCAGAAGATGATGAGGATTCTGGGAGTGAGGAGGGATCCAGTGATGATGAGGACTATGAGGATGAGGATGGAGATGAACTCTCCACTGATGAAGAAGGGTGAGTGCAATTAACAGATTTGAATTTAAGTGCCATTAAGTGTAATTCCATCTATCTGTAGTGAATATATTCTAGTATGTGACAATTAATGTATTCAGTTGTCAAACATTTATTTTTTCTACAACTGAGAATGGGGGAATAGGCAGGTGAAGCAAGTCTAACAACAATCTCATGTACTTTCCACACACAGGTTTTGACATACGCACTAGCCCAGTGGCCCAAGGCCATCAGATCCTCTGTTTGGGCCAGTGAATGGTCTGTTGTAGTGGCCCAGTTGGCCAACCACATTTTTGGGCTTTTATTGGCCCAAACTATCTTGATTTTATTCTAATCCTTGATAGATGATTGTCTCATATCACGATCAGTGGACTTGTAAATTTTGATTGGGAGAAGTAACACCCACTAAGACACTAGTCACGATACAGCCTTATGTACATTGTGCTTTATTGTATCACTCATCCTATCATCCCTAGAAACCACTGGACCACCACGTGCTCTGGTGGTACAACCAGACAACCAACAGATTCAGATATTTGGGCATTGAGGAAATGACCTTTATCGTTTAAGAATTTAATGCTATTAATCTGTACAAATGCCAGGCTGTAAAATGAATATCAAATATTTACTCCCTACATTTTTTATTGCCAAGAAATCATGTCTTTGAATAATTAATTTTTAGATACAAAAATACAAGAATAATTTAAAAATCTTTTTTATGGAGGGGAGGGGGTTGGGGTTGAAGTAAAGGTCTCAACTTGAATTTATAAAATTTAAAAGTGAGATGTGGGCTTTCCTTGAGGATACAAGAAATATTTATCTCAAAACAACATTCCTATGTTCCCATCTGTGTTTTGTGGTTATTTGATTAAATTTCACATACAAAAAGTAAACTGTTGTGTTTGAGGCTGACATCATGGAAAAATAGACCATCTATGCCAGTACAAATGCAAACAAACTCCCACACAAAGATGATTCAGTCGATAGCATTGTCAGTATTCTAAATAAATTCTTGTTTTTATTTTGTAACAGAACAACAGGAAGTTGAATTCTTGTAATTCTATGTACAAGATTATATAAAAATGCAAAAGAAGTAATATCCTGCACTTGTCATCTTATATTTTGTAGGTTTATTTTATCAAGTTCAGATGAGGATGATGATGAGGAAGATGATGATGATGATGATGGGGATGATGATGATGACAAAGATGATGAAGGAGCAGTGGGAGGGAGGGGGAAAAATAAAGATACTGCAGCAGATCCTGACACAATAGCCACAGAAACAGTGTGAAATTTGTACCCACTTTTATTAAATCATTAAATTATGCTGTGTGAAAAAAATATAATGTCAAACAAATGTTTTTGTTTTATTTTGTTGCTTATCAGAAAAAGAGTAAGATGTGTCATGGAGCTCTTTTAATTCTAAGAATTTTTTCTCGGGTGTATGATTAAACAAGGCTGTAACCTGATGATGCTGACATTTACTTTGCCAGAGTAATTTAAGCAATTGTCTTTCAGCAGATGTTTGTTTGTTGTTTGGGTTTGTGCTTTGCCATTTTCATCAACTCTTCATATTGAAAGTTATTCTGGCGATAAATACAAATTACACTATTTCATCCATGCTTTAGGACCTTCTTCGTCATCCAACCTTTTTAGTGATTAGAAAAAAACTGTACCTATCAGGATTTAAGTGGAAAACAATTCATGTATATAATTATATAATAAAAGAGGTTGAATTCTGGGAAGATTTAATGGGCAGTTAGGTGAATGATATTAAAAATGACTAGTAGAAAAGTAACTTTGGGGGGCTGTTTGTCTTTGACCTGTCTGAGCATTCACCAAGAGGGGAAGAACATCACAAAATATTTAAGATTTGATACAGGGCCACATTGACCTCTCAGCTTAGAATTTAAATTTTGCCTATGTACAGATATTTGGGTTTATGAGGATTGACCATTGTTGTTTGAAAGGTTGTTAAGGGGCCCCCATAGGGTTTTAGGATTATTGGATATTTGGCCTAAAAAAGAGGGATTATTGGATTTTTGGGGTGAAATATCTGGGATTTTTGGATTTTGAGGAAAGTGTTTAGTAATTTAGAAAGTGTTATGTAATTCCTTGCCAAATAAATTTGTACTAAATGTTAACATATTTTAGGAGTTTTTGTTTTATACTTTTGGATTTTTAGATTTGAGGGGAAAAATATTTAAGGATTTTTGGCTACAAAAGATAAGGATATTTGGATTTTTAGGTAAAAAAAGGGGGATTATTGGGTTTTTCATACCCCCCCTATGGGGGCCCCTGTTAAGTAACAGGTAATTACGGTCATGCATTTATTTAGCAAAATGGTTGTTTTGCAAAATTTGGCTGGACAATTTGTTGAAACTATTCGGATTAATCCATTGAAATTGTTGGTGCGCAAATTGATCCTATTCACCCAGGTGGAACACTACTAGGAATCCTCAACTAGCTTTAAAGCAGGATGTCTAAGTCTAACCTTAGATTATAAATTTGGGTTCATAAACTTAACACAAGGGCAAATAAAACAGACATGGATTTCTAGTTCCTGCATCATTCCAATATTGAAATATATATTTTATATATATTCAGATGTGTTCAAAGTTTCAAATTTGTATATCCTGCCAAAGATCCACAAAACCACCAGCAACTTAAGATATAATGTGATAAATATATGAAAAAATCTGGTGAAATCAGAATATGAAAGAATATGTTACTTGTTTTGGGTGTCATGTCTCTAGAGCGATATATCCCTTTTACCTAGTTGACAAACATGTTTACATATGATATCTGTTTGTCACTTAAAAGTGAATATTTAGTATTGCAATTGTTTGTCAGGATTTTGTGTACAGCTGACCATAATAATAAGTTATATTAGCATTTTATTTTTTTTAAATGCTCAGTTCTGATGATAGGGACTGGGAAGTTTATAAGGTAAATTGTAGAGTGAGAGGTTTATTTGTGTATATGTATATATATAGAGAGAGAGACAGAAAAAGAAACTGCAGAATTGAAACTCATTTTCATGGGAAGCTTGAACCCAAGAGTGTTTAACAGTGCTGTCAAGATGATTGGCAGAGACCTCTGTGGTATACTGGAGACCTGTATGAAGGCTTTCATGGGGCCATCCTGATTCAGAAGCCAATGAACATAGTGAAGTGCTAGCAGATTGCTCTGTTGTTCCCACACGGACTATTGCTTTGTGATTATTGCTCATTCCAAAGCATGCATTATATATATATATATATATATATATATATATATATATATATATATATATATATATATATATATATATATATATATATATATATATATATATATATATATATATATGCAGTTTCATCATTATTACTTACTTAAATCATATTTTATGTAGAAAATCAATAAACGTGAATGGTGAATCCATAATAGAATGTGATACTACTAGATACACAGATACACTTTTCAAAAGTCATGTTGTATTTTTCTGGTGTAAATATGATTTGAGCCAGGAGAGCAGGGGAAGTCAAAAGGTCATTTTATAATTATTCTATATACATACATGTATAAAGTGATGAAAGGGAAGTTGTTAAAATAAATATTACTGTAAATATAAATTGTATTCAACATATTTTGTCATTACTATGGTATTTATGTGAATCTGACCATTTCTTGTAGTTATCTGTCTGTAAATAAAGATATTTGCCATCCCAAACAAATTTACTTCCTATTTTGACTTTTGCTTATCTCATTTTGCAGATTTCGCTCAGCTCTGAAATTTGTGCTCTTGAGATCCTTCCACCAGAACCAACTTGAGAGATCTGCCAGCCTGAACACTGCACTCACATGTTCTTGCCTTAATATGCCCCACCACAATTGAGAACATATACAATTTTAATTGACAAATTTTAATCACTTTTTTCTGAAAATATTGTTTAATTTATTTCAAATAGAGTGGATTTTGTTAGATGGACTACATTTAAAAAATAATTCCTTTACAGATCAGAAATTACTGAATGATGTCAATAAGTCATATATTTTTTAATTGAAAAAAAAAAACAACTTGCATAAGTTATTTTACTGATTACTGATAAACTATTGATTATAGGTAAAGATATGCCTAGATTACATAGATTAGTGAAAGTTGAATGCGAACAAATCCTTAGTTTCACCTTGGAGTATACTGGATAAAGTTGTGATGTCATAAGATCAAAGATGCAATGTGTGTTACCATCAATCCATTGTATCTTAAATTGACCAAAATGAGTCCAGACGAGACCCAGAGAAAGGGTTCTCATTACTCATTTGGCTATTTGGGTCCCAATCTTTTCTGAAAGTTTTACATTTGATTCCTCCACAAGGAAGTGAACCTCACCTTCATACTCCCTATGATTGTGAAACATTTGGTGTAACTTTGAGAAGTTCTAAAGGAAAAGAATGTAATCAAATATATCTGGAAAATAAATCTTTGTGTCTTCTGCTGTATCGCCATAGCAGGACATCTCTATCATATCAGTCCCTTCCACCAAAGCGTGAAAGGTGTGCACAGAATCAACCTCAAGTCATCAATATTCATAAAAATCTGGCTGTGAACTGATTGGTGAAAGAATATAAGCGGAGATCAGGCCATGACATTAATATTTGTGACCCCCGGCAGGGGAGATGATTGGTCAGTTTATGCGTCAGACACCTGATTACAGTTTATGACCTGATGTTTGTTAATTCAGATTTGATGATATTTTTGTGAGTAAGGCAAGTATTTATGACTCGGGGAATTCCAAACATTGAATAAGATAAAAAAAACAGGGCAATGACTGCTGAGGTAGTAATTGAATACTTCCTATGTAATGCAGAGTACTTCTGCTGTACATCCAGCAAGGAAAAGCTCATTTTCAAATAGTGGATGTAATTTACCAACTTCTCAGTGAAATGAAACTTAAACCAGCTCATGAAACTTAAACCATGATTCAGAAGAGTCAAATGAAGCATGACCACTTCCTTTGGATGATATAATATTCTTTGTGAATTGTTTACATGTCCCTCTTGAATTTACATAAATTTCATAATTCTCTATAAAGAACACATCGCAAGGTTTTAAGCACATTGTCTGCATACACGTTTGTGTTCTTCCATGGTGGAATTTGTATTGCTTGATGAACATGAAAAGGTTATTTTATTTTATGTTTGAGAGACATGCCACTGGATTTCCTCACATTGATTTCTTATTCTGGATGCTTTGGGTTTGCCACCATTGCAGCAATTTATTTACATAAAGAGTTAATTGCTCGGATTTTGCCTATGATACCTTTTCATATGGTTACCCAGACCATTGTGCCATGTGAATTCTTGCTGGCACACATGACATTTATAAGGCTTTTCACCTGTGTGTAATCTCATGTGATTACGCCTGTTTGTTTCACACTTAAATCTCTTGAGGCAAACAGTACACTTAAAAGGTGAGACCTCTTTATGCAAGGTATCCATGTGCTTCAGCAGGTCACTGTGCTTTTCAAAATTAGCTTTACAAATTTTACACTTCTCCTGTGAATGTTTTGCCCATATATGTCTTGTCAAATGATGTTTTAGCCTGAATGTTTTCAGGCACTCAGTACATTCATACAACTTTTCATTGGTATGTATTTTCATGTGAGTGACAAATTTAGATTTGAACTCAAATGACTTGGTGCATTGCTCACATTTGAATATGTTGGATTGTTCAGATTTTCTCAGCATCTTTTGTGTTTGTTGCTGTTTATCACTGACACTGTTACTAGGTTTCATTTTGTGCAACTCTCTGTAATGTTTAGTCATACCCTGGAGTGTACTAAAACTTTTCTTGCAAACTTTACATTTATGTAGGGGCCGATTACGTTCATGATTTATTTTATGTCTATCTAAATACTTAGATTTAGTAAATGTCATGTAACAAACATTGCACATGTATGGCTTGTCATTTTTGTGATAAATGAAATGTTTTGATAGATTTTTGGCTGTTGAAAACGCCATAGGGCACATTGAACATTTAAAGGGGTTGATGTTAATTGTTTTGTGACTGTGGGCAGTCATGTGACCACAATATTGATGCAAACGTTTAAATTGTCTGCTACATTTCAAACACTTGTATCTTCTTTTTCCATCAATATAGCTAAGGTGTGGCTTGTGCACATTTAACTGCTTTTTTTCTTTAGCATCATAAGAAACATGTCCTCGGTTTCCTCTTTTCTCATGTTTATTGGCATTTGGTGATATTTTGGTTTTTTTACTGTTGATACCAATAACACTCATGTTATATTTGCTAGGTTTATAATTATCATCAGTATGAAAGTTGGGACTCTCTTCATCTCGTCTTTCTTCTGTAGCAATATTTTCCATACCAGTTGCTGTACTTGGCTTATTGTTAAAATCAAGTCTAGATCCATATTTCCGATTCCTACTCTGTACTTCCTTTTGTTTCTTTGTGTCCTGTGACTGACACAAAAGATCATTTTCAGAGTGATATCTTCTAACATTGTCTCTTGGGCATTCTCTTTTTTTTCCTTTTGATTCTTTGGGGTTGGGTTTTATAACTCTTTTATTTCCATGAACCCAATCATTTATGTCATGCTTTTGTTGTTGGTGTTTCCAAAATAAGGCATGGAATTCAAGTGAGCTTTTTGTGTGTGGTAGTTGTTTACTGGGGGTATTTTGCTTCAAGTCTTTTGGATTTGAACTCCTTTTAAAAACCCTTTGGTTTTTTATACATTTATCATCTTTCCTCGTTAAAGTATGTTGACTGTGTCTTATTGTCTTCTCTGTGATGTCAAAATTACTTTGTGATATTTGCATACCCGTTCTCTGATCAGCCATCTCAATTCTGTCATCTTCCCTCTGCTGGTTACCTTCAGAACTAGTACTAATGCACTGTGACTGCTTAGCGACAGACAACTCTTTATCTGATGCTTCCAGATCATTGTCTGCCTTTAATTTTTCTGCATCATGTTCTTCACTGTTGGATGACACTGGACTTTTCCTCATCAATCTTACTTCAGAAGGAACAATCTCTGATTTGACTTTATCCATTGTGTCTTGATTATTTGCAGGATAAGCATTTCCTTTGATATTCAAATGAGCAGCACTATGATGCTCCCTGCTACCTTTTATGGACGGAATACTATCATAAAAATCACTCTGTTCCTTCTTCACCTTATTTACACCATCAAATTCTCCATTGTTTACTAACTGTGTAGTTGTTGTGAACATTTGTCCTTTGTTTTCTATCTCATTGTGATCAGAACTTATGGACAAGAATTGGTCACCTTTTTTCATAAAACCGTTTTGATCATAATAGTCATCCAGTAGTTCCTCTAGTGATATAGTACCATCGTCAGACTGTGATAACAATACAACAGTTGGCATATTGTTTGTAGGATCCGACTTCTGTGTCATATCTTCATCTTTTATTTCCTTTTCATTTACAATCTCCTGTTTAGCCTCGTTCATTCCTTGGGAAGTATGTGAATTATCATGCTTAACGCATTCTTCTTTTATTTCGCTTTTTATTCTTTCCATTGAGACAATTCCATTTGAATGTTCAGTGAGAAAGATTCCATATTTGTTAGTTTAAGAGAAACGGCATTTGGTCCTCCTTGTTTTCTTCTGGCTGGGCTGGTCGGAGCAATATAACGTAGCCTCCAGAGCTCTGCTCGCGCAAGTCGGGGTTCCACAACTACATATTTGTGGAGCTCTGATCTATCAGCAAGTATATCATCAGGAACATTGTCCTCCTCGCATCCCTCTTGGCAATTATTCCTTTCACCTTTACTTCCATTCATGTTCCTTCAATCTATCACCTTAAAATGAAACGTAGAAATTTAGACAACACTAAACATTTTCCCCTTTATTTCAGGAAATCTCCTTCGAGAAGGCTACAGGGTATTAAATAACCAACGTGCGGGAAAATATTTCACAGTTCACAGTTCACAGTTCATTTTTCAATTTTTTTTCAGAAAATATGACTTTGCGTTACATTTTAATTAAAAAACATATGACGCAATGCTTCAATTCTTTTCAAATTTTCAGGGATTACTACCAGGGGATATATGTATTGCCACAAAAAATCCCAATGCAAAAAGAATAATTTAAAGGTGCAAAAAAAAATGTTGAAATTGGACTTTGAAAAAAAAACCAATATTATATATTCTACAGTTAAAAATAATTATGAGAGCTGTTTCAATGGTGTTGTCCTTTATAGGGATTCATCTATAGGGTCCCTAGTATCTTCCAGAATTTTTCACTAATTGAGCAATTTTTTTAAGGGGTTGAATTAGGAGGTCAAACATTACAAAAAGTGAAAAAAATCAGTTTTTTTACACAACGATTTTTTTATATGAGGGTCATTTCAATGTGGTTTTCCTTTTTAGGGAACCATCTATAGGGTAGCAAGTACCTCCCTGAATTTTTCGCTAATTGAGCAATTTTTTTAAGGGGTTGAATTAAGAGGTCAAACTTGGAAAAAAATGAAAAACTCTCATAATTTTAATGGTTTTTTGCACAACGATTTTTTTATATGAGGGTCATTTCAATGTGGTTTTCCTTTTCAGGGAACCATCTATAGGGTACCAAGTACCTCCCTGAATTTTTCACTAATTGAGCAATTTTTTTAAGGGGTTGAATTAGGAGGTCAAACTTGGAAAAAATGAAAACTCTCATAAATTTAATGTTTTTTTACACCACGATTTTTTTATATGAGGGTCATTTCAATGTTGTTTTCCTTTTCAGGGAACCATCTATAGGGTACCAAATACCTCCCTGAATTTTTCACTAATTGAGCAATTTTTTTAAGGGGTTGAATTAGGAGGTCAAACTTGGAAAAAAATGAAAAACTCTCATAATTTTAGTGTTTTTTTTGCACAACGATTTTTTTATACGAGGGTCATTTCAATGTTGTTTTCCTTTTCAGGGAACCATGTATAGGGTACCAAGTACCTCCCTGAATTTTTCACTAATTGAGCAATTTTTTTAAGGGGTTGAATTAGGAGGTCAAACCTGGAAAAAAATGAAAAAAATCTGTTTTTTTGGACAACGATTTTTTTATATGAGGGTCATTTCAATATGGTTTTCCTTTTCAGAGAACCATCTATAGGGTCCCAAATACCTCCCTGAATTTTTCACTAATTGAGCAATTTTTTTAAGGGGTTGAATTAGGAGGTCAAACTTGGAAAAAAATGAACAATTCTCATGATTTTAATGGTTTTTTACACAACGATTTTTTTATATGAGGGTCATTTCAATATGGTTTTCCTTTTCAGGGAACCATCTATAGGGTCCCAAATACCTCCCTGAATTTTTCACTAATTGAGCAATTTTTTTAAGGGGTTGAATTAGGAGGTCAAAGTTGGAAAAAAATTAAAAATTCTCATGATTTTAATGGATTTTTGCACAACGATTTTTTTATATGAGGGTCATTTCAATATGGTTTTCCTTTTCAGGGAACCATCTATAGGGTACCAAATACCTCCCTGAATTTTTCACTAATTGAGCAATTTTTTTAAGGGGTTGAATTAGGAGGTCAAACTTGGAAAAAAATGAAAAATTCTCATGATTTTAATGGATTTTTGCACAACGATTTTTTTATATGAGGGTCATTTCAATATGGTTTTCCTTTTCAGGGAACCATCTATAGGGTCCCAAATACCTCCCTGAATTTTTCACTAATTGAGCAATTTTTATAAGGGGTTGAATTAGGAGGTCAAACTTTGAAAAAAATTCAAAACTTTCATGATTTTAATGGATTTTTGCACAACGATTTTTTGATATGAGGGTCATTTCAATATGGTTTTCCTTTTCAGGAAACCAGCTATAGGGTCCCAAATACCTCCCTGAATTTTTCACTAATTGAGCAATTTTTTTAAGGTGTAAAAGTAGGAGGTCAAACTTGGACAAAAATTAAAAACTTTCATGATTTTAATGGATTTTTGCACAACGATCTTTTTATATGAGGGTCATTTCAATATGATTTTCCTTTTCAGGGAACCATGTATAGGGTCCCAAATACCTCCCTGAATTTTTCACTAATTGAGCAATTTTTTTAAGGGGTTGAATTAGGAGGTCAAACTTGGAAAAAAATTAAAAACTTTCATGATTTTAATGGATTTTTGCACAACGATTTTTTGATATGAGGGTCATTTCAATATGGTTTTCCTTTTCAGGGAACCATGTATAGGGTACATAATACCTCCCTGAATTTTTCACTAATTGAGCAATTTTTTTAAGGGGTTGAATTAGGAGGTCAAACTTGGAAAAAAAAGGAACAATTCTCATGATTTTAATGGTTTTTTACACAACGATTTTTTTATATGAGGGTCATTTCAATATGGTTTTCCTTTTCAGGGAACCATCTATAGGGTCCCAAATACCTCCCTGAATTTTTCACTAATTGAGCAATTTTTTTTAAGGGGTTGAATTAGGAGGTCAAACTTTGAAAAAAATTTAAAACTTTCATGATTTTAATGGATTTTTGCACAACGATTTTTTGATATGAGGGTCATTTCAATATGGTTTTCCTTTTCAGGGAACCAGCTATAGGGTCCCAAATACCTCCCTGAATTTTTCACTAATTGAGCAATTTTTTTAAGGTGTAAAAGTAGGAGGTCAAACTTGGACAAAAATTAAAAACTTTCATGATTTTAATGGATTTTTGCACAACGATCTTTTTATATGAGGGTCATTTCAATATGGTTTTCCTTTTCAGGGAACCATGTATAGGGTCCCAAATACCTCCCTGAATTTTTCACTAATTGAGCAATTTTTTTAAGGGGTTGAATTAGGAGGTCAAACTTGGAAATTTTTTTAAAACTTTCATGATTTTAATGGATTTTTGCACAACGATTTTTTTATATGAGGGTCATTTCAATATGGTTTTCCTTTTCAGGGAACCATCTATAGGGTCCCAAATACCTCCCTGAATTTTTCACTAATTGAGCAATTTTTTTAAGGTGTTAAAGTAGGAGGTCAAACTTGGAAAAAAATTTAAAACCTTCATGATTTTAATGGATTTTTGCACAACGATTTTTTGATATGAGGGTCATTTCAATATGGTTTTCCTTTTCAGGGAACCATCTATAGGGTACCAAATACCTCCCTGAATTTTTCACTAATTGAGCAATTTTTTTAAGGGGTTGAATTAGGAGGTCAAACTTGGACAAAAATTAAAAACTTTCATGATTTTAATGGATTTTTGCACAACGATCTTTTTATATGAGGGTCATTTCAATATGGTTTTCCTTTTCAGGGAACCATGTATAGGGTCCCAAATACCTCCCTGAATTTTTCACTAATTGAGCAATTTTTTTAAGGGGTTGAATTAGGAGGTCAAAGTTGGAAAAAAATTAAAAATTCTCATGATTTTAATGGATTTTTGCACAACGATTTTTTTATATGAGGGTCATTTCAATATGGTTTTCCTTTTCAGGGAACCATCTATAGGGTACCAAATACCTCCCTGAATTTTTCACTAATTGAGCAATTTTTTTAAGGGGTTGAATTAGGAGGTCAAACTTGGAAAAAAATGAAAAATTCTCATGATTTTAATGGATTTTTGCACAACGATTTTTTTATATGAGGGTCATTTCAATATGGTTTTTCTTTTCAGGGAACCATCTATAGGGTCCCAAATACCTCCCTGAATTTTTCACTAATTGAGCAATTTTTTTAAGGGGTTGAATTAGGAGGTCAAACTTTGAAAAAAATTTAAAACTTTCATGATTTTAATGGATTTTTGCACAACGATTTTTTGATATGAGGGTCATTTCAATATGGTTTTCCTTTTCAGGGAACCAGCTATAGGGTCCCAAATACCTCCCTGAATTTTTCACTAATTGAGCAATTTTTTTAAGGTGTAAAAGGAGGAGGTCAAACTTGGACAAAAATTAAAAACTTTCATGATTTTAATGGATTTTTGCACAACGATCTTTATTATATGAGGGTCATTTCAATATGGTTTTCCTTTTCAGGGAACCATGTATAGGGTCCCAAATACCTCCCTGAATTTTTCACTAATTGAGCAATTTTTTTAAGGGGTTGAATTAGGAGGTCAAACTTGGAAAAAAATTAAAAACTTTCATGATTTTAATGGATTTTTGCACAACGATTTTTTGATATGAGGGTCATTTCAATATGGTTTTCCTTTTCAGGGAACCATGTATAGGGTACATAATACCTCCCTGAATTTTTCACTAATTGAGCAATTTTTTTAAGGGGTTGAATTAGGAGGTCAAAGTTGGAAAAAAATTAAAAATTTTCATGATTTTAATGGATTTTTGCACAACGATTTTTTTATATGAGGGTCATTTCAATATGGTTTTCCTTTTCAGGGAACCATCTATAGGGTACCAAATACCTCCCTGAATTTTTCACTAATTGAGCAATTTTTTCAAGGGGTTGAATTAGGAGGTCAAACTTGGAAAAAAATGAAAAATTCTCATGATTTTAATGGATTTTTGCACAACGATTTTTTTATATGAGGGTCATTTCAATATGGTTTTTCTTTTCAGGGAACCATCTATAGGGTCCCAAATACCTCCCTGAATTTTTCACTAATTGAGCAATTTTTTAAAGGGGTTGAATTAGGAGGTCAAACTTTGAAAAAAAATTAAAACTTTCATGATTTTAATGGATTTTTGCACAACGATTTTTTGATATGAGGGTCATTTCAATATGGTTTTCCTTTTCAGGGAACCAGCTATAGGGTCCCAAATACCTCCCTGAATTTTTCACTAATTGAGCAATTTTTTTAAGGTGTAAAAGTAGGAGGTCAAACTTGGACAAAAATTAAAAACTTTCATGATTTTAATGGATTTTTGCACAACGATCTTTTTATATGAGGGTCATTTCAATATGGTTTTCCTTTTCAGGGAACCATGTATAGGGTCCCAAATACCTCCCTGAATTTTTCACTAATTGAGCAATTTTTTTAAGGGGTTGAATTAGGAGGTCAAACTTGGAAAAAAATTAAAAACTTTCATGATTTTAATGGATTTTTGCACAACGATTTTTTGATATGAGGGTCATTTCAATATGGTTTTCCTTTTCAGGGAACCATCTATAGGGTACATAATACCTCCCTGAATTTTTCACTAATTGAGCAATTTTTTTAAGGGGTTGAATTAGGAGGTCAAACTTGGAAAAAAATGAAAAACTTTCATGATTTTAATGGATTTTTGCACAACGATTTTTTTATATGAGGGTCATTTCAATATGGTTTTCCTTTTCAGGGAACCATGTATAGGGTACATAATACCTCCCTGAATTTTTCACTAATTGAGCAATTTTTTTAAGGGGTTGAATTAGGAGGTCAAACCTGGAAAAAAATGAAAAATTCTCATGATTTTAATTTTAATTTTGGACAACGATTTTTTTATATGAGGGTCATTTCAATGTGGTTTTCCTTTTCAGGGAACCATCTAAAGGGTACCAAGTACCTCCCTGAATTTTTCACTAATTGAGCAATTTTTTCAAGGGGTTGAATTAGGAGGTCAAACCTGGAAAAAAATGAAAAAAATCTGTTTTTTTTGGACAACGATTTTTTGATATGAGGGTCATTTCAATATGGTTTTCCTTTTCAGGGAACCATCTATAGGGTAGCAAGTACCTCCCTGAATTTTTCACTAATTCAGCAATTTTTTTAAGGGGTTGAATTAGGAGGTCAAACTTTGAAAAAAATTTAAAACTTTCATGATTTTAATGAAATTTTGCACAACGATTTTTTTATATGAGGGTCATTTCAATGTGGTTTTCCTTTTCAGGGAACCATGTATAGGGTACCAAGTACCTCCCTGAATTTTTCACTAATTGAGCAATTTTTTTAAGGGGTTGAATTAGGAGGTGAAACCTGGAAAAAATGTCTGTTCGTCAAATTTATTCTCCTCATAAACAGGGTAAATCTGGGCAAGATATCATATTTTCCGAGGAACAATTCTAACTATTTTCAAGAAGGCTGAAATCTTTTTATTCATTTCTGTTTGGCTTTTAAAACAAAATGTCACTCAATTCTCAAGGACACCGCCATGTTGAATAACATCGCAGATGAGAATTAAGATACCAATGAGAGTTCAACATGATTTAAATACATAGCATCCATTTTGATGGGTTGAAATTATCATCTGCTTAAGTGGGTTATAGGCTCTATTCCATCTTTAGTGAAGCAATTTGCAGGCATTTCCACACACATTTTAAATAAACAATGGTCAGGGTCACTCTGAGGTCATTTTGGTGTATGGTATTAGTAGAAACCAAGATTATTCAAGTCACAAAATGTAATTTTGCCTGTTTTTATTCATCAGCAGCCTTTGGGAATGTTATGTATAGCACTAATTTTATTTTTGTGATGTTCTTTTCTATTATTTTCTGTGTTACCCTGAAATGGTTCCAAATCATCTTAAATTTTTAACATTAATATGTACATTGCTATAACCATTTTTTAAGGATTTCAAGATTTTGTACTCTTGCCCTGATAATCACCTTAAACTTGAATCAACAGTGTTCTATAACAGTGCCTCACTGGAAATTCTGATAGAAATTTGTTTCATTTCTATGTTATAATTTAGGAATTTACAAATTGTATATTACTAGTCACAAGCAATTTGATGTTAATAATTGCATCATTGCTTTATATTTATATAGTGTTTTCAAAGCGATTGCATGGATCATATTTAACTGAGTTTAGACAAAAATACTCAATGTGTCAGTCTAACATCTTATTCTATAAAACAAAACATAATGATTTTATGTCAATATTTATCGTTTCACCAAAAAATATTACTAGTCGATATTTCATTTTTGGTATTTGTGTATTTGGTAAAAAATTCAGATATATTTGAATAAAGCTTATACATCACCATTATTATCATCAACATACTTATTATTTTACTTTATGCTCTTTAGATTCTTTTTAGCATGTTTTATTGAAAGGCACACTACACTCAACATTAAGGATTAAGCATTCAATATAATATGATGAGGTTGCAGTTATCAAAATTTGTAAACTACCATCACAAATATAGAAGATTTTAAAACTATACTTTGTTTCCAATATTTGGACTCTTACTTCAAAACATTTTAGAAAATGGATTTCTGCAACAAATCATTAAAATTTTCATTGTTTAAAATGTTTGACCTCCTAATTCAACCCCTTAAAATTGCTCAATTAGTGAAAAATTAAGGGAGGTACTTGGTACCCTATAGATGGTTTCCTGAAAAGGAAAACCATATTGAAATGACCCTCATATAAAAAAATCGTAGTGTAAAAAAACATTAAAATCATGAGAATTTTTAATTTTTTTCCAACTTTGACCTCCTAATTCAACCCCTTAAAAAAATTGCTCAATTAGTGAAAAATTCAGGGAGGTATTTGGTACCCTATAGATGGTTCCCTGAAAAGGAAAACCATATTGAAATGACCCTCATATAAAAAAATCGTTGTGTAAAAAACCATTAAAATCATGAGAATTTTAAATTTTTTTCCAAGTTTGACCTCCTAATTCAACCCCTTAAAAAAATTGCTCAATTAGTGAAAAATTCAGGGAGGTATTTGGTACCCTATAGATGGTTCCCTGAAAAGGAAAACCACATTGAAATGACCCTCATATAAAAAAATCGTTGTGTAAAAAACCATTAAAATCATGAGAATTTTTAATTTTTGTCCAAGTTTGACCTCCTAATTCAAACCCTTAAAAAAAATTGCTCAATTAGTGAAAAATTCAGGGAGGTATTTGGTACCCTATAGATGGTTCCCTGAAAAGGAAAACCATATTGAAATGACCCTCATATAAAAAAATCGTTGTGCAAAAATCCATTAAAATCATGAAAGTTTTTAATTTTTTTCCAAGTTTGACCTCCTAATTCAAACCCTTAAAAAAATTGCTCAATTAGTGAAAAATTCAGGGAGGTATTTGGGACCCTACAGATGGTTCCCTGAAAAGGAAAACCATATTGAAATGACCCTCATATAAAAAAATTGTTGTGCAAAAATCCATTAAAATCATGAAAGTTTTTCATTTTTTCCAAGTTTGACCTCCTAATTCAACCCCTTAAAAAAATTGCTCAATTAGTGAAAAATTCAGGGAGGTACTTGGTACCCTATACATGGTTCCCTGAAAAGGAAAACCATATTGAAATGACCCTCATATCAAAAAATCGTTGTGCAAAAAACCATTAAAATCATGAGAATTTTTCATTTTTTTCCAAGTTTGACCTCCTAATTCAACCCCTTAAAAAAATTGCTCAATTAGTGAAAAATTCAGGGAGGTACTTGGTACCCGATAGATGGTTTCCTGAAAAGGAAAACAACATTGAAATGACCCTCATATAAAAAAATCGTTGTGCAAAATTCAATTAAAATCATGAAAGTTTTTCATTTTTGTCCAAGTTTGACCTCCTAATTCAACCCCTTAAAAAAATTGCTCAATTAGTGAAAAATTCAGGGAGGTATTTGGGACCCTATACATGGTTCCCTGAAAAGGAAAACCATATTGAAATGACCCTCATATAAAAAGATCGTTGTGCAAAAATCCATTAAAATCATGAAAGTTTTTAATTTTTGTCCAAGTTTGACCTCCTAATTCAAACCCTTAAAAAAATTGCTCAATTAGTGAAAAATTCAGGGAGGTATTTGGTACCCTATAGATGGTTCCCTGAAAAGGAAAACAACATTGAAATGACCCTCATATAAAAAAATCGTGGTGTAAAAAAACATTAAATTTATGAGAGTTTTCATTTTTTCCAAGTTTGACCTCCTAATTCAACCCCTTAAAAAAATTGCTCAATTAGTGAAAAATTCAGGGAGGTACTTGGTACCCTATAGATGGTTCCCTGAAAAGGAAAACCACATTGAAATGACCCTCATATAAAAAAATCGTTGTGCAAAAAACCATTAAAATTATGAGAGTTTTTCATTTTTTTCCAAGTTTGACCTCTTAATTCAACCCCTTAAAAAAATTGCTCAATTAGTAAAAAATTCAGGGAGGTACTTGCTACCCTATAGATGGTTCCCTAAAAAGGAAAACCACATTGAAATGACCCTCATATAAAAAAATCGTTGTGTAAAAAAACTGATTTTTTTCACTTTTTGTAATGTTTGACCTCCTAATTCAACCCCTTAAAAAAATTGCTCAATTAGTGAAAAATTCTGGAAGATACTAGGGACCCTATAGATGAATCCCTATAAAGGACAACACCATTGAAACAGCTCTCATAATTATTTTTAACTGTAGAATATATAATATTGTTTTTTTTTTCAAAGTCCCATTTCAACATTTTTTTTTGCACCTTTAAATTATTTTTTTTGCATTGGGATTTTTTGTGGCAATACATATATCCCCTGGTAGTAATCCCTGAAAATTTGAAAAGAATTGAAGCATTGCGTCATATGTTTTTTAATTAAAATGTAACGCAAAGTCATATTTTCTGAAAAAAATTTGAAAAATGAACTGTGAACTGTGAACTGTGAAATATTTTCCCGCAACCATTGGGACCCTCCGTAGCCGTTGCTTTTCTTCCTGTAACTTGATAATCTCGCCACCTTAATCTGGGGGCCTACCTCTCCAAGGGGGCCGACTTTACTTGTTACCGTTATGAATATGTCCTTCAGACATCACTGCAACTTAGGAATATAATATTCTACTTACCAAATTCAGTGCTCTTGTTTATGCTGGCAATAAAATGTGCCGTGTCAAAGGAGAGTGTTTTGTTATGAACCATGATGCCGAATAGCTGCACTTGCAAATGTCAAAGGTTCCGCCAGGCTGGCATAGTTCTTGTTTGAATCTTACTTTTTTTCTAAGTGCTGGCCCTGGCCCGGGCCTCTCAGGCACTCTTGGCACGGAATACCATCCTACTGTAAAACCAACCAGCTAGGCTGGACAGACAACAAACACGTCTTGTCAGGATCGAACACAGTAGTGGAAGCTCTGGGTAGTCTTTATTATGGGTATATATATGACACTATATTTACTCAGTTTAGTAGCCAGGGATGAGACATAACATAGAGGATCTGAGAGGATTTCTCAGTTGTTACATTCCACCCCCACCAAGAATAAAGAGAGCAAATAGTACACATGACTATGATTACATTCAATTTTGCATCATACAATAAATTTTGGTACTAGAACCAGCTAGTGTATATTTACATGCAGAAACCTTTAATTTGATTTTCACAATATAACCAATTTAACAGAATAGTTGGTCCTCAATAGTTGATGTATGTGTCCAAATGATAATGAAATATTTTGGTCCATGTTATGCAATATAGGTGTCCAAATAGATAATAGAGTGGTGACTGTCACATGTTCATATATATAGCAGGAAAGTTCAGTTCACTTTGATATTGTAGATGGATAAAATATTTTCATGGTAAGCAATTCGGAATTCCTGTGATGCTTGAAATTCACAATTTATAGAAGTTGGATATTGGGAAGTCTTAGACAACCCTTGGTGCAGGTATTATAATGATCTGTTTAAATATATATCACAACACTATTGTAGGAGAATTGTATACAGGAGGTATCTGGATTTTGATCCTTTTTTGTATTAATCAAAGTTGTGATTCAAGAGCAGGCTGATGATATCTCCCTGTACATTGAATAATGATCACAATTAGCTTTAGGTCTTGATAGTCTGGCCCTGTTGTCTGTTCTGGTGTTAATGGCTTCCATTTTCTTTGGTGGTACCTTTTTTATAAACCTTTTCTTTTCCTCATATCATTATATTTAACACATTCACACACACATATTCACTTTATACTTTTTAACTGTTCTTCTGATTGTTCCAATCACATTAACTATTGACCTTGGCATGACATTTAATTTGACCTTCCACATTTAAATATTTAAACTTTATAAACACAAATATTATTGAAGCAATTACTCATAAATTCAACCCAAAATTATATATGGCTGTCTGTACCATGAGATCTGCAACAAAACTAACAAAACTTTACATACTCTCACTTTCATAATACAGTAAAGTAGGACTGCTCAAAACCTACCAATTTATTTTTAAATAGCAGTTTCTTTTTAATCTGTATTTCAGATAACATAAATTGCTACAACTATAAAATACAAAAGTATTCTTCAAATCACCCACAGAATAATGTGATAGCTCATGAATAAATAGGCCATATTAATTATACAGATGTTACTATATCTTTCATACAACTTTATAATAATATTGATGTTAAAATGGCTTCACAATATCCTTGAATGTAAAGTAGATTACTCGTATAACATTGTACACTACAGTGTATCATGGCTGTCCAAATGGTACCAAGGAATCTACATTTAAAATATGTGGCCCAAGTGATTTGATATTTGACAGCAATATAGTGGTATATTTCTGGTCTTCAGCTCTCAATGTATTCCAGAATAATATACAAAAGACATATTCATGAATATATATTAAAAGTAATTCTTGATATATCGTTTTGTTCCATACAATTTATACTCTACTACCGGGAAGTTATGTGTTTGGCTTGCTTGTACATATCTAAATCCGCAAGTATGCCTTTAAGACCATGAATTTGTTTTTTCTGTACATTCCTAAGATTCTGATGAATTTGCTTTCATATTTTATTCCGTTCATCTTGAGTGGTGTATTAACGTATATTCTGTACATATTGGTTGGGTTGGAATCAATAGTAACCGGCTTGAGTGGGTCATGCTGCCACCTGGTGTGGTAAAATCTTTTATGAGTGGGGAACTTTGCAAGCACGCAAGCCAGCTTGATTCATAGTGGAAAAAAGTATGACTGATAACTTTGTTTTTGTTATTTGTTTGGTTTTTTTATGTATTCCCTTCTCAGCATACAGAATGATAGAAGTCATAGACTACACATGACACAATAGAAGCAGCTTGTAAATCACAAACGTTAAAACTCTAGCAATGAGAAATTCAAACTTCTTTGTTTGGACATTAAATGAGTTGTTACATCTCTTGTTATTGTTTTTTCCATCACTTGGCCATTCCCTGAGTTTTGATTACAAAATAGAATCAGGTTATGGATCTGCATATTCACCTCCAAGATAAGCTGAGAGTTACCTTATGCAATATCCTGGTGTCAATAACACTTTTGCTGTTTGCATTAGTCATATTGTTTGTTTTAATATATAAAGGAGTCAGATCAAATCACTAAATATTTGTCACTTTAACCAGTTACTCAGGCTTGGTTAAGACAAACTGAAATCATTTAATTTCAAGAATTGTCTTATTTTCCAAATATGTCTCTATAATGTTTAGCTATCGAAAGGTACGTAAATCAAAATGTTGATGAATCGGGAGAGATTGTAGATTTTTCGTATTTAATCTGCATTAATAAAGCCATTTGGATAGGGCCCATGTGCTTAAAATAAGTAAGTTAATTAGGAAAATTCCAGGATAACCAGAAATTTGTTCTCACAGTAATGTGACACATAGATATGATGATAGGTAGAAAAAGATTACCAGAAACTTGGGGAACATTGTCTTGGTGGGTGCAAAGTTGTATCTCACTGAATTCTTGAGGGAATCTCGGGATCTGCTTCAATGTTCTGTCTTGTTTATTGGCAAACCCCATATTAGGACAGATTCTCCAAAGCGATCACCTGACAGCTTGGCTAGGTGTATGAGATGAGGGACGAGGGAGCGCTACGCTTAGTTTTGCTAAACAGATGCAGAAAATGTTTTATTTTTTGAAAGAAAATTTAGCATTTTGAAAGTTATGGCTGCGAATAAGAAATAGCCAAATTCTGCAGGATATGAAATTATGTTCATGGATCTAGGTAATCACTCATCAGATAAGTAATCCAATGCAGGCCTGCTGCCAGAAACATTATGGGAAAGCCAGAAAGTAGGAAAGTGTCATGCCTCTGCCCTTTTTAAATTTCTGAATAACAGAGTAAAAACATTTAATTTTACAACTTCTAGTTTGGCTTATCACACCATTCAAATATTCAATATAATAATTAATAACTGTTTTGCAGTCCTCGCCTATTATATAAGATAACACAACATGACGATTTTATGTGTTTTCGATTTCTTTTTTCTATGCTCAGCTGTTGTTTTTCTGTCCACGCAGTGGCCTTGTGTATTGTATCATCAGTTTCAAAGAAGATGGTGGGACAAACAAAACCGGAAGCCATCGTACCTAATATGGGGATAGCGAATATCGCATACTTATCATATGAACGTTATGGGTTATCCTGTTGCGATAAGGTCTCAGTTTTGAAGTACTTTTTGAACCTTCCAAATGAGGATATTGGCGACTCAACATTCCTCACAGATAGCTGATAAAACTTAAATGTTGATTTAATTTAGCAATAATTAATTAGTATTCGCGATTGAAGATGGAATGTACAATTCGGGCCAGATTTTTTCTGTATCTGTCACAATAAAAATGGGAAATCTAAAATCTAGATATCATTAATTCTAGGTATCCAGGTATCATTAACTTTAACATAGTTGGGTTGCTTCTTGGGTCAACTGGTTGTCGTTCAAAAATGGCAGGCTATTTGTCATGCGAAAAGGTCAACCGCGCATAAAGGTAATGTGAGGAGCAAGAAGTTTTGTCTGTGTTTTATGGGTATGATTGACTGTTACCATTCCTTATGAACCTTTTTTATGCTGTGAGGGTACATCCTTTCTTGAGGGAGGGGGCTAAAGTTCAGTCAACGGGTCTGGCTCCTTACTGGATATCTTGACCAATTTTTTTTTTCAAATGCTTCCGGTTTGATGTTAATAGAATAAATAATTCCAATATGATAAACTTTTTCTCTTTTCTATCAAATTAACTATTGTTGCACGTCATTTTCAAATGGTACATACTTATCATGAATAGTATTTTGCAACATTTATATTCATAAAAATAAATTTTATTTATATAGATAAATAATTATTCTTATATACTAAATCATTTTTAAGCGGCGCATACATATCAAAATGTCATTTTGCAATTTATGTATATTCTATATCATTTTTCCATACAAATATGATCGAAATGTTATGATAAAATAATCTTTTTCATCTGAACCATGCAAGGGACGTAGCTTTTGTTTTATAATCTAATTCATCGTGCGCCCATGTAGGCTCATATGCATTATTAGGCATTTTTCTGATTGATGCATTTTATGAATGATGATTATCATCTCCGTCCTTTTAATTCTTCAAATCGGTCAAAATAGAAGGCTCTGTTGAAAATCACAAGAAGAATAATATTAGTGCTAATCATTACTTTGGGATAAACTGCACCGCGTTACTGTAAATGAACTCAACGGAATTCTGGCGCCAGTTGGGATGGTCGCCCGATGTTTTCACGTTCTTTCTTTCCTATTATTTGTCATCGGGCGTGCATTAATTGCACATTTAAAGTACATTTAAAACAACAACTTTCTTTGCATTTTTCATATTTTGAAGCGACGCATATGCCCTTACCAGCTCTGGGGATAATGTGAAAGACATTTGGTTGATTCATATGTTGTCAATATCTCGGTGTCAATTCATTTGAGAATTACCAACATGGAATCATCTCTAGTCAAATAAAGTGTGGTGATGAATAGGTCAAGTGTGGGAGATAAGCTGGTAGTGGTTCACAGCTTTCCGTTCAAGTTGTTGACACGGGAACTTGACGTCACGTTGCATTCACGGAAACGTTTGACTTGTTGGTGGCTTTTCACAGTTCTCTCAGGAGACCAATGTCATGTGTGGCAGTCCACCCTGAACGAGTGAGACGCACAACTCTGATATAAATCAGAGACGCTGCACCCGACCGAAGCAGACGACATTTGGAACAGGTCTGGTGCACGCACAAAGAGGTTTAGCTTACTATAAAAACTCAACAACAAAGAGGAGATAGGAAAATTTACACGAATGGAATAATTAGATAAAGCTACAACAATGAAATCTTACGCTGCATTTGCAGCAACGCTGATGCTCTTGGTAAGTTATTTTAAATCAAAGTTTCATTTATATTTTGGTCCCTAATATTTTTCAAAAAGGAGAAACACCTTTAGTTAATACTTAAATGTAAACATATTGATTATCATACAAATCATATAGTCTCATCGTCCAAGACGCGTTTGTATTATGCTCAGATCTGGGACAATTATCCCGGTTCATATTGATAACAAAATTAAATTTAACAACTTGGAAATAAAAATAAATGTTCTAAATCAGGGAAGGATAAATGAACATTGCAGCTTCTTGTTTTTATTTGATTTCTCAAGTAATTTTCACACGAAATAAAACCACTCTTCGATGCATTTCAAGGAAGACCAGACATATTTGTCTGGGTTGGAGGTCAAATGACATTATCTTAGTGGAACCGCAAAGTTTTCCACATGTCGTCAATCTGTTAGGGACCGTGGGGAGCGTCATTTATCACAATTACGTTAAACACGTACCAGCTCCAATTTACCTCAATTTAAATTCAAAGTTTTGTACATAAAACCAGATCTGAAATTGTTCCCCGTTTTTAGACAAAAAAAGAAGAAAAATGCACACTATCGATATGAGCATTCACAAATACATTAGATGATTTCTATTATCACATCTGAGATGCACCAATTGTACACTGATTTATGGTGTAGATAAGTATGAAGAGAGCTTTGTCGGTATAAATATATCACCAACAGTAAAGATAAGCCCCGCCATAGAGGAAAATAAAACAATAAAATTGACAATAATACATATCTTATATGACTGCCAATCGATCCCGTCACTTACCAAAGGAAACTATTTTCTTTAGAAAAATAAAATTAAGAACTTGTAGAAATAAACAGAAAAAATAGAACAAAAGTTAGAATATGTTTATTTTGATTATTTTATCATTGTGACAATATCATAATGTTGTTTACGTCAAAATCAGGCAATAATAAAAGCAATCAGTTTAATGTGCCAGTATCTTGTTAAGCATTTAAGTTGGCTGATTATCACAAGTCAGGATTTATCACACGCAGAAACCTCAGCCAGTGCAAATACATCAATGTGAATTATCTAAAATGGTCACACTGCAAATATTTGCAGAACCCAGACAATCGACCTTGTATTACATAATTAGCAATATGACAAGCTTTATCTTCTTGTTATCTCTGTCATTCACATATATTGCAGAGATCCACGAACACCTGATTACATATTGCAAGCACTCGTACGTAAATACTTGTCAGATAACCAAGCAAGTGACCAAGTATGAGGTTGAAATTAGAAAGGTCACTCCGTCCAGGTGGCCAAGTATGAGGGCGAAATGAGAAATGTCAATGCTCATGCTGACCAAGGACGAAATGAAATAAGTTCACTTTGAGCACCAAAATGAACATGTTTGTAGGCGAAATGAGTGTAGTGTGGGTGAAACAAAAAAGGTTACCTCACCATGTTTTGGAGTTAAAATAATTATCGTTATCAACGCGTGTACGCTATGTTCTAAATGGGCGACCCAGCCCCGAGAACAAGCATTGAACGCACGAGAAGAAAAAAATAAAATAAAAAAACATAAAATAAAATAAATAAAAAAAGCAATAATATTTAAAAAAAAAAAAAAAAAAAAACAACAACATAACATTAAAATGTAATCACGGATTGATATGATGGATTTTTTTTTTAACTTCAGATTGGGCTCGGTAATAGCAGAACAGTGCCAGACGGTAAGAAGTTGTATTCATACATTTTAAATGTAATTCTTGGTATGGATCCAGGGGCCCAATTAAAAAAAGGGGTCTGACCAACAACACTAACATTATGTTATTTGTATTAGTTTTATTAACATACTTCTGCATTATATGATCATTAATAGTGCCAAGAAAAGTAAGGAAATTTGTAAAAATTGGTATGTCCTGCCCTGATGACCCGCCGCTATAATAATTCAGTTTGTAACTGTGAAGGCGTCATGAAATGTAAGTGAACTTGCCCAAGATATGTTAACAATTAGCTAGTATGGCAATATCCAGTTTAGAGTTTGCAAATGCCAGCATGCATACTGAAGTAGGCCATGACCCCTGGGTAGTTTAATATGCACAAACTGCTGGCTGGGATGCGCGGCAATAAATCATATACATCCCAAAACACATGCCTTGCTAAGAATGCTGTCCTTACGACTGAGTACATGGGGACCCGCCCCCTCAGACCCGCCCTAGAGATTTAACCATATTCATTGGTGATTTGCTTGCATAATAAACAATGTTATACTCACATCATATTATAAAAGTTATTTTTTATTGTTCCAGAAGGGGAGAACCAGCCTCATATATTGGACCCGATATGTCTGTTGGAAAAAAATGAAGGGTGGTGCTGGGGAAGTGCGGAGAAGTGGTTCTTTAATAGTGAATCTAAAAATTGTGAGAAATTTGTGTTCGCTGGATGTTCAGGAAATGAGAACCAGTTTGATACTGAAGAAGAATGCCAAGAACGGTGCCAACCAGAGGGTATGTAAATAATATCAAATTAGTACAGATAATATGTAGAAAAATGGAAAAATGGTAAATCTAATGTGATAGTAAAGCCAATAAAAAGGGTTGATAAATGTTCACACTATCTGCTGAGGTTGCCACAATATTCAACTTCTTGGTTATGCTTTTCATATAATGTAACCTGCCAAATATTTCTGTTCATTTATTCAGTGTTGGCACAGCAGGAGAACCTTGAGAGGTGTTACCTTCCCGCAGAGATGGGGCCCTGTGAGGCTTACACCGAAATGTGGTATTATGATCACACAGAAAGGGGGTGCAAAATGTTTCATTATGGAGGTTGTGAAGGAAACACAAATAGGTGAGCTGAGTCCCTTGTACGGAATTGTTATAACATTTGCATAGACGTAGGTAATAAGCATAATAATGATAATGGACATATGGATATTAAGAATTTTCAAATATAATTATAAATTTTAGGTTCCCAAGTCAGTTTCTATGTGAAAGAGTATGCAGGGCAAGGATAGAGGAAGTCGAGGAGAGCGCTGGTCCAGAGGAGACAGCTGAGGAGACAGCTGAAGAGGAGTCCATCCCATGTGCCCAGGTGAGGTGCATGATGCATTGCGAACATGGCTACACAAAGGACGAGTTTGGATGCCAGACCTGTGAGTGCTTGCCACCGCCTGGACCAGAGGATTGTCCGGAAGTACAGTGTCTTATGCACTGCGAGCATGGCCACAATGCAGATGACAACGGCTGCAGGTTGTGTGAATGTCGTCTCCCTCCCCCAGAACACTGCGAGCACGTCCGCTGCAGGAACGAGTGTCCCTTTGGACGGGAAAGGAACAGGGAAGGTTGTGAAGTGTGCACATGTCTATTTACACCAGAGATACACGATAAATCTGAAGAGCCAGCATGTTCAGATGTTCAGTGTAGAATGCACTGCCAACATGGTTTCCAAGCAGATGAGAATGGATGCAAAATCTGTGAATGCCGAGCCCCGCCACCTGAGACCTGCTCCCCTCCAAGGTGCCGCATGAGATGTCCGTTTGGTTGGGAAAGAGATGAAAATGGCTGCGACATGTGCAAGTGTGCATTTATGGATGGCCCATCTCCTAGACGGGGCGGTGAACACCATGAAAGACGTGGACCAAATCCTGATGAAGAAAAAGAAGACAAATGTCCAGAATTGCAGTGTCTAATGCACTGTGAACATGGGTATGAGCCAGACGAAAATGGTTGCAAAGGATGTCAGTGTAGACCTCCTCCACCAGAGGGCTGTGAACCAGTTAGATGTCGAATGAGATGTCCGTTTGGATGGGAAAGGGATGAAAATGGCTGTGACATGTGCAAGTGTGCATTTATGGATGGCCCGTCTCCTAGACGGGGCGATGAACACCATGGAAGACGTGGACCAAAACCTGATGAAGAAAAAGAAGACAAATGTCCAGAATTGCAGTGTCTAATGCACTGTGAACATGGGTATGAGCCAGACGAAAATGGTTGCAAAGGATGTCAATGTAGACCTCCTCCACCAGAGAGCTGTGAACCGGTTAGATGTCGCATGAGATGTCCGTTTGGATGGGAAAGGGATGAAAATGGCTGCGACATGTGCAAGTGTGCATTTATGGATGGCCCATCTCCTAGACGGGGCGGTGAACACCATGGAAGACGTGGACCGAAACCTGACGAAGAAAAAGAAGACAAATGTCCAGAATTGCAGTGTCTAATGCACTGTGAACATGGGTATGAGCCAGATGAAAATGGTTGCAAAGGATGTCAATGTAGACCTCCTCCACCAGAGAGCTGTGAACCGGTTAGATGTCGCATGAGATGTCCGTTTGGATGGGAAAGGGATGAAAATGGCTGTGACATGTGCAAGTGTGCATTTATGGATGGCCCATCTCCTAGACGGGGCGGTGAACACCATGGAAGAAGTGGACCTAAACCTGATGAAGAAAATGAAGACAAATGTCCAGAATTGCAGTGTCTAATGCACTGTGAACATGGGTATGAGCCAGACGAAAATGGTTGCAAAGGATGTCAATGTAGACCTCCTCCACCAGAGGGCTGTGAACCGGTTAGATGTCGCATGAGATGTCCGTTTGGATGGGAAAGGGATGAAAATGGCTGTGATACATGTAGCTGTGCCTTTAAACACAACAGACCCAATGAAAGAAAAGAAAGATGTCCAGAAAGTATGTGCAGAATGAACTGCATTTATGGATTCAGAACAGATAATAAGGGTTGTGACATATGTGACTGTGCAACCGGACCCGAGAAGGCCATCTCGCCTCCCAAGTGTGAACCAGTCCGCTGCAGAATGAGATGTCCATATGGCTTAAAAAGAGATGACAATGGCTGCAAGGTATGTCAATGTGCCTCAGAACGACCCTCACCTGAACAGATACCAGGACCACCGAAGCCAGAAGTATCTCCATCTAGGTGCTCTCCAGTAATGTGTGACATGTTTTGTGAACATGGTTTTAAAAAGGACGATCAGGGATGTGATCTCTGTGAGTGTAACATGGCTGCACAGTGTTCGCCAGTGCGATGCAGAATGAGGTGTGAACATGGATTCAGAAGAGATCACCAAGGATGTGAAATTTGCGATTGTGCATCTGAGCCTCAGGACATCTCAAGCCAGCGACGGCCAGCTGTTTTGCCAGCGAGATGCTCTCCTGTGATGTGCATGATGCATTGTGAGCATGGCTTTAAGCAGGATGACCATGGCTGTGACATATGTGAATGCAACCCAGAACCCCTCTGTGAGCCAGTCAGATGCAAGATGACTTGTCCATATGGATTCAGACAAGATGATCTGGGATGTAAGATATGTGCCTGTGCTTCTGGTCAGCAGAAGCCAACGAGACCAAGGCAGATTCCTGGTCCACCAATGCCACCCGCAGGTTGTTCTCCAGTCATGTGCATGATGTTTTGCGAGCATGATTTCAAGAAAGATGCACAAGGCTGTGATTTGTGTGAGTGTAACACAGAGCCCCAGTGTTCTCCAGTCAGATGTAGAATGGCCTGCCAATACGGTTACCGCAAGGATGCCAATGGTTGTGACTACTGTTCTTGTTCTTCTGGACCCCAAAAGCCAGCTATATCTGAATCAAGGCCGGGCTACCCCAGTCCACCTGTGTCTCCACAAGGATGCTCACCAATCATGTGCGCAATGTATTGTGAGTTTGGCTTCAAGAAAGATGCCCAGGGCTGTGATATTTGTGAGTGTAATGTGAAGCAATTGAGTCCAGAAGAATGCTACCCACTCATGTGCTCTATGTACTGTCCACATGGCTTTAAGAAAGCTCCTAATGGCTGTGAAATCTGTGAATGTGACATGGAACCAAAGTGCTCACCAATCATGTGTTCTATGTTCTGTGAATTTGGCTTTCGGAAAACCGATAAAGGATGTGACATTTGTGAATGCAATCAACCCACTCCACAACAGTTACCAGCAGTCTCACAAACCAGAGATTCAGTCAGCTGCTCTCCAGTGATGTGCCTCATGTTTTGTGAGAATGGCTTTGAAAAAGACGCCAATGGGTGTGATATGTGCCAGTGTAAAAAACCCCAACCAGTCTGCTCAGAGCCTAATTGCTTGATGGAATGTCCAAACGGTTTCAAGAAAGACTCGTCGGGTTGTGACCTATGTGAGTGCCAGCCAATGTGTAATAAACTTGCTCAATGCAGAAGAAACTGCCTTTATGGTTTTGTAACCGATGAAGAGGGATGTGAACTATGCGAGTGTGCCACCCCAGCAGAGGCAGGAGTAGTGGATTGCCCTGCATTCCAATGCTACATGTATTGTGCTCATGGTTTTGTCCAAGATGAAAATGGCTGTGATAAATGTAAATGCAAGCTTCCACCAGGACAGTGCCCACCTCTTGAATGCCGTATGGCCTGTCCGGCGGGTCTAGCCAAGGATGACAACGGATGTGATCGGTGTGCCTGCGCACCAGAACCAAAATGCCAACTTCATATGTGCTACATACACTGTGCTGACGGTTACATGAAGGACCGGAATGGTTGTGACACATGTAGGTGTAAACCACGACGTGCAATATGCCCTGCTATCCAGTGCCCATTCACATGTGAGCATGGCTATAAGGTCAATGACAATGGGTGTTCCACATGTGAATGCAAAGAGGAGGATGAATGTCCAAGTATTACCTGTAATATGTACTGTCCTCATGGCTATGCCATTGATCATGACACAAAGTGTGAAATATGCAAATGCAAGGTGCCAGCCTCTCCTGTCCTCGCAAGAGGTGGAATGTCCTGCGCTCCACAACATTGCTTTAAATTCTGCGAGAATGGCTTCAAGAGAGATTCTAATGGTTGTGAATTGTGCCAATGTGCGGGCAAATGCTCATCTGTAACATGCATGATAAACTGTCCATATGGACACCAGAAGGACAAAAATGGCTGTAATATGTGCAAGTGTATTTGGCCAGAGCATTTGATTTCCAGAGCACACTGCCCGGTCAGAAGTAACTGCCGCAAGTACTGCCCTGGAGGATTTGTCAAAGATGCTATGGGATGCGACAGTTGTGAATGCATGATGGTGGAGGAACCGGATGTTTGCAGTACAAAACCTCAGTGCAGAATCAACTGTCAGTTTGGATTTGAGAAGGATGAGGATGGCTGCAACAAATGCAAATGTATGTCACCAACCATATCACAACCAATTGAGAAACCACAGTGTCCCGAACACAGGTGTTTCATATATTGTGCCCACGGTTTTGAGAAGGATGAAAATGGGTGTGACAAATGCAAGTGCTTAGTGCCTCAGCTTTTACCAGAAAGAGCCAAGTGCTCCCCTCAAAGATGCTTTAAGCATTGTCCTTTTGGTTTCCAGAAAGATGATGAAGACTGTGAATTATGTAAATGTGCCCCACCAGTAGGAGAAGTTGCTGTGGAGGAAGACTGCCCTCCACAAAGATGCTTCAAGCACTGTCCATTTGGCTTTGCCAAGGACCAAAGTGGATGTCAAAAATGTGAGTGTTCCCCACCCGTATGTTCACCAGTTATGTGCAGGAAGCAGTGTGAACATGGCTTTAAGAAGAACCCTCTTGGCTGTGACATGTGCGAGTGTGCTGAGCCTCAGTGCAGTCCTATCATGTGTGCCATGCTTTGCGAGCATGGTTTTGTGAAAGATGAGAATGGCTGTGACAAGTGTGAATGCAATATGCCAGACTCCATATCTAGGTCAAGGTCCAGAGCTAGGTGTCCACCTAACCAGTGCCTCATGTCCTGTCCAAATGGCTTCCAGAAAGATGACAAGGGTTGTGATACTTGCCAGTGTGCTAAAAACCAGTGCAGCCCAATCATCTGTATGATGTTCTGCACACATGGGTTTGAAAAAGATGAACAAGGCTGTGACCAATGCAAGTGCAAAATGCCTGACATTGAACACACGGGTGGCACTTGCCCGCCAAACCAATGTTTCAAATTTTGCCAAAATGGCTTCAAAAAAGATCTCTCTGGCTGTGAAATCTGTGAATGTGATGTCAAGAAGGATCTATGTGCCCCCTTAACATGTGCCATGGAGTGTGAAAACGGGTTCAAAAAGAGCATATTTGGTTGTGACGTGTGCGAATGTGAGCCCCAGCCGCCTAAATGCCCTCCCATCATGTGTGCCATGTACTGTCCTAATAATGGCTTTGAATTTGATGAAAATGGCTGTGAACTCTGTAAATGCCAACTTCCTGATATCGAATTCGCAGGATCACAATGTCCACCCAATCAGTGCTTTATGTTCTGTGAGAACGGTTTTAAGACCGACTCACATGGCTGTGATGTTTGCCAGTGTGAAGAACCTGAGCCCCAGCCAACCTGCAGCCCCATCATGTGCCTCATGTTCTGTGAACATGGCTTTGTCAAGGATGAGAATGGCTGTGACAAGTGTGAATGCAACCTGCAACCCACGTGCCAGCCTATGGTGTGCGCAATGTACTGCGAGCATGGCTTTGAGATGGACGAACATGGCTGTGAGCAATGCAAGTGCAGGATGCCGGAGATCAGCCATGTACCAGCAGACGAGGCATGCCCTCCTAACCAGTGCTTCTTGTACTGTGAAAATGGCTTCAAGGTGGACGACAAAGGCTGTGAGTCCTGTGCTTGTGAGCCCCCAAAGCCATCATGTTCACCTGTGTCTTGTCTGATGGCATGTGAGTATGGCTTCAAGAAGGATGCTGATGGCTGTGACTTGTGTGAATGTCTCATGGAAGTTCCTCAGTGTCCCCCCATCACTTGTGCAATGTATTGTCCTGACGGATTTGTCAAGGACCAGAACGGATGTGAACTGTGCCAGTGTAATGTCCCTGACATCATGGTAGCAGAACCAGTTTGCAATCCCGCTGTCTGCATGATGTTCTGTGAAAACGGCTTCAAGTTAGATGGCAATGGCTGTGAGTTATGCGAGTGTGAGGAAGCCCCAACCTGCCCAGCAGTCCAATGCCTTATGAGCTGCAGATTTGGCTTCAAGAGAGATACAGATGGCTGTCAGATCTGTGAGTGTAGGGAACCATTCCTGCCCGGACCTCCCCCAGCCAAGTGTGAACCTCTGATGTGCAGACTCATGTGCCCCCTCTTTATGAAGGATGAGCATGGATGTGACATCTGCCAGTGTGACTGGGCCAATGCTCCCAAACCAGAACCAGAACCAGAACTAGAAGGGCCAACCGAGGGTGACATTGCACCGGGCATGGAAAGTATGTATTAAACGTATCATATCTATGCAATATAACTTAAAATGAAAAAAATAAACATTAAATTAAATATCATATATTAAAAAAAGACAAATTTTATTTTCTGTGAATAATTTGTGTACAATTTTTATATTCCAGGTGTTTGTGGATTGCCTACAAAAGCCGGAACATGTAAAGCAAACAGGGAGAGGTGGCATTACAACCCAGTCACCAAAAAATGTGAAGAATTTGTGTATGGTGGTTGTCGTGGCAACGCTAATAATTTCAGGACGGAAATGAAATGCATCAACTACTGCGTGCGTGGCATTTCTCATGGTCACAGACGTCGTCGACACCACAAACATCATCATCATAGGAATTAGATTAATCCCTGTTGTTATGTCTCTGGTTCTTACCAGCTCACCTTATCAAATCAAACTTTCGAAAATCTCTTCATTTATATTCATAAAAATTACAGTTTTTATGTGATTTTACTCAGTACCTCACTTAAGTGGCAATACCAATATGGTGCAATAGGATGATTACATTTATCTCTACAAGACTTATCTCAGGAATAGGATAATCTCCTGATCAAAAAAAGCTAATGAACACAACAGTTATGTATGCTGTTTTTTAAAGATAGACTTGTATTTACATGTGAACAAATCCATAAAATATGTAATAATCTCGTATTTTAATCTGTTAGTTTTGTATATAGATTTTATAATCCCATCCAATATTTTATCTTATATAGAGAAATTAATAACATTATAGTTATTTCTATTGAATAAATATTTGATATCATGTTAGAAGCAAAGTTTTGTTGATTTAATTTGTGCATTACTTCACTTGCTAAGCATTCTCCATCTTGGAATTTAACCAATAATTGAAAGACCCGTTCTCAACTTTTTCACTCCGAATCCTTCCATTCTTTGTCAACATTTTTAGGCTGTGAAAACCCATACAGTACTGGATTAGCATTCAAAATTGTACGATTTTTGTACATTTCTCAAAGTTATCATAACATCCCCACCATTGACCTCCCAGCTAAAGCAAGCCTCTTCGTCAAAGTTTTGAGTAATTATGAGATAATTAATTACATAATTATTCCAAGGTCAAAGGAACTGAGATGTCACCTGTGGGGACAGTTTTCCCAGTGCTAACTGTTCTCCACAAAAGGTGTGCTAATTAACCTGGCTGTTGTCTTGCACCATGTCTCCTCACTGGACCCCACACCGTTATATTGTGCATATATGAATATCAACATATAGCTTATCTTGCTCTCCAAAACTGTGCGATCTTTCAGTCCTCTTCTGTCCGGGAAGTGAAGCCAAGTTTGCAAAATCTAAAGCTGGGAAAAGGAGGTACCCACAAAACCATGCACAAAACCAGGTAATAGTTGATGTAATAGTTATAATCATCCATCACTTTGAATTTTGGAGGGAAAAAACCTGCCTCCATTGACAAATTTACTATTTGCAGTTGCATTCAATTTACAAATGAGCAATGGTGCGGAATACAAACTGACACAAGAGGACAGCACTGTAAACATGTCAATTAATATAACAAAAGGGCAGATTGCAATACCTCCAAGCTTTCATTCAAACCTGGAGGTTACAGACAATTTTATAGATTTGGGTTTAAATGGAAATCAATTGAATTCCATTGCGATCATATCGCTCAAATAAAACCACATGATGAAGATTTTTTTTTCTGTTTAAAGTTGCAATTTTCTTTATTTTTTGTACATTTGCACAAACAATTCAATTCTATTTGTTCTGACCCTGGGATTCTAACATGGAAATCACTCAAATAGAAACCCAATATTTCATGTTCTGGCATGCAAAAAAAATCCCCAATGTTTCATCTTCAGCATGGAAAAAGTACTTGTCCCAACCCCAGACCTTTAGCATGGGGGACAAATGTCTTACCAACTGAGCCACACCCCAGCACCTGGCAGCAATATACAAACTTTAAATAGATAACACATTTGTGTTCAAAGGGGATCAATGTTTATATATATACATGGAAATATCGTTCAGTGATCTTTTAGGACTAATCCATTAGCCAGTAGCTGCTGTATTAGACCTCATCACTGCCCAGTGATACAAAATTAGAAGTAAATAAAGGGAATTTTGGCCTACCCGGTATATTTTGAAATATCTATTTTAAGTATCTAAGTAAAAAAAAGTCAGTCAAAAATTGTTTTTGTAGTTATTTGAATATAAAGCAATAATCTTACAATATACCATTTTTGGGGTTTCAAATTTGGGAGACATGATTTTTTTTTTTTTTTGAAGACGCTATCCCCCTACTATTAATAATCGATATATTGCACTAGCTGATAAATGACCTCATGACCTAGCTTTTGTACTCTGCTACAGTTTAAGTGCACTTGCACTTTGCTGTATGATTTTATTCAGACACTGTAAAATCTCAAGGCTGTTTGCAAAATAATAAAAAATGAATGAATGAATGAATGAATAAATAAATAAATAAAAAATAATTAAATAAATAAAATGATGATCTGACATAACGTGCAATATAAAGATTTCATTGTCAAGCAAGTACTTGGGATTTGAACCCCAGACTTTAAGGATAGAACCTGATGTCTTCTGAGAAAGGCAAAAAAAACTTAAATGACATGATACTTTAACCAGTCAGTGCTCCAAATCTACCTTTCAGGACTTCAATGTTAACATCCCATGTTAAACATGGCTGCAATTCGTAAGGGTCCTACTGAGAAAGTTTTCTCTCATGTATGTGTGTGTGTGTGTGTGTGTGTGTGTGTGTATTGTTTTTATGTATTGTATGTAGTGTAATGTATGTTGTCCTCATAGCATCATGCTTGGAACAAAAGATGTCCTGAGAGGCTAAACAGAATTTATGTGCAAAACAAGCCAAAACCTCAACAAGTGCACCCCCTGATGACCATTCCCACCCGTCCTCCTCCTTGGACCGCACCCCCTGCCCCCGAGCCTGCCCCCCAGCCTGCCCAATGGCCAACCAAAAAGGCCAAGCCAGGTCAAAAACCCTGCCAAGAAGTCCACAAAAAACACTACCCACACATGCCCCCTTCACCCACCCCCACCCCAACCCCAAATCAAGAACACCCCAACTATGAACTCTCGTGTAAACCCGACCCCCACACCAGAACCCACCCCAGGGCCCAGCAAAATGATAGCTCCCTTGTTCAGGCCCTGTCACAATTAGCCACAGTTACTGAAGAGACCAGAGACATATCTAAATCAATAGTAAATCTCCTAGTAGAATTTTGGCCAAGTTAAATTCACAGAAGTAAGTCAGAATCTGAAAATCATTAACTGGAACTGCTTCTCACTAAAATCCAAAATTGCCACTCTCAAAGCCTGCATTGGGACAGATGATCCAGACATCATTACCCTCCAGGAAACCTTAGACAAGAAAGATTCTCCCCCCAAAATCAAAGGATACACACCCTACACTGAAAAAAAGTGAAAATAATAGGAAAGGTCTCGCAATATACTTAGAAACAAAATTCCATCCAAAAAGATAATTGATCCTCTTAACTGTGGGGGGGGGTTTGGGGTTTTGGGGTTTTACATCACTTTCAACATTATTTCAGTCATTTCGTGATGAGACCTACTTGTAGCAGATATAGTGCTGCCTCACTGAATTGTCATGTTGCAGGTCCTTGACATGACAACCCACCCGGTCACAGATTTACAAGGACAACGGGTTAATCCTTTGGCACAGGCCTAAGCTCATATGGGAAATTGAATTATGAGTTCAATCTCGGCATGGCCGGGGATCGAACCCACAACCTTTGGATCACCACAGAGGCCCGTGTCCTTTAACTGTGGGACAGGTATAGAAGTGCTAGCCATAGAGATCACCCTCTCCACAGGCCCTTATATACAATATATACTCCATACCCAACCCATTCCACCAGGGCAAAATAGATCTCACCAAACTTGCAAGAGTTGCATGCTCACGATCCATTGCTGTGTTAGGTGATTTTAATGCCCATCACCCCATTTTGTATTCCAAATATTACAATCATAATGGCCATCACATAAATGCCCTCCTCAATGACACTGATGAATTGTCCCTAAATGATGGTTTGTCCCTAAATGATGGTAAATGTCCCTAAATGATGGTACACCCACTCACATTAGAGGACACTGTTTAGACCTTACCTTCGTGTCCTCAGCCCTTACCCAACTTGCTAAATGGGGAGTACACCCCACCCTAACCAGTGATCACTATGGTACCATTCTCTTGCTTGACATTCCACACATCCCACCCCCTCCTCCACCCCCACCCAAGTGGAACGTTAGGAAACCTGACTGGGACAAGTTTCAAAAGACAATATCTGACAAGTATGACCAATTTGTCCTACCACAGGACATAGACGAACACTCATTAGCGGCTAATGAAGCCATCCCTTTAAAGAAAGCAACAGGTACCCATCATACAAACTACTGGTACTATAATCCCACAATAGCTGAGTATAGGAACAAGCTAAATAGGACCAGGAAGATATAGGCCATGTTTGCCAGCAGGGCCTCGTCAGATAATCTGTCACGAAGCATTAGGCTCAAACAAAACGAATTGCTTAGTGGCAGGGATAAAATCATTAGTGAAGCTTGCCAGGCAACACACAGAGCAGACATTCCCTTCACAATACAAGAACTTTTCAATGTTAGGAAGAAAGGTAGAGACACTGCCACAGGGTCAGATAAGATCACGTACAGTATGATCAGCAACCCAGGCACAGCTGGGCAAATGATGATATTAGATCTCATAAATGCCTCATCTCAAGCTGGCCAGCTCCCGTCAAAGTGGAAGCTTGTTGACATACAGCCCATCCCCAAGCCCAAAGAACCCACCAAACCTAGGCCAATCTCGCTCACCAGTTGCATATGCAAAACGATGGAGAGATCAGTACTAAACCTGCTGCTGTATGAACTAGGGCCCTTTCACCACAACATCTTCGGGTACATTAAGGCAGTCAGCACCACCCACAGTATAGCCACACTGCTTTCCATCATCACGACAGGTCAAAGCATTGCCATCTTTTTAGACCTTGAGAAAGCCTTTGAGTTAGCCAGCCCAAAGGCAATTTTAGCCACTTTAGCCAGCAAGGGCATCAAAGGCAAGCTACTTGCCTGGTTTGCTTCCTATCTCACAGGCAGGAAAAGTAGGGTGCGCTATCAGGGAATTTATAGTGCTTATCATGCTCACGAGAACGGCATGTTATTCAACATCCTCATGAGCAGATTAGTCTCCCTCAAATTCCCCCCAGGTGTGCAGCTGCTTTGCTGTGCTGATGACTTGGTATTGACAGTCACAGGTAAGGGATTGACCCTCAAAGCTCAGAACTCGCTAGACATCCTATCTAGAGAATGCACAAACTTAGGGCTCAAAATATCTGCCTCCAAAACAAAAGGGCCATGCCCTGGATTGGGTCCCTGTGTATCAGTATCTGGGGGTGTGGATAGATAGCGCATTTAACATGCACTGTCAGGTCTATTACCTCAAGGAAAGATGCCAAAAGAGAATAGACGTCATGAGAGCCCTTTCTTCCATCAAGATAGGCCCCAAAAGTGAGATTCTCAGACTCTATTATTTAGCCACTACACGGAGCCTAATATACTATGCCACACCACTGTTAGCATTTGCCTCAGATAGTGCATTACAGCAGGTTGAGGTCATACAAAACAAAGCCCTCAGGCTCATATTAGGTGCCCCGTTATGGACTAAAACTGAGAATTTACAACTTGAGTCAGGCATCCCAGCTGTCCGAGTTAGAATAGCTCAGACCACAGCATGCTTCTTAGCCAAGGTTATGCACTCCCGTGTCTTAGGAAAAGTACCAAGATAGCCCTCGGTGATGGTGGCAAAATGCCCTCCAGGAGAAATCACTGGGCCACCAGGGCTGCTTCCCTAGTGCTAGGGTTTAGAGATGGACTAGTATTACACAAAGGTGCAGACACTCCAGCCTCCAACTATGTCATCCCTCCACCCTGGAAACCACTCCCGTATAGCATTACATACATGCCTATGGCCAGCAAGAAATCAGACCTAGATAGGGCAGACATGCTCAGACAGGCTCATGCATCCATAGATATTGTTAGGCCCCCGGGAGCAACAGTGTACTACACTGATGGCTCAGTTCAGGAAGATGGCAGGTCAGGCTCTGGTTATTGTCAGGAAGGTAGACAGGAATTATGGAGAAATAGTGACAATTGCTCAACCTTGCAGACTGAGCTCATTGCCATTTCATTTGCCCTCCTAGATGCCCTTCACAACAAGACAGGTCCAGTACTAGTAATCACAGTCCTCCCTCAAAGCACTAGAGAAAGGTCACCCCTTAGACAACGTTAAGCTCATCACAGGAGTTTATGTTACCCTGTATAAGTTACAATCAGCCAATAGGGCTGTTGTGCTACACTGGATCCCCAGTCACATTGGACTTGAGGGTAATGATATGGCAGACGAGGCTGCGAATGCAGGCTCCAAGCTATCCAAGATATCAGCCCATGTCCTCCCCGGTTCAGGAACTGCCAGATGGTATGCCATAGCCACTAGATACAAGCCACTCCCCAGACTAGCTGAGAACCACAGATCCCTACAGGTCACCATGCATAGACTTAGACTAGGCTACAAGTGCACTTGGGAATTGTTAGTAGATATGGATAGAGCCTGGGAGCATTGCAGTAGGCCCATCAGTAAACCACTGTGGCACCACCTGCTAGAATGCTTTTACACAATGCCTCTTAGACAATATGACGATAGAGTATATGATGTGGAAGATGGCACTGACCACACCCAGGCTGCAGCTGAAGTGGTCTATAATGCCTTAAACTTTGTGGATCTGCATTATATCCTGACTCAGTATCCTGTGCCCAGATAGGAACTGGAAAAGATCCCACTAGAACCCGGTGTGAATGGTCTCAAAAAAAACCTTTCAGTTAACCAACTCACAACAACAATAGTCCATTTTTCAATAGCAATAATCAATAACCAAATTTAACAAGACATGATTGCAATTCACAGCAATCACACTGCAGGGCCGCCTCTCCAGACTGCGGCCCTCTTGCAATTTAATATTGCATAGATTTCATTCATTCATTGTCCTTATTCTAATGTTGTAAATACAGGCTAAAGGGTCTGAGATACTAAGAAAGATAAACATTCTAATCTAATAATCAAAATCAAATGTCAAAACATTTTATTTCTAAATTAATAACAATTAATGTTACAATGTTGCAATATGACAATACTTTTGCAACTATATCATATCTTACCATGTCTGTTTCAATATATATATTATGTTACAATTCAATATCGGATGTATTCATCATTTTCCAAAAGAATGTGTAGTTGGTTTAGTGTATGACTGCCATATCATCATATCATCCTTGTCTCATGGATCTCTTTAATTGCAAAAAATAAACAGTTCCCATACATCATTCATCCATGTTATCATATTCCTCTGTTGATGCTCATAATGTACACAAAATTCCTCTTCCAGTCCAATTGCCTATTTACATGAGGGCTCTTTATTTGGCCAATTTAAATATATATATATATATATATATATATCTAAGGGAAGAAATAGACTCTAGATCCATGTTTCACACTGTCCGGTACTGGGACTTCCCTTGGATTTGCAGGTTCTGGTGTTGGTTCTGGAAGTTCCACAACACGCTGAGGCTTGGCTCTGGTCGTCTTATGAACTCGGACCTTGGAGAAATATCCTAACTCTGGACGCTCCTGTCCAAGTGTTTCAAACACACATTTGTCAAAGGCTGCCTGTGGCTTTCTGCACCTAAAATAATATGAACAACATTTGAAGTGAATCACATATTTATATGCTAGATCAGGTTTGATATTCTGCTATAATTTCATTTTTCATTAGACAAAAATTGTACCATTGGAGCTGGAAAAAATTATACTTTTTGAAGGCCTTGAAAATGTTTTTATCATTTAAAAAAATGTTTATCAGATTCTTCATCACCATTATATTATTCAGTTATCATTGGAATGAATTATACTTTATACTTACTTTGACATGTTCATATTATAAGATCCATAGTCAATGCATTCTGAATACTGGGTGAATTGCTCTGCACAGCTCGACTTCATTTTTCGGAAGAATTCCAGAGCACACCTGGTGACTTCTTTTCCCTCATTGATGCATTTGCGTGGGTCCTTCTCTTCCTGATTGCACAGCATGAATTCCTGAAGAAAAAAAAAATCAAATCATTTCAAATATCTTTCTTACAAATTTACATTTGGTTATTTTATTATGATAATATACATGCACTAATTTCTGATCATGAAGATGTTGCTTTTTCCTGTATCAAGATGAAGGAAAATATAAGTCTGGAATGAGTCCATACAATATAAAATATTTGTTTACCTCTCAGTCATGAACATGAAAAGTGATTAAAGAATTCAAATGAATGTCAATAGGTCTTCCAGCTAAGGCATACAAACTTTTAAATATATTCACATACAAGCAGCTGTATTGAGCAGATAAAGAGACGAGACAGCAGGAATAAAGAGACTATAGAGTGTTGTGTATGTGATAAGGATGGGAACTGATCATTGCCCTACTTCGTCACAGTTACCTAGCAACCCAAAAGATCATAGGACCATTCACATATGATACCTTCCAGAACCTCAATAAGCAGTTAGTGGTGTAATACTGTTTGGGTTTGTTGGATTTTCAGGTGTGCAACAAAATCAGACCTGATACCTATTTAAAGCAATATAATTTCCTTTTCCCACAAAATCTGTAAGTTTCTGTCACAGCCTTTCCCTATACCTGTCAATTCTAGGCTCAACTGTACCATGCCATATTTTATTTTGTCATTTCCATTGATTTCCTCATCAATATGGTTTAAAATATTGTCTGCTTCTTTTTCTGAACTGTATGCATTTTTTCGGTCATTCTCCAATGATAAAGAGTTTATTATCAGTTTATTATTAGACCTTTACAAATACTAGGTTGAAATATTAAACAGGGTTAGCACTTTGCGCTCATTTTGCATCCAAATACTGCTGAATCAAAATTTTGTAACAGATTTAAAAGTGATCTCAAATTATAAGGAGATATTTAGGAATAAATATGGTGAATTATAGATGCAATTATTGAGCCTGTCATAATTTCAAAATATGTACATCTTGGATGAATTTAAGAGATGAATGCAAAGACCCAAGTAAAAAATAGGCAAGAACTTTGTGTCTGCCTCAAATTTCACTGACAGATTTTTGCAAGTACAATCTGGATAGATGACCCTGAGCACAAAGTACTAGCGAATACAAAGTACCTGGCAACTTGTATATTCTGAAATATCTAAGAGAAACCCTTTTTCTCACATCTCACATGAAGTTGATGTCTCATTGGGAAATGTCAGAGGCCAAATACCCTCTAAAAGAAAACAATGCATGGCAAAACAAAATTCATGAGAATTGATTTGGAGAGACTGGCAACAGTTATGTCATCCAAACTGGATTATTTCTTGCTATCTGCTCTCCCAGATTTTAAGCTTGTCTGTGAAAAAATTACTAGATTGACGCAAGAGAGCAGTGGATGACAGGAAATATTTTGCATTATAAACTTCTGCTCACCGTTCTTCAAGACGGGGGGGAAAAACATTGATTTAAAGCTGAAAGGCACAGGCGACATGGCCCCAAACAGGCTGTCACCGCTGTTCCGGATGTGCCGTGTGCAAAGAAATGGGTCAAATATTATTGTAGATCTGTGAAAATGCAATGGATATGCATGTATGGGAGAGCAGATAGGGAAAATTGAAAGTGAAACAATACTGTCAAGTGCAATGCCCTGGTCGATGGTGACAGTGTACTGACACTCTCCTAACATGTCTTTTGATTTCTTTAGTCATGACAAACTTATCTCTTTCAGGTTGTGACTAATGTTTTACAAGTTTACAAATATGATGCCCCTTTCGAGATCAGTCAATGATTTGTTGATATGTCATGAACATCCCGATGGTGTGTTGACAACTGACACCGGTGCATGCTCACCTTACTCTGATGGTCACAGTATTTCCCAAAGTGATGTGCACCAGCTCTGAGAGCGGACGATGTCATGTTCACCTCCTCCACCTCAAGTTCTGCATTACTGGGCAGATAATCTGACTGTGCAAACGGCATTTTAAGCAAATGTTTGGGTGACCTTCGTTCAAAATCACCCAAATCAACCAAGATGGCAGCCCCCTGTCGTGAAATCTCGTTTCAGGTCTCGAGAATGTCGACTACAGTGCCACCTGATGATTATTTATTCTCACAAGAGGACGACACCAAGGTGGTCAAATTTATTCACACAAGTCATGTGAACAGAGCTGGGTACACTACTTCTACAATAACATTGGAGACTAACAAAACATTAAAATATAAAAATTCTTTTCATGTGGCAACTTCTCATAAATAATGACGATTATGATCTTTTTTATGACCCAAGGGCCTGTCCAAGGGTCCACAGAGGAAATACAGCAGGATCAGGGTTCAGGACAAGATTAATATAGGACAGTGATAATGATTATGATGCAGCCAATCTGTAAGGGGACCTACGGTAAATGCTCTGGAGGAATGGCCAAGAGTTGAAAATGGGTTTTAATTTTAATTCAGAAATATTACATCATCAATATTAAGAAATATGCATTCCTCTTAAACAAAAAGCTTCATATTTTAAATGGTCACATCTGGCAACATGCTGAACATCATCCCGATCTCAGAGCTGAGGTTCATGAGAAATAAAATGGCAAGAACATATCAAAGAGTTTGTTCATTTTACTTCATACTAATTTATTACATCCATGGAAGGTTGCTGATACAACCTTGTTTACCACATTTTAGCAATAGCTTGACTTAATTTTCAGTGTACTAACATTGAATATTTTATTTCCAAAGGAATGATTTAATCACAAGTCAACTGGTCAGCTAATACATCATCCTTACTATTTTAAAAAGGGGGAAAATGTATTCCCTTACAATAATATATTGGCTGATGATCAAGCATTATGTGAACTCGACTTAATTCGAAGCACACTTGTTGGCTACTAGTACATAATTGAAATTACAAATTAGGAATTTGGCACATACAATTCTAATATTTGCCTGAAAAGGATACTGCAAATACTTACCGGTAAGTACAGAAAAAAATATCACATTATACAAGCAGTGGTGCAATAACCATATCAATTCCCCTGTAAATTACTCGGCTTTTAATCAGGGGAATTAAATACTGACCCAGTAGAAACATAAGTATGATGTCATTCGACTGCTCCCATGGAGGAGGGGAGTGAAGATAAGCCTTTTAGCACTCATTAATGTTTCTTTATAGCAATCAAACAATGACTTATGACATACAATTCACACATACAAAGCATGAGATTAGTATGAAATGAAAATGTTAGCTACCAACATTTATGGCATTTCATTTATCAATTATTGCATCATTTAAACACGTCTGATATGGAAATTGCAGTAGTCAATCTAATATGAACACTCTGGCTGCTGGACTTTTTCAGGTGTCACAAATACATATAAATATACATAGTAGTTTTATTATAATATCACACAAGTTTCACCAGTGACATTGTCAGAAGAGGGACTAAAAGGGCCACAGAGGTAACAAAGGTGATCTGGGAGATCATGGAATAATGTTAGAATATTTTTTCAGGGAGAAAGATCTGTACACATTGTGTAAATTTGTCCTCCAACCCTGGAAAGTGGGAAAATCCTGTCAATGTCACTGATTACATCTTATTAAATTCATAATTAGGTTGAGGAATGTACCCTTGATGAAAGAATATAATTCCAATTTTTTTTTCAATATTTATAATGTGCCCATCTTGCACAGGTTTTTCAAAGATTGAGATAGAAATATCACAATAATATGGCGGTGGATTTTTATATCTTGGCACACTCAATGTGTCAAATGTCATCAGTTTGTTTGCTCATAGCAATCAAATTTTGGTGCCAAATTTGAATGAATTTAATCATGAAAACATCTCAAATCCAAGGTACTGAGAAGTATATGCATTTATTCAATCTTGTTAAGTACCTTGTGATGAATAATCTTTATATTTTTTAGGCCTGAAAAATAAGCTTGTTTCTGATTTCCAAACCTACCCTTGTTCAAACCAGCTACCCTTTAAGTTTTTTTGTTGTTTTTTGGAACTTTCCAGGTAAAAAGACATGGTTTCAGTTCTATTTTCATTTTTATATATCTATTTTCAATATATTAGGTCACTTTTATCAACAAATTAAAAAAAAGTAAAATAAAAATAAAAATCAACCCCATATATAACTTTTCAAGGCATGTTATCGGAAACAAGATAATTATTTTTTTGGGCCTTATGAAAATCTATAATGCATGTATGTTGGTAAATAGCATCCCTTTTCAAAGCGCAGTATGATTTATCTCTGAAAGGAACCTTTGATATAAGCTTCTGAAACAACAGATAAATACAGATTTATAATATATATGTTTCATATATCATGTAATGTGTGTAAATCTTGAAATACTAATAAATAACTGTTTCATAAGAATTGCTCCAATGAACAGACTTCAAAATAATTTATCATGCCTGAATCCATGTTATATCAGCCTTTCTTGTCCTTTAATATAACTGATTTCTGCCTGTATCAATATCATATGAGATTTTATCACTTGAACTGCAGAATCTTTTTGCAAATTGCCTGGAATATTGAGTATTTTGGCATGAAACATGGATTGCTCTCTTGCTCTAGATTCAGACATCTCTAATGTAATTTTTTGGAGCAGTAAATTGTAGGTATCACCTATTCTGTATCACCCAATAAATAGTCTACTGATACCCAGGACAAAGTTACACGTTTCATTGTCAGTCATGCAACAGGAAGTCCTTGTTCTAGATAGCATCCATATATATTGATCAGCAAATACTGCTGAAGAAAAGATATCACAACAAGAATACCTATAACTGAGCTGTTTCTGAAGTGAAGACATTAAACATTGAATCTAATGTGTTTGTCATGTCCTATTACATGTTTTTATTATCATCAATAACAAAAACATATTTTTTGCCCAGGTCATTTGTTTCTTTGGCCTCAATAGTATTCTCTGACATTCAGCTTTTTTAGTCTTCCGTTTTATGATCATTCTCCATCTCATTGGGATCAGTCTCATCCCGAGTGGCATTTTCATCAAGATCTATGGACTCCATTTTCATCTTGTCCTCAGGTTCAGATCCGGGGTTTTCTGCTTGGCTTTCCTTGTTGTCCTCACATCCTGCCACTAAGTCTGGTTTTGGTGTTTCATCTGGTTTTACATTCTGTGTTGGTGTTTCATCTGATTCTTTAGTTTGTGTTGGTGTTTCATCTGATCCTTTAGTTTGTGTTAGTGTAGTGTCAGCATTATTTTTTATCTGTGACTTTTTATCAGCGCTATTTTTCTGAATGTACTCTGGACTGGGTTGTACTGTCAATATATTTCCTTGATATTCTATCTTTGGGGTTGCTTTGCTGAGCTGGATCTCTCCTGCATTCTCACTGTTCGATCCCTGATCTTGTACTTGTCCTGCAGCAGCTGCCTGCAGCGCCATCTCACTGGTCCTAAAGCTGACTTCTGATGTGAAGGATCCAGCCAGCGGCACCATACTTTGTGTGTCATCCTTCGAGGCTGACACTGTGGATGACCCCGACATAATGCTACGACTGTCCACGGAGGTCTGGCAGGCACGATGAACTGATATCGAGGGTGAATCTGTAGAACATTGACTCTGCCTGAAATCAAAACATTAATTACATTACTAAATATTACAAACAAAAACAGCCAAGGCAAATTTTACTGTAAAAATCCTGATTTTTCTGTGTGCTTATATATGTATAAATATATAAAAATATATTTATCAAGGCAGATTATAGTAAAAAAATATATTTATGTACATATCGTTTTTATAAATCACTTAACATTTGCCATATTATGTAAACATCTTTTGTGTTTCAGAATTTAATAGACAAAGTCCTCTCAAGGAGCAGAGAAACGTAAGTGGAACTGACAGGTCAGGTGGTGCAGGAGTTGGTGGGATGGTACTCATGTCCATCAGGGCAATCTCTGGCTGGTTAATAGTGGGAGGCTGGGAACTGTAGCGTCGCACCAATGTCTGCATCTGCTGACGCTCCACTCGGTGGCTCTCCTTCACATTTTGTCTTCATACAATGAAAAAACAATGAATAAAATCTGAGCCTCATTGAAAACAGATAGGGGATGCATCCCCTGACAATACTACCATACATCTTACCTATGTTAGCAAATATAGAGCTATGCTGACGATATCAGAAAAGATAAAAACCTTGATCATTAATACTTGTAATTTCAAAGCAAATAAATCCATTTAAATTCTACAAATTTGAATTATTCTTCTGATATTTCATAATATATTGATATATATCAATTCAAAATAATTTGTTTAATTTCCCCAAAATGATGCTAACACAGCTTGAGAGTGCATACGTGGAGTGAATATCTAGACAAGAATAGCAAGGCCTTGGGGAGGGCACTCACAGTTGAGCCTGGAGTTCAATGATAACTGCTTCTAGTTGTTGTCTCTCCCTTCTGCTCTCCACCTCGTAGTGATGTAGGGTGTCTATCAACTTCTGCCGCTGTCTCTGCACATCCTCCAGCTGATTCTCACGAAGCCGAACTAACTCCTCCATATAACCCTGGCATAACATATATTTGGAGCACTTAAATACTTGTTATCTATCTTTGAAGGAAACAGATGGTCAAACTTGAAAAAAAATCACCCTGTCTAAAAAAAATAAAAATAAAAAATAAATAGATAAATGTATTTCAGACGGACCTTACCTTTTGTTCTGACAGGAGTTTACATTTCTCGTCCATTTTGAGATACCTAGTTTTGAGGTCATCACCTTCTTCTTCTTCAAACATGTCACTGATCATGGATCCACTCATATGACTGAGCACCTCCAGTTCCCGCTCATCATCACATATACTCTCAGGGCTAAACAACAGAAAGTATCAGTGCCAAGTATTGTCATCTTATTTATCTACAATAGAATCCATATGATGCTCTTATGATTTGCTTGTTCTACATTTACAAGTTTATTCAACATCTTGGCATCCATTTTTTGCAATGATTCTATATCTTTCTTGAGGTAAGGTTCCCACACACTTGTTCTAGGTGAGAGTGTACATGAGTATTGCATGAAGCCTCTTAGACATTTCCTAAGTTCTTGTTGAAAATCCAGGCACTCAGTTTGCTTTGTGAACAATGTTGTTAATATGTTTCTCCCATTCTGTATCTGTTTGAAGCTCAACTCCTAGACAGTGTTCAACATGTTGCAGGATATATTCTTGTGTCAAGAGTGTGGCTTTTTCTTACAGCTCAGGGTATAGCATTTGGCACTTCATTTGTCACTCAAGTTCATTTGCCACTGATTTCACCATTCCTCCAGCGTTTTAAGGCCCTCTTTCAATTTTGCTGTATCCTCATTATTTTCAACTGTTCTATGTAGGAGCCTGTCATCTGCAAAGAGTCTCATGTTTGAATGTTTACCGGTAGTTTCTTTCCAATGTTGTTTAAAAAAAGTAGAAACGATAGTGGCCCCAATTATGTTCCTTGCGACACTATGAGCCGTCAAGGAAACTAGCTTATAGTTAGCAGTACAGTTTCTATCTCCTTTTTTTAAAAAGTGTGACTTTGTTTACAGAACCTGTTTCCTATTGATGGTCTATTGAATTCAATGTCTGTTAGATCATATAATCCAAGAACATATTCATCGTGGACTTCTCTCAACTGATGTTTTCTCAGGTTTCTGAGTTTTCTGTTGTCAGAATCCTTTTTTTTTTTTTTTTGCTTTCTTCTAGTTTGCCTCTTGATTGCCTTTGTCATCCATGGCACATCTCATCTACGATATTTTCTTGGTGGGAATGTTTCTTGATTAACTTCATAAGCTTTACTCTGAGCTTGGCAGATATCAATATGTCCTTTGTTGTACAGTAGTACATTCCTTGTTTTTATCTTGGCTAGAGTGGCTTTTACATTGACCTCTGCCACCTCATGGTCATACATGCCTGGATGGACAGATACTTATTTTTACTTGGTGTAGGATTGTACCAAACAAATCCAACTGATTTCTTTCCCTGGTTGGTATGGATTTACTTGTGAGAGGCTATATTCATAAGTATCTATCATTGTTATGTTAAGATTGGCTACAAATGCAGGGCTTGGTTTATGGGACATATCCTAACATGTGATGTTTGGTACATTCAATTCCCCTGTTAGCAATATGTTTGGGGTGTTTGGGGTTTCTATCTAAGAGATGCATAGAGTTTATAGACATTTCACATTTTCTGATTGTTGACCTACAGCAACGTTCTAATGACCAATGGTCTTGTCCCTGATATGTTGAGTTTATTCCATACAAGTTCACAGTAAGTGTTTAATCTCTCCTCAATATGCAGGTTTGACAGCCATCTTTTATTGGTCAATATACCACCACCATGCTTGCTTCCCTCCCCATATCATAATCAGGGTGGATAACAGTTTGCAATCTTGTTATCAAGGTGAGATTCAGTTATGCATATTATGTGAAGGCCACCTGTGAGGGAATCCAGTCAGTTGAGATAATAAATTAAAGTCTCCATTCATCAAAGTTGATGATTCTTTGATGTACAGCAATTTGATGTGTCTATAGATTTTGATAGACAAACATCCATCCATCCATCAATAGAGAATGGTCAACTATAAGATCCTTAGTGACAAAAATTGAGGAAATTTTATTTTTGACGAACTGAAATAATTTGATATGAGAGTGACAAACTGAAAAGCAAAAGGCAGTGCAAACAAAAGAGAAATTCTCACTGCTCTAGCAGGCCCTGCTGCCACTTGTGTTAAAATGTCTGTCATGCCTGGGTGAAATATATTGACATGCAAGCTTGCCTCATAATACTAACAAATGCTGATTGACATGATTGCCATGTTTATAACATCTTCATTACACTCATAATTGTCTTTCTATTCTATTCACAATTCCAAAACTGATTTTTCTGTAAGTGTAATTTTGCCAAAATATTAATGTATTTTCAGAGCACATAGGATGGTAGTTATTGTAATAGTTGTCAGGTCTAAAAACCTATCCCAGCATGCATTCTACATGATAGAGGAGATATCTAGCGGACCAGAAGTGTTCAAACTCAAGCAGTGAGAATTACTATTGTTTGACTGTTAATATGGAATGTTAATACTGATCAAATCTAAAGACTGATCCATTGCAACAGATCCTAGTTAGATGAAAACCCAAAAAATAAAAGCTGATTTCACTGATTGGGAACTGACAGGTAGCAAATAAAACTTCACGTACCTCAATTACAAAACCTAATATAAAACATGAAGAAAAGCATTGATGAGCGAGTAAGCAAAATTTTGAAAGATTCCCATTTTATTCCAAGCATCCGTAAATAAATGTGATATTTACAAAGGACTTATTCTTTTGTACAGTGCATATGCAATATAGCTAGCTTCAATATAGAGAGGCATGCCTTGCTTGTGAGTCTAATTTCATTTAGTCTATTTTTATATCATTTAATAACTTCAAATTAAAAAGATAGAAAAGAAAGCTTCTACAAAAGTGCTGAGAATCAATACAATTTCCTTTACATTTTTTATTTCCATCTATATATATATATATATATATATATATATATATATATATATATATATATATATATATATATATATATATATATATATATATATATATATATATATATATATATATATATATATATATATATATATATATATATATATATATATATATATATATATATATATATATATATATATATATATATATATATATATATATATATATATATATATGGTCTTTTGTTTTATTATTCTTCATATGATGAGCAAGCTTGGTGCAATTTTGTTGAGGATCAATATCATAGATGTCTTCTTACTGGTGAATGTGCCAGTAGTTTAGTTTTAAATATTTAAATGCTGTTACCAGTAACTTAAACATCTAAAATCTGTGTTGATTTACATACAATAGCATTACAAGAGCAATTTACAAATTATTCCGCAAAAAAAACCAACATATATATGGCTCTACTTTGGTAATATTATACTTACACGAATGGCTGTCTGGAAAACATTAATTGATAAAGTAAACCCATCTTGTATTTCAAAAGTCAAAATCCCTCTCAATTATATTATTTAACCTTTTGTCTTGTGTGACTGTGACCACAACATTGTGAACTTATCTAAATTTAGGACTTGCAGGAATCAGACACTGTGACTGTGTCACATTTAGATAAATGATTTATTGTCCATTTGATTATTTCTCACCTCTGTTCAAATTTCAAATATGGAGTGAAGTCAATTGCTGGGGTTATTCCAACATCCAGGTTTTCTGCACGGATGTCAAAGCTGTTAAGGAAATCAAAGATTAAAACCTCACAAAAATGCACCTGAACATGCACTCAGTTATTTTGAGGTACTGAAATATCTAATTTATATTGTTTATTATTTTAATTTGAATTCAAAAAGAAAACGTATGAGAGTTTGAAGAAATAATAATTTGTAAAAGTTTCAATTATTTACAATCATTCTCATATAATCATGATTATATTCTTACATTCATTTTAATAACCTATGATAACACTAAGACAGGATGGCAGATATTTACTTTTGTGACAAAGAATGTTGTCCTTTAAAAAAGAAGCAAACACATTAATTTTACTTACCTAAAGTCTATAGCATTAAGCCCAAGCAGCAGGCCAGCAATCATCTGTCCCTCTTCTGTCAGCATAATGGCCGCCTCCTGGTAGTGACTCCTACATTCAAAATATAGACAAGCATTGTCATTTTTGTGTCATATATTTCCTGTTCAACACTGCTTTATATTTTCAAAATATAATTTCTTCATTGCTGATATTCTTATTAAGCTAAATTGTTTAATGTTAACTCATTAAGTAAGCATTCATAAACCTTGTAAGTCTGGTTTCCTGTATTGCAGTGGTGAGGTATTCTCCTAATCTTTTCTCCATCAAAGCCATCCTCAGCCATGCTCGGCCCTAAAATTAATTTTATCATCACTATGTCTCTTCTATTAACAGTATTAAAGCATTGAATTTATTGGTATAGTTGGTTAAACATGTACAGCATATTTTTCTATTTATTTCCAGTTACATATTGACACAATATTTTTTTCAAAATTAATACTGATAAAAAAAATCCTTTGTTATATCTACTTTTATCAAAATTTACTGGTCATAATCTACCATTGAGTCACCTTTCCTTTTGCAGTCTTTGGAACCTCTACATTTTCTATGCTTGCAATACAATTATGGGGAAGTTTTCTGGTTGCTGATTTTACATAATCCCAAAATGTTTTCTCTCCACTGCCATACCACTTTCTTGCTTCTATAGATTACACAAAAAACATGACTATGTAAAAACTTTAGACATTTTTTACCAAAATGAAATTCTATTTTTTTCATCATATATTTGCCAGTTTGTAGAGGACATAATGCATATTTATTCAACAGCGGGAAAATACATCCTCCCAAGAAGGCAAGACTTGGAAGCAGGTTATCAGAATATAAAGGGGTAACAAAGTAAGTAGTACTTAGAGAGAACCAAGCATTCAGATTTTTAATCACACTAATCACCTGTTTCAAGTCAGAAAGACTTTAATGAATTCAGTTCTTCACATAATTAAAAAATAAATATGTGAACAAAATTTCAGATCAAATTAGAACCACCATACGTTTCAGTCTGTAATTGAGCACATGTTCCATAACAGCACAGAAGTTCAGCAACTCCTCGCAGTCCTCTTCTATGGGCTCAAAACATGCCTTGTCAATCAAACTCTTGACTGCAAGCCTGCAAAAAATCAATATCTAATATGTAGATCATTATCTTATTCAGAGAAATTATTTTATATATTATACCCAATTCTTTTATTCACGTTGTTGGTTTGATTCTTTTTTTAATTTCTGATCTTCATTTTATGAACTCTTTGTGACCCCAGCAGATGAGACTTAAAGTAGGGTAGCATAGTTTGATGTCATTCTATCACCATTCAAAGGACAATCGCTTTAATGACATCATAAGTATATTCCCATATTTGCTTGATGTCATTTTAGGTTCCAGTGCCTACATGATTTCACTCAACCTAAAAATGATGCCAAGCAAGGAGTGTTCTTCCAAAAGGGTGCTAAAAATTAGGCTCTAGTTTAAATAGGTTTTACAGAAACTTAATAGGGTGCATCAGTGTCACAAAAGGCAAATACTTATATCATTATCACACGAATTTCAAAATCATTGCATAAATCCTTGATTATCATTTACAATTGTGGTTTGAATAGTAGATCAATATCTGAATAAGATTTGCATTGTACTTTCATTTGTGTTTGATAGAGGGTGAAAAGTCAGCATCTAAGAAAATTATGGACTGCTACCATTATACTTTGATCTCTGTCAATGGCAACATGAAGAGGAGTGATGCTTTGAGCGATAGATATATTGATATATGTTTGTTACAAAGAGAACATTTACATGATTGAAAGCTAGGGGCCCCTTTGTCAATTTTCCCATATTCATCTTTACGACAGGTCAAAGAAAATCATAACAAGGGAACTTCACAACAAGTTCATTCAAAGCTGAATCTAACTCAGGTCTTGATAGTTGAGACTTTGTCTAATCAGGTTGTAATTCTGTAGCATTAGTAGCTCTGGATCATCACCCCATGTCATTAGTTGATTAGCTGATATATATATAAAAGCTATTCTGTCACTGGATGGCATTTTGTATCAAGAATGAAATGGATGAAAAACAAATCATAGTGTTTTGTACAAAGGGGCCTACATGGTTGACTGTTACCCTCCCCTATGACCCTTATTATGCTGCGAGGTTCCATACTGGAGGGAGGGGGCTGAAACTCAGTCATTCTTTATGGGTGAAATACAGACATTGCTACACGACTGTGAGAGAGCTGCATAAGTTGAGACAGTTAAACAGTGAGAGATAGCTGCACAAGTGAGATAGTAATAACCACAGGCATCAAATACTTTTTCCTTCTCACAAAGCCAACAATGACATGCTTTTCTTATAACATCATTATATAATATATATCATGTGAGAGAGAGCTGACCAAGTGAGAGCTGAGAGAGAGAGAGCTGCAAAAGTGAGAAAGAGCTTAGTGAGATAGCTGTACATATGAGAGATAGCTATAACAGTGCAATACAGAACCGCTCCCCAGTTGAAGGCCTCTGTGGATATCAATACAAATATACACTAGTAAAGAGGTGACACCTTATGGCCAATTAATGCAATTTCCCTCATTCAGGGAGCACTGGTCTCAGAGCTGTAGCTCAGAACACTGAGTGAGAAAGACTCAATGAGTAATGAAATTTGTAGTTAACTCGTTCTCCATGCATATCAAATTAAAACAAAAGTGCTACTATCCAAGACATTGACAGATGGTCAAATACATTACACAATTTCAGAAAGGTTAAGAATTTTTCAGCTGTGCAAAATATGACTACAAAAGTGAGGATTTCTTAACTTCCACAAGTCACATGAAAGACTTGGATAGAAATGCTTTTGTTTCAAAAGGAAAACATAAGTCATAACATATCTTCAATACTTCATAAGCAGTATTGCTTATGCCCCAGTCACACTTACACGATCTATCGCAGGACTTGGCACGATCTGTTAAATCATCTCACATCGTTTATCAGAATGGGATCACACGTGGGGTGGTCTGCAATGGTCTGCCAAGGTCTTGTTTGGTCTGCTGAAGTCGGCACAAGCCCACGACTGTTTTGAACTGTTCAAAACAATTGTGTCACAGCCACGATGTAAAGTCGTCTGGAGGCAGTCCTGTGGCAGTCCCCACACAGTCGCCATGACTTTTGGTGTGAACTTATGGCGATCTTGCATAATCTGCTGACTGTTGTCTAGGTATTCGTCTACGATGTGCGTACGTCATGTCATACGTCCTTGGTAGGATGGCCTGACGATCTTGTACGCTCAACTAGCGATCACAGTAGATAACATACGACTATTGAGGGCATCTGAGGACTTCTGAAGACTTGTAAAGACTTTGTGAAGACCACAGGAAGACCTGGCCATGTTGCACAGATAGTCACATCATAGAGAAGGACGTGTTGAATACGTGGTGGTCTTGTTATAGTCGAGTGGGGGTCTGGGTCTGAACGCGTCATGTCTCAGCATGTGATAGTCTGACATTCGTTTTTTGTGCGATCATCACAATTGTGCCAATTCCCGAACAGTCTTGTTAAAGATCGTGCAAGTGTGACTGGGGCTTTAGACTTAGTTATGATAAGACCTCCTTGTTTAATACCATGGACAATCACAACAGGGTTAGATCTGTTAATACTCAACCTGCACACATAAACAAGGTTTCTTCGTTGGACTGCGATATGACGACTATTGTGTTTGAGTTGTAATCTGATGTCTGACATCTTTGTTTCTCCCAAAAAAATATTAGAAGATCAAAAAATAAGTAGTGACTTCCTCGTGACTTGATCAAGTTGATTTATGTTTTTGTTTTGGAACTCTCTAATCCATGTTTTGAGCAAACTCAGTTACCAAAAAAAGTTCTATTATCATCATATTTTAGAAAGAGGATATTGTGATATTTCTGATCAAATCATGATTTTGACAGTTTGAATATTTACTTTTCTTTGTATTTACTTTTAGAGAGTAATTTTCAGGTCAAGGCCAAATGCAAGGTGACAGGTGCTGAGCGCATGCGCTGAAAAAGTCGGTCACCCCGGCTCTCAAATATGATTGACCAAGAAGTTCTATTATTCTTCCAAATAATTCCGTAATACTGCGTGTTTTTTACATTTAAAAGTACAAAGTTGAAGCAACATTGGAGAAGAAGTTATTATATACCACATACAAGGTAACGTGTTTTGAAAGTTTTGCTAACTGCACTTGTAACTATATTTTTTTCAGCTTGTAATTTCGCTTGTGATCAATGCATGAATGAATGCATGCACTGTACTTCAGTACCAATCCCTGGCAAAGTTGCATGCTTGTTGATGAAACATCCTAAAAGAACACTGTTTTTACAGAGTTATAAACTATTAATCAATATTGCAAACTAAGAACTGTAATGTTATTTTCATTAAGATTTATTGGTGTGATTGTTTCTGAATTGGGAAATGGTCAGGCAACTTTTCCTGGTCAAGACTTGGGGGAAAGTGGCAATAGTGGCATTTATTACATACTATATAAACAAGAAAAAGTGGTGCTCCACATGTAACACGGATGGGAAAAAAATTAACAAACAAAACAAAAATTACAATAAACAAAACAAGAATTACAACAAACAAGACAAAAATTACAACAAACAAAACAAAATCATTTAAACATAAACGATCATTGCAAATTGATGGGGTAGTTGAAATTATTTTTATTCATCTTTTAAAAACATTTAATTTGGTATATGAACAATTTTTTTAGCACAACTGTTTGCAAAGATGTGCCTTTTTATGTTCGATTGCGTAAGTTTCTCTATTATCGCTCAGGCGCAATCGCAAATCATCGATCCGTCTTTTGCATGTCATTTCTGTTCTAATTGTCCGATTAACACCAAATTTGAACTAAACTTACTTAAAATCCCTTGTTCTATCGATGGCGAAACATTTCCAGGCAATTTAAAGGGATAATTTCGCACATCGATGGGCGATGACGATATTGCTGTCTTCAAATTTTTGTAATCACGCACTTCTTTATCTTTGTTTACTTGTTATATGAACGTATTCATAAGCTAGCGCATATAGACTGGTGCCACCCTCTGTGTATCCACATGATATTCTTGACGCTAGGCGGGTGACCAGTCTATAGCGCATGCACATGATGAACACTCCACAGTGGCGTTAGTTGCTTGAACCATATTGCCCACAGAAAAAAAACGAATTACAATCCACAGGAAATTACAACGCATTTCCCATGATCATACCGATCACAGAATAACACAAGTTCCCTTTTTGACAATCATTGCCAACAGGCAATGATTGTCAAAAAGAGAACTATCCGTGTTACAAAAAAGCATGAACGTGATCAGAGAGGAACATATTCATACGCAGGCGTGGGCTCATGCGCATATAAGAAGCTATTACATACACATGACGAACACTCCACAGTGGCGTAAGTTGCTTGAACAATAATGACCACAGAAAAAACCGAATCACAAACCACAGGAAATGAATACGCATTTCCCATGATCATACCGATCACAGAATAACACAGATAGTACCTATCCGTGTTACAAACAAAAAAAGTTGCAGTGTGAGGTATTGCCTGCAATAAAATTTGCCACTGATCGCGTACGATCTCACTGTTGCGTTTTTATGTTGCCCTCTGGTGGACACTAAACTAGTCCCGACTTCACTTTTATTTTGCAAGTTTATGCGATGGTTTGAGCATAATGTATATGAGGTATAGAGTAGTTTTCACTTATTTTTTGTCAAAATTATGTTAGATGTGAAATATTGCCCACAATATGCCTATATTTCTGTATTAGAGCTTTGTTTTCAACCATCGGTAATTTGACCTAATTATTGAGGCCCAGCTAGGTTTTGTACAAAGGGTGAACATGGGTGAAATGCAGATATTTTTAGCCAGCACCATTGTGAGAAACAATTGAGAGATAGCTGCATAAATGAAAGTTAGCTGCACAAGTGAGAGATAGCTGCACAAGTGATAGATTGCTACAACAGCAAGAGATAGCTGGCAGCCTGCACAAATAATAGATAGGTGCATAAATAAGAGATAGCTGGCAGCCTGCACAAATAATAGATAGGTGCATAAATAAGAGATAGCTGCATTGAGACAAGAAAAATATTTACAACAATAACATAGCTGCAAACTTGAGAGATAATTACACCAGTGAGAGGCAGTTACAGCAGAGACAGATAGCTGCACAAGTGAGAGATAGCTGCACAAGTGAGAGATAGCTGCATATGTGAGATAGCTGCACCAGAGAGATAGCTGTACAAGTGAGAAATAGTTGTAACAAAGAGACAGCTGCATAAGTGAAAGATTGCTGGACAAATCAGAGATGGATACAAAAGTGAAAGACAACTGCATAATTGAGAGATAGCTGCATATGTGAGCGATGCTGCATAGGCAACAGATAGATGCATATGTGACAGATAGCTGCATATATGAGATAGCTGTGGACATGAGAGAAAGCTGCACAAGCAAAAGATTGCAACCCCTCCCAGCCGAAGGCACTTGTATTATAAGTTAAAACACTGCAACAGAGCTTTTGTTGCTGTCATTTCTGCTGATTATGACTACTGCCAGTCATTGGAAACTACATGTCGTTGACCAGTATTCACTGTATGGGTTTTATAATCCTTCCTAACAACAATCATTGCTCATGAAATTGTTTTTGAAATTTGTTGACTTTCACAATGCGAGAAACAGTTATCGAAGATGGCTGAATAGTTTAGAATAACGCATAAACACTAAATGTGGTAAAGGGTTGGTTTGTGGGTATGAGAAAAACCTCTCAAAATGTGATACGTAGCTCTTGTTATGGTGAAGATAGCTTAATTATGTATAACCCTATGCTCTTTTTGCACACATATAAATTTAGTAACCATGTTTTTGTATTCCACAAATAGAACTTATTTTGTCATAAACGTGACCAGCTTATTTGAAGTTTATAGTCCATGATTAGATCTGAAAGAAAAGTTTTGAAGATGTAAATTTGAACCAAACTGACAGTGATTGGGGATGATATAATTAGAACTGTTAGGATGGGTCATGCATTTTGTAGCCCAATAGAGAAGGATTGGGTTTTGTATATCTAAAACTTTATTTGGGTACATAAACCTGCCAAAAAATGTTTAAAACAAAGGAGGTCCTATGTACTCAGGCCTTGACATAAAGAGAAAAGTGTTGGTTCAGGGCTTGACATACGCACTGGCCCGGTGGCCCGGGGCCACCAGATCCTCTGTTCGGGCCAGTGAGTGCTCTGTTGTAGTGGCCCAGTTGGTCAACCATATTTTTGGTCTTTTAGTGGCCCAAACTATCTTGATTTTATTATTCTAATCCTTGATAGATATCATATCACTATACGGCCTTATGTACAATGCTCTTTACTGTATCACACATCCTATTATCCTTAGAAACTTCGGGCCACCACTTCTCATGTTTTGGTGGCCCAACTGGGCAACCAACATTTTTCTCTTTATGTCAAGGCCTGTTGGTTGCCTGGTTGGGCCATCAGAGACTGAGAAGTGGTGGCCCAAAGTTTCTAGGGATAAGAGGATGTGTGATACATTGTACATAAGGCTGTACATAAGGCTGTATAATGACAAGTGTCTGACTGGTGCTTACTTCTCCGAATCAAAACTCCATTGATCATGATATGAGACAAATATCTTTGAAGGATTAAAATAATAAAATCAAGGTAGTTTGGGCCACTAAAAGACCAAAATGGTTGCCCAGTGCGTATGTCAAGACCTGGTACTGGAATACAATAACATACAGGATAAAGAATTAATAAATTGATACTGTTTTCACAACTAACAAGCAGGCTGGCTTGTACGAGGATTTTGCAAAACCAGGACAGGCATTTTTTCCCTCAGTTTTTTCCGACTATCGACAAAATAAAAGGTTTTTGATGTCCAGACATAAGACTTGACTCAAATATTATACATATACCGGTATCTTCATTCCCAAAGGTTTCCAGAACATGTGCATCGCTGATGGAAATAAAAGGGGAGGGCTCAGGTGTTGTTGTATGATTACTCGGAAAGCTATAATGACCTGTCATACTCATGACCAAAGAAATTCCCCTTAGAGGCAAAATAAAACAATCAATAAAATGATATTAAATTTTCCAGCAAGTGTTTGATATTTAAAGATGGCTAGTTCAGTGATCAAGATTAATTGTCACTTTCAAGTGATTAATATGTATGTTATGAAATAGAACCGTTTAAATACTGATTACTTTCATGACATTTATGTATGGTACTAAATTTGATCAGTTAAGGCAAATTGATAAGTATTATGGAGACAAACATCACCATTAGTAATCATACTTTTTTGCTCGCGTTTGTTTTGACCTAAGGGCTGAATGTTCGAGGTTTTGACATGATTAAGCTGGAAGTCTATGGAGCATACACCGATTATCGGTCCATGGTGGCTATGTTATTTCTGCTTACACCGTCAGATAGCACTTTTGTTTCAGAAGTGTTGTGTGAGTGTGTAGTAGAGTGAGAAGATTTTCTTGGATTTTGCCCTTGGATTTTGCCCCCGGATTATGCACTAGTATTTTGCAAACTTACGCGAGCTTGATTTTAAAAAATCAACACTTGTTGGCTATGCATTACAAACCTTCTGCAGTGGGGGTGAGGTGGGGGGAGAGTTCACAGCTATTAGTAATTAAGATGTATTTTTGGGGATCAATTCTATCTGTTTTGAAAAAAAGATCAGAATTTTGTCAATTTTTTATGATTTTTGAAAAAAATATGAAATAACATGACAAGTATTAGGCAATAAAAATCAAGATAATATATTCAATATTTAATATGCATTTTAATTGGCCAAAATTATTATCTACTCAAGTCTGCTTATGGAAAGGATTTAACTGATCCTTTATGAAACAATTTACTGGCATTTCCAGAAAATGTTCACAAACTTTCCAAAAAACAATGATCAGCCTAGCTTTAAAGCCACTGGCCTATATGTTTAGCATGAATTGATAAAGTAAATAGGAACGTCTGTTTCTCAAGTACACTTTTGTCATGTGGAATAGAATCACAACCCATTTGGATCTATGGGTTCTGTAACATTAATACTAAACCTATTTACAAAACTACTTTTCAAACAGACAGTGATACAGTTAAAACAGTGATTGACATCAAACTTTGATCTTAGAATATTGACATGCATTTTGCAGCAGAAAGAACGCAAAAATGTAGGATTTTGGTGTTATAACATGTTTTAGGATAATTTAAAATCAATGTGGCTTTACTTACACACAAATTAAATCCCCACGATCATGTCATTACAGGGACAGCAATAAATGATCATATTTCATGGGGGTTGCAAGATGGTTTTAAAAGATTGTGTTTTCATGGTTACTTATATTTTTTTGTCTGTTAATTTCAATGTGCTTACACATTTATGATCATATATATATATATATATATATATATATATATATATATATATATATATATATATATATATATATATATATATATATATATATAATGTTTTTTATAGACAGAATTATCAGGAAGTATCTCTTTAAGAAAGTAGTGGTCACCATTTAGCAATCCTTGGTTTGATTGGTTTCTGGGAACATGAATTATAAAGTGATGATTATAATGAAGAAGAAGGATTTTAGAATTTACATCCAGAACTATTTTAATGTACACTCAACTAATTGCTTTAAATAGTATATGTTTCCTTGAATAAATGCCTCTTGATAAGATAAGGATGTATTCAGAATACAAACATGTGATGTACATAGATGTAAACCATATTCAGGAAGTTAAGTAACCCTACTTCAAACCACCAGATGGCATGATCATCTGCTGATATATCAAGTGACAACCTATGTGAACTTTCACAGATATTTTTGTGATGCACCATCTGCCATGGCATGTTCATCTTTACACCTGGGGCCTTTTCAGTCCTTTCAAGATTGAACTTTGCCTCGGTCAATATTAATTAAAGTATATGATCATAATGAGAAAAGGAGAAAGTTTATCTTTGATTCATCAGAATTATTCAATCTTTCAATTCAATGGAATGAGTAAATCCTAAAGTAAAGTTATAGAAATCTTTTATTTCACTGCAATGAGTAAATCCTATAATAAAACTATAGAAATTAAGTAGACAAGTCTCAGAATTTGCCTCCCACCAGCAGAAATGAGGTCATGTCTGGATATTCTGAAACATGTAGACTCCATGTATACCTGCCATTATACATGTAGTCCCTCTTATCTGTATTATTCTGGTATAACATAAATAACTTTTCCAAAAATCTAGTTTGGTTTTCATTTTAGATTTGAATCAACAGCATGAAAAGTTGTCAATGATTAATAAAAGGAAATTGACTGTGGCATCACATGCTTGCTGTTTATATGATAATGTTGTTTATAAGGCCAAGGTCAGTAAGGTATTTATTTATTTTTACCAAATATTTTTGGAAGTTGTTATCAAAAAACATATTCCACCCGAAAATGACTGATGAAAACAGCACTGTAAGGCAACTATTTTGCCATCCATCTCTTTTAGGAACTTTGACTTGCAGTTTCTTGGCACTTTTATTGTAACATTTTTTTTTGCACATAACATGTTTTTTATTCACTCCTTAGATGTCTTTTCACTTACTTTCAATAATCTGTATTATTTCACAATGAAGAAAACTGTTAATACAAGAATACATGCATATATTCTGCCAGTCTTCAATTTGGTTGATTTGGTTAATTATTTACCAGTCAGCTCCAGAGGGTATGGAGTTGGTTTTCATGTTTTAATTTGAGGCAAATGGGTACAAATACTTCATTCATTGAAGTATTTTAAATTCATTCTTTCAAATCCATTTATAGATGTCTCATACGATCTGATATATTTAATTGCCAACTTGAGTCCAACATGCAATTTTCAACGTGCAAAACACCTATAAAAATGAAGACATTTACAGATTGATGTTTTAAAATATTTATTTATCTTATCACTATTTTATAGTATTAAAATCTTGTCTGATTAATATAATTATGTCCAAAAGGTTTGAATGTAGAAATTTTACAAAGCCCATTTTCAAATAGGTGGCCAAGAAACAGGATTCTAAATACTTTTCTTCTTGGCCTGGCCTTTGAAGGTACTTGATATTTAAAAAAATAGTTTAACATGTTCGTTTAATGTTCATTGATACAAGCACAGAAATAATCCAGTCACTTTTACAACTGAATGAGATAGTAATTTCGGAAACTTTTGTCTCAGGAGGTAAAATTTATTTCATCACAGGAACATGAAATTTCTTCATAATTGCATCTTCGAAACAAGTTATTGGTATACATGATAAATATGGCATAAGAATTATTTCATGATGACATTGAGATCCATAAAACAAAAGATTACAAAGCCATTGATTGGGGTTGAAACATATTATGTGGACCCTCATGATATATTATGATTATGCCCTGTATGATCATCATGGTGGATTATTCAACAGGAGTTTTAGCATAGAAGCTAATCAATAACCAGGGACTAAGACTCCCTTGTGAATGTGTTGTGATAAACCTTTGATAAACATATCATAATAAATACTGTGTGATGGAAAATATGTTAATGGTGCTCATTAGGCCAAGATTACAGGAAATATGACAGTGTCCTGTTGTCTAATTAATAATATGGTTACTGACTCTCATTTTCTTGTGATATTTGATAAAAAATGTAAACTCACAATTAACTAGATCAAGAAAATTAAAGCAGAGCTGAATGCATGTGAAGTGGAATTTAGATATTTTTTTTATTTGGCCCTGTGATGCTTGGCCATCCCTGGAGAGGCATTTCGCTGATATTGCTATGGTACAACCCACTGTGGGTCATTGCTGCCTATTTCCAGGTAGTAACTGCTGATAGATGGGCCTGGCCTGCCAATAATGGAAAAGTTGTTTACGAGAGACGCGACCTGGTCGAGAAGTAGGCCATCTGAGGTCATTTGGCGACCGTAGAGGTCATCAGGAGACAGTGAAAACCACTGTGGGTTAAGGAACCTCCTTTGTATTGTGGAGCACTCAGTGTGTGCCATAGCATGTGCTGGTAATGACAACCATAGGTTTATTATTTGATTAGCAAAGTCTTAGAAATATTATCTGTTTAAAGTATAATCAACACAGGCCAATGATGGGAGTTATATGAAATTATGTAATTATGTATGCACCAGACATATAAATTCTATACCAGATTTTTTTATTGTCCAGTGTTTTTAGTGAACTCTCTTTGTCATAACATGTTTGTAAAGTTAGAACATTAGATGAAAAAAGATCCAGATATTTTTTTCAAGGATCAAATAAAATAAGAATTAAACGAGGATTCTTGTTTGAGAGCAAAAAAGCTTGTTTTTGGTTGTGTTATTTTGAAACCAATCATGACATATTTTTGGCATACAAATGAGCATTTCATGATTTCAAAGATATTAAGAAAGCTAGATTAGGTTCTCCTTGCTTGCTGTAAAGGTGATCTATTGCTGCTGAGGTTTTTTCTTTCAATGCCTTTGTTCTCTTGCTGGTGTCAGTTGAGGCATACCACTCATATTGGGAAGGGAATACATGAAGTGTATGGGTGAAGTCAGTGCATGTTTAATGGGACAACCCTGTGATAAAGACACCCTCAAAAAGGCTCTGAAATTCAAGTCTGAACCATTTGTATGCAGGATGTCAGAGTAGACACATGGATTTAGTCAATACATTTTTCATAGGGATTCATCCTTCATGTCCGCTAAGACATCACTTCACTATTATCAATATGTTTGTATAAAGGTCTGAGCACCTTAGTTCTATTCCACAAATAACATCAAACATCAATTATAAAATGCTAGGTTATGTTGTATTTCTAAGAAATGATGGAATGCATGTTTATGGTTCTGTCATAAAATTCTAGATAATCTAGTTTTCATTATGTAATTATCTTTGACTAATGCTGTCCAAGTAACAGTTCCATCAGGATCTGAAATGTGGCACTATGTACAATTAAAATTGTTTTTCGAAAATCACATTTCTTGACATGTATTTTTTAATTCAATGATTCAAACCACTTTTCAATAAAAAAAAATCTTGTCTGCTGTGATGAACATCATTTTGATCTGTCATCAAGTAAATTTGTCTGGAAAATTTGATGAGGTTATTGTTTTGCCTGCAGGTGCATCTCTAGATGTCTGGAAAGTAATGTAGTTAAACAAGGTCAATGTCTCAAAACTTGTCTCATACCGGTGCAATGTTCAAGGAGACCTCACAAGCAGGTTCAGGTGGGAAGTATCTCACCAGTCCTCTCATCATGATGATCAGGAGGTATTGGTCATTTTCAATAATAAAAATATCCCTCCACAGTCAAATTGTCTAGCAGGTATTTTTTGTCATTTTGCAAGTATATTTTTATCATGGCTTTAGAAATGTCATAATTTCTTAACTTGTGTAATGAAATACATTTTGCTCATATGATGACCCTTGACCTTGGCCAAATGAAAGCCAGATGTTAATTGCTTTCAAAGGGCCCAATATCCAATTAATTATCATTCGATCAAGTTCCCTGAAATTTAACAAAAAAAAGACTGATGGGTGTTAATACTTATTTAATTGACTATGGTTATATTTTACTACCTGGTGTCTTTAAATATGTATGGACTTTTGACCACCGGGTGGTGAAAAGTTCATCTGGTGTATATAAGAATTGGTGTAAATATTTTGAGGGTCAACTCATGGAGACTGACACTCCTCATTTGCTATTAGTACAGTTGTTAGAGCAATAGATCTGTTTGTACACTTAATAATTTAGATGTAGGCTAGCAGGACGAGGGCTCTATTTCCACTCCCACTGGTGATAGATCCAGATCAGGTGCTCTTCAGTTCTATTTGAAAAAAAATCAAAGTTCTGAGGTCTTGAAAAGGTCCAACCAACTCTTTAATGATTTTTTTTATGATTAATATATCAAACTGTTATTATGGAGTTTTTAAAATAAAATTATGTTTTTCATGTTATGTAATTATTATTCTGGGTATTGTTTTAGATCTGAATCAGAACCCTTATTTAGAAATAAGAGTTGTGCCTTTTGAGACATATTTTGGAGATAGGTCTGGATGTTTGCCACCACCCAAAAAGAAAAAAAAATAGATGCTGTTGCAATGCACATTATCCTTTCCACATTATACTTTTTGATCTGCATTACATGAATATTTAGCGGAGGACAGGCATGATATGAATGATATGGAGAGGATACCCATCACAGCTGGAGAAGTAATCAATGTTAATTATGTTTTCATAAGCAGCATGAGAGATCAAATACAGAAATCACAGGGCATTAGTCGGTCACCGCCAGAGTTCAAAGGTCAATGAGGGATCAGTTGTTGCTTTGCTGAGAGAAATGAATACTTGTGTGTCAGTATGCTCTCAGCTCCTGTTTAGCCTGACTTCAGCCTACAGTAAGTGTATAGCTCTAAGAGACATCCAGGTGTGTTAAATTGGAGTGGTGCAGTAATCATGTGGTGAAATGATGATTAAAGAATTGACCGTTGTTGCGGCAAGTCCATTATTGCGGTGCTTTGGCCTTGCAGCCAGATTGCAATGGGGGAAGTGGGAATTTCCCTGAGGGAAGAATCGGATGATTAATAATCATTTGGTTTGGACAGCCCAACAGTAATTGGGAGGACGACAAGGGGAGGAGGATGCTAGGAAAAATCCAGGGAATGAAGGTCATGGATGCTGGCAGTCATAAGCAGGACATGACCTCTGGGTCACATGTGGGAGAGTGGTGGGGGGGGGGAGCCATTCACAGTATGGTCAGGGAAATATGGGCTGCCCAGGCTATTTGGGGGCTGGTCAAAAGGACACACAGAGGTCAAAGCTTCATGCCTACCTCAGCATGCACTCGAATACATATATACTCTTGGATAGAATAGATACAATGATATTAATGCATACTTTAGAATGCTAAATCATAGACTTGTAACCAACCTTACAAACCACCCAATTTATCATTGGTAAACACTGATCATTCCTGTACAAACAATCAAGATTTTTTTTATAAATTTGTTCTCTTGTGATAGATAAGCATCTTGTAAGGTATCAAGGAGTGCAATATGTCGATATTTGTGTAAATGAGTTTAATGTTTGACCAGGCCCATTTAAACACATTAGCAACGAGTGATTCAGCTTTGGTTGAAATTAGCTGGTTGTGCATGCCTTCCACATGGCACAATGTGGTCATGTGATTACCTGTTTGATCTCATTGGTTCACATTGGGCACATGATCAAATAGATAGTTGGCTGTTAAACATAAAATTATATTATGCTTATGATGTCATCAATTATAAAATTATGATATTTAACCACTGCACCATACAGAATCAGGATAATTAATGTGTGCCTGCAGGCTGCCTGGCTTATTTTGGTTCTTAAAAATTATCTAGTCCACATTTTTGATGATATACAAGACAAAAAGTAGGAATCGTTTGAATGTGGACCAAACCTTTCAATCAGAGATTTAATTGCTGGACTGAAATGTCTAAGATTAAATGTCTAAGAATAAATAGCCTAAATCATACATGTTGTCCATTTGAATGGAATGGTTGGACACACTTTAAAGCTGTACGAATGTAAGAAAATGAATTAAATGCCTACTCCAGATTTCTTCCTGATGATGGATTATTATTTCAAATTCTGGAATGTTTATCTATTGTAAGAATTAATGGATTTAGTATCTATAGATTTAAACTTTAACATTATGATAAATAAATATTCTAAAAAAAAAATTTAATCATCTAGCATTGTCATGCAAGCCAGCAACAAACAGTGTGTCTTGAATGTCGAATGTTCTTTGAGAGACAGGTACATGCAGATGTATGAGATGAAGGTTTTGCCTAGAAGTTTTAGCACAATCTACATGTAGACTGGGTGGTCAGGGTGACTCAGTGTGACTCTCTCAAGGTCAGAGAATCACATTGTATTTGTCTGTATGAAATGGGGCTTGGCATCATTATATCTAACTTGAAAGGACAATGCCCTTGATGACATCATAAGCATATTGGCATTCTCCCTTGATGTCATTTGACTTTCCTTGCTTCTGTGCTGACAATCCTCCTGAAAATAATGCCAAGAAAGTATTCCTTGAAAAAGGGAATTTAGGGTCTCGATCAAATAGGTTTTATGATTATTGGAATCTTTTAATCACAGAATGAAACAGATATGAAAGGCAAATATATTTCTCACATATTTATGGTGTTTGTATGTTATTTTTGAAATTATTCCTCCAAGTGCTGATATCATAGAACTATATAACTTATGATTATCATGATGACACACATGATTCTATTCCAAAAGTATCAAGCATCTTAGTTCACTTTATCATAACACTGACCAAATTTGCATTACTTGTAAGCTCTTTTGGTTTTAAGTTATTTAAATCCAAAATGACTCCTATATAGGATGCCTCAATATAAATATGAATACGCTGAACATAGTACAATAGTGAGCAATAATTAGCATAATTAGAAATAATTATATATCCTGGAAAACAAACTGTATATATGCTGTAGGACATGGTAGTTGACAGCATATTGAGTGTATGATACTCATTTTAGTAATTGGTTCTCATTAAATTGACAGAGAATCCATAGTTCAAAACTATATAGCCATGTTAGAAAGGTGATATTGGTGGTCTTCTTGGCAAATTATATACATATACCTCTCATACTGAAACAAAAGGAAAATGAACATTGAAATGTAGGTAATGCAGGGCTATTGTTTGGCCATTTTTGGTCATACACAAGGTATACATGACCAGTTAATGCCATAAAACGTGTTGGTGACCAGATAATGCCACACAATGGCCATGTGTGACCTTATTTGGTCACATTTATGCTCGACCAAATAGATGTTTGGCTCCAACTGGTTGAGAACAGTTACTTCAGTAATGTGACTCGAAGAGATGATAGGTGTACGCATGCTTACCTTCGGAAAATAGTTCACTTAGGTGAGATAATATTGTGATGTATATGAAGTACGATTTTGACTTTACAAACATGAACTATCTGAACTATTCTGTTGAGTATTTTTTTAGTTGTTTGGTTGGGAAAACAGCTATTTGAAATTGGTCTCATATAAGTGAAAAGAGCAAGGATCCTTAACAATAGCTGGACAATGATCACAGTCCCAAGCCATATATATTATATTAAAATTATATAACAAAGTAATGTTCAAGAAGACAAAAAAAATATGAATTTTAATCTTATAAGCATGTTTTATGGCACTGAAAATTGTTATTTTTACCTGCCAAAAAACTGCCATAAAAAAATGGAGCTCTTTTTATATAAAAAAAACAACAAAAAAACAATTTAACACTGAGTTTAGCAAACACAAAACGTGGAAAAAAGCATAATCGGCCCACTGTGCCATCATTTTTAGCTCCCACCGCCTGGGTGGTGCAGAAGCTATGGTATCTGGCTCTGTTCGTGTTTTCCTGTGAGTATGTGTGTGTCTGTCCACAAAAATGTAAACATTTTGATATACCTTTTGATTTTACTCTATTCTATCAGCTAATACAATTAAAGGTTCAAAATATTTACCACACCTACATCCCATGAATCCCAACATAAGATCATAGGTTAAGGCTGCCAAGCATATGCTGCAGTGAAGGCTGCTAAGCAATTGCTTCATAGTGGTACTAACTTTCATAACCAGCAGCAGCTAATCATAGAGAATAATTGCTCAGTCACTGGCTATTATTAGCACTCATGAAAAAGTAGGTTAGTAGATTGGTCAGGCCACCAACAGCAGCTAATCATGTGATGGAAATTTCCATTCTTCAAAAGAAGGTCAATAGGTTGGTCAGCATCAGCTTGGCAGCTTAATCATTACATACATATATAAAAAAAACATGAATGTGATCAGAGAGGAAGGGTGACGAGATTTGAAAAAAGTTGCTGTGTGAGGTATGGGCTGCAATAAAATTCGCCACTGATAGAGCATGCAATCCGGCTGTTGCGTTTTTACGTTGCCCTCTGGTGGACACTAATTAAGTCCCCACTCCACTTTTATTTTTCAAGTTTATGCGATGTCTTGAGCAGTATGTATATGAGGTAAAGAGTAGTTTTCACTTATTTTTTGTCAAAATTATGTTAGATGTGAAATATCGCCCACAATATGCCTATATTTCTGTATTAGAGCTTTGTTTTCAACCATCGGTAAATTGACCTAATTATTGACCTACTTATTGAGGCCCGGCTAGGTTTTGTACTATATTGGTGAAATGCAGATATTTTTAGCCACCACAATTGAGAGACAGCTGCACAAGTGAGAGATAGCAAGTGATAGATTGCTACAACAGCAAGAGATAGCTGCATAAATAAGAGATAGCTGCATAAATAAGAGATAGCTGCATAAATAAGAGATAACTGCATAGATAAGAGATAGCTGCATAAATAAGAGATAGCTGCATAAATAAGAGATAGCTGCATAAATAAGAGATAGCTGCATAACTGAGAAATAGCTGCATTGAAACATGAAAAATAGCTGCACAAATAAGAGATAGCTGCATAAATAAGAGATAGCTGCATAGATAAGAGATAACTGCATATATAAGAGATAGCTTAATCAATAAGAGAGAGCTGTATAATAAGAGATAACTGCATAAATAAGAGATAGCTGCATAAATAAGAGATAACTGCATAAATAAGAGAAAGCTGCATGAATAAGAGATAGCTGCATTGAGACATGAAAAAGGGAGAGATAGTTACAACAAGTGAGAAATAGTTACAATAGTTGCAATATTGAGAGACAGCTGCATAAGTGAGATGACTGCAAAGTGAGAGATAGTTACAGCAGTGAGAGATAGCTGCACACATGAGAGACAGTTACATAAGTGAGCTAGCTGCACATGTAAGAGACAACTGCATCAGTGAGATAGCTGTACAAGGGAGAGACAGCTGCATAAGTGAGAGATAATTACAACAGCGAGAGACAGTTACAGCAGAGATAGATAGCTGCACAAGTGAGAGACAGTTGCATAAGTGAGAGATAGCTGCATATGTGAGAGACAGCTGCATCAGTGAGAGATAGTTGTACAAGGGAGAGACAGCTGCATAAGTGAGAGATAGTTACAAATGTGAGACAGTTATAACACAGATAGATAACTGAACAAGTGAAAGACAGCTGCATAAGTGAGATAACTGCAAAGTGAGAAATAGTTACAACAATGAGAGATAGCTGCACAAGTGAGAAACAAGCTGCATAAGTGTGAGATAGCTGCACATGTAAGAGACAGCTGTATCAGTGAGATAGCTGTACAAGGGAGAGACAGCTGCATAAGTGAGAGATAATTACAACAGTGAGAGATAGTTATAGCAGTGAGAGACAGCTGCATAAGTGAGAGATAGTCACAACAGAGAGAGACAGCATCCTTTCCCAGCCGAAGGCACTTGTCTACAATAGACAATAGGGGCAATTGTATTTTTCAAATGAATGATAAGATGCCAGTTATTTCAAAGTCAGACATCCAAAGAACAATATCAATCTTTCAGATATGTCAAAAGTCAAATTTTTATTTTAGAGACAAAATATTGAAAAATGAGCAAGACCACATCGTAAAACAATACCACATGTGACATAACCTTGATATGGAATTAAGATGATTGCACTATGAAAAGTACAACTTCTTTTGACCAAAGTAATCAATATTTAATGGCCATCATATATTTTTAATACAGTTATTTTCAGTGGATATTTATAGCCATAAATTGCATCAAAAAGAAACAGTCATTACACATGAAAATTGTGAGCTTAGTATTTCGCGCAGTGAATTTCAATGCTTATGTAATGGGGAATATACAAATTTTAAATTCATGGCTTTGTCATCTGGTTTTATTAGAATTGCATTTTTATATATGGGCTATCCTACATTCACCAGTTTCTTCACAAAATATCAAAATATATAAAAGATGAAGTGTGTAAATGGACAAAATGCCAAGAGAAACATAAAAGGAATATGTTGCTTGCAATGAAGGACTTAATTGCTCTCATTTCTTTTTGGAAACAATATATAACCAAAGCATTAACATGATTAATTGCTGTTCTTTGGGGAAAAAATTCTGTTCTGGAAAAAAAATCATGAAAATATTTTCACTTACTTAGTCTAAAATAAAATTAGCATGCAGAGTTACCTTTCTTCATAAATCTTTTTTTTTTTTTAGATACTATAAAACAAGCTGAAATTATTTTCTAAAGACAAGGTCAAATGTTAGTGATCAAGACAATGCAAATCAAGCACATGACTATTTTTCAAGGTTTATATTTCAAGGTTTTCATATGTTTAGATATACTGGTAGGCCAAGGCCATAACAGTAACTGCTTGTCTCTAACAATTGACATTTATGGTTATTGAAGTATCTGATGAATTGCTGGATTGGCTTTTATCATTGTGAACTCTTCAATGTCAGAAATCTATATTTAGATTTTGTGAAGCAAATCGCATGCATTTTAAAAGAAATTTCATAAACAATACAGATAAGCAATGATTAGAATAGCTCTCTGGCTCACTGGTCTATATTTTTGTATGATGCCAAACATTTTCATCCAGCTTATTTTCATTTGACCCACACTTTGGTAAGGACACATTTTTTTTTTTTTTTTAATTAATAATTTATTTTTTAATTACTTCAGAATTAAAGGAGAGTTTATATAAGACAGGTGGTGCCCAAGTTTTATTGAGCTGTAGGGTAGATCTTAGCACATTCTTACAGTAATATGCAAAGGGTAGACTGACTAGATAACTAAAGGCTTTCATCATCAATGCAGTCTAGACCAAGTACTTTTAAGCAACTAGACAATCGGGCTAGTAATTAGAGATTTGCACTAGTCCAAATCAAACTGTAATTTATTTTATTATTTACATCTATGAACTGCTAAAGGTGTATGCACTATTCTACACTATCTGTGTGCTCATATACAATATTTATGATATAATGTAAGATTAATCAAATGACGAAAGGAAATTTTTACCATTACTGGAAAAATCATGATCAGCTACAAGACAGTCATGTTAGCATCAGGGGAAGGTGCATGAGCCCGACAGTGTTCAGAATACTCATCTGGGACTAAGGGTCAGTGCAAAAGTGGCAGACTGTTAATGAGTAAAAAGCTGTCCTCCAAAAATTTGATGGCCCCAACTCCCTTGCTTGGAAATAAACTATAATGTTCACATGTTTATACTGCCAACTTTAAATAGACTTTAAAACCAGAGAAATAAAAGCTGAATCAAGGAGATTTGAGGAAGGGTCCTGTGTACAACCTGAGCCTATGAGATCTCCCTCAGTGTGAATAAGGGGAGGGCATCCCAGGACATATCACGCTATACCCTGGGAGATCTGATGTTACAGGGAAGGAGCATGTTGGGATATGGGAAGCAGTGTAAGGTGCAATCAGGTCAACTACTCGCTATTGTTGACTAACTGGTATCACTGGTAATCAACACATTTTTGGATAGATTTTAATTGTTAACATATTTTGTGTACAGTTATAGGTCTCTAATCTTTAAAGTCAGGTTTGATATGGAATCGTTATTAGTATATAGGATATTTGGAGCAATTATTGTGTACTGTGTTTGTGTTTGTGATGTGATAGTTTATGGTAATTTTCAGATCACTACTTCACATTTGAAACTTGAAATCACAAAAACAAGCAAAGTACATTTTATATCAACACATTTTTGTTTCCTGCCCAAAAAGTTGAATGGAAACTTGAAACAGGTGAATTCCTCCCATCCAAAAATATAATTTTTAAAGAGATTAAATAGAGCCAATTATTCTAATCATTCTTCGAGTCAATATCTGAGACATATTTGACATTGACTGTCCATCACCCTGTTGACCTCTCCAAAAATATCAATATTAAATTGGCTTGTAAGCACAAATAAAACCATGCAAATCATTTTGAATCTTGATAGGAAAATTTTCAGCATCAATATCACCCTATTGTTACTGTGGCTACCTTTATACGGCTGCTCCTGCTTGTGGCAGGGAGGTTGCTTCCCATAAGGTGATCAACCTACTGACCTGTAAATATGAACAATCATGAGCGCAATATTACATCTCAGCAAATACCCTACATAATTATGATCTGTTCTTGGCTGTTTAGCCTGTGACAGGAGTGTAGTACTGATGTGAATTATGTTACTTACTTTTGAATTAATAGGGCAGAAAATGGCCTCTGACTTAACAAGTAGTTCACATGCTCAGCTGAAGGTTATAAAAGGTGGGTTATGTGTTAGTCATTATTTAAGCAGGCAAGTTCACATTTATTTTCCTCTCATCCTGGGTTATTGGTTTCATTTTTCATATTCTGAAAAAGTTTCCATGGTGAGGGATCCACAGCCCGTAAGCTGCTTATGAGATTGACACCATGGTCTGTGGGAAAATGCAACAAATGTTATTTAAATTGGTGAATTGTAAAATGGTAAAAAGGATAATGTTAAACTTTGACAAATTTTATTTCACGGATATCATCATATTTAAGCCTATATTATTTGAGAAAAAACATTAAAAACAAATTAGACCTACCTACATGGTAAATTTGCCTATTTATCATAACATGACCTTTTTGAATTGGAATGTGATGATTGGAGAACTTAGTCGAGTTATATGTTACTTCTTGAAAAAAAATACAGAATTCTATAACTAAGATTAAGATTCAGTTAAAAGGAGGTTGTTTTCAGGAAATACATGATAAAATTAAATTTGATGAATACCACATCCTAAGTCTCCTCTTCCTTTTGACATTCACCCACACACACACCCACACACACACTCCTCTTCCTTTTGACATTCACCCACACACACATGACTGCATGATCAAGTGAAACCTAACATCTGTTTGTTCATGCATAAAGTTGACCAATTAAGGTCAGTTGAGATTGCTCGACCACATGGACAATATTATAAACATGTATTGATCATGTATAATATACATAAGCAAATAGATGTTTAGCTCTAACTGATAGTTGAGCTAGCAGTTGGAATTATAGGAAATAAATATCCAGGATGTTATCGTTTGGGCAAAACATTTTTATTTTATTGTTTTTTCTGGGCATCTCTGACAGTTCTCTGGACAGATGATTTTGGGGAGTCAAGTATATTCAGTTTTTAGCAGTGCAGTTCAGTTTTTGATCAATTTTGACCTCCTTTGAAACTCAAGGTCCTGATTCTTAGCTATCATTTGGTAAAATGTTGTATTTTCACTGGACCAATTCTTTCTATTTTTCATCAGGCTCAGAAATGTTCATTTTGTTATGATTTTTGAAAAATCTAATAGCCATCACTGAGTTGCCAAAGAGGAAAGAGGCTGCCATTTTGAATAGCATGACAAATATTAGCCAATAAGAAACAAGAAACCTGTAAAAGGGCAGACTTGAGTGACTCTATTGTGTGACTCTATTTGGCCACAGACTAATTTAAGAAGTATTTTCCAAGAATTGTTCAGAAAGGTTTCCAGGAAAGTATTTTCAGTGTGTAGCATATTTAAATCTTATGAACTTATTTGGCCCTCATATTGGTGCAGTTTCCTCTGCTGATGTAACAAATTGAAAGTAAATTTCATCTGACAAAAAACATTGGCAAAAAAAGAATATCTGTATGTTGTATTGAGTTGGTCAACCAGAGCTTAACTCACACCCCAGTATGAAAACATTATCTATGTATATTTGGTCGCAGTTCAGGCACAGATGTGATCAATACATTACATTCCAGGCCATATTGCATGACCAGATAAAGTCATGTAATGGACAAGCATTATCATATTTAGTCATAGTAATGATTGACCAAATGGTTCATCCAAAACAATTGTGTGACTTTATTTGGTCAACTGTTGTGTGACCCTAATTGGTCATAAAAGACTAAATTGATGTTTGGTTCGAAGTTTTATCATGCTTTTTATACTTTGTATGAAGATATAATATGTATTTTTGCCTCAGGTTGTTTGTTTACAGTATGAAATACATTTACCTGTTACAGAAAACTAGGTTGGCATCAGAAGCAGGGAAACAGATGATGCTGATCAATTATTTTACAATGTCAACTTGTGTTTTGGATATTTCGTCTGCAGGCCTGCCCTCATAAGGCCTTAATTTTCATAACCATGCCTTTCCAAAAAGATTCTTCATATTCTTTTTTATGTGATCAAATATATTGAGAATTGAGAGAATAAGTGAGGTTGTGGATCTTATACTTTTGATACTGACACTTGATAAAATTGGAATAAAAAGATCAATTTCAAAACGTAATATCTGAATATAATTTTAGTGTAATGTATAGCATCTATTTTGCTTTTCATGGAAATCGTGTAACACAGTTTGATTTTTCCCTCAAATGAATGGCCTCTGGTAAAGATACTGTCTGATTGAGGACATTCTCAAATATATTGATGCAAAGTAGTCATGAATTGGTTATTTTGATCAGTTTTTGCCATTTGGTTATTTTGATCAGTTTTTGCCATTTGTCCTCAGGGAGGAGCAGTTAGACAATAACTTCAAGCTCTTTCTATGTGTGTCCTTTCTCTACGTGACCTTGTTCATTATTATAATACCAAGATATGGCACGCTGTGAAAAGCACTGTTTTTTTTTCAACCTCAAAATGTTGTTGCAAGACATGTGGGGGCACATTCAGGTATGGTGTGACTCTATTTGTTCACACTTAACCCACACATGCTATCATCAGTTGAAGTCTGACCAATGCACATTCTTGAAAAGAGGGGGGACTTATTTACTCATTTTCTCAGACAATCAGGATAGATGATTGAGCTGAACTATTTATCAATAGTGATAAGTTGAGGACAGATGGTACTTAAGAAAATATGGAAATTTATCTTGGTATCATCAAAATATAGCAGACAAAGAGCTTGATTACAGCATCATACAAGTAGCATACTGAGGGTGTGAGACCGTGAGGACCTAAAACAGTTGCCCACAAGATGACAGACTTCACCCATCAGTCTTGAAGACTGGCATACCATGTGCAGACCATTCCCACTGACTGGGAGACTATTCTCACAGACAGTGAGACCATTCTCACTGACTGAAATACCATTCTCAATGACTGATAGGACCATTCTCAATGACTGATAGACCATTCTCAATGACCATTCTCTACTGGCAGACCATTCTCAATCACTGAAAGACCATTCTCTCTGACTGGCAGGCCATTCCCTTTGACTGGCAGCCCATTCCCTTTGACTGGCAGACCATTCTCTCTTGACTGGCAGACCATTCTCCCAGACTGGTAGACCATTTTCCCAGTCAGGGTCTAAAAAAGCCATTTATCATTTTTTCATGCATAAGGACTCTACAGTCCCAATGATAAACTAGTGTTTAGTACAATTAACGATGCAATGTGTAAAAGCATTTGTGAGGTATGTTGCTGAATTAATTGTTATTGCCAGTGGTGATGCTGACACAGATATGAAAATCAAGCCCCATAAATCATTGAATTATTTGATAAAAGTCAAACAATATATTCCAACCTGACCTAATTTTTTTTAATGAAAATAACATTTGTGTTTTTTTGTGAATTCTGTCATACACCAGTAAGTATTAATTGTTGAATCAAACTGAAATGTTTTAGCAACTAAAGACACAAACCTTTATGCTCAGAAGGAAACATTTTCTCTCTTTTTCTGATGACCTTTATGCTCAGAAGGAAACATTTTCTCTCTTTTTCTGATGAGCCCAAATTTTGATCTCCCCAAATTTGAGGATATTATAACATAAGCTCCTCATGTTTGTGCTCGAAGTAAAGAAGCCAAAAATAATTTATTGTAGATGAATTGCTTTGAAAATAGGTTTGAAATATGATATTGTGGAATGAAATAATATAAGTATGATTTAATAGCTCAAATTCTCCAACATCATGACTATATTTTCTTTTTGGAAGCAGTAATATGAAAAGTAATCTGATCACAATTTTGTAAAAGAAAATATCCTGATATATGAAATAATCTGGTGTGGAATATTTGCACTTTTTGTGTTTCTTTTGGAAAGAACATTTATATAATTATTTGATATCGTATAATTTTACCTCATAGACTTGCTAAAAAAATAATCTGCACATTAAACTCGATCAAACGGAAACACAAAAGAATGTGTATGGCAGTGAAGTGCAAGCAAGGGGTTATAGTGTTGACTACTTGCCAATCTTGCCCAGTCACCCATCTATCAGTGGTACAGGCTAAACTCTCTGATGGTCAATAACTGGGGCAGGCCACACTTCAAAACAATATAGTTGAACCTTTACTTGATCAGTCCTTGGGAGAATAATAGAGAATATATTACTCTTAAGTTCAGTCTGGGAGTACTTTATTATGGTGTGGCCCAAATTGCTGCTGATGGTTGCTCCAAAACTTCTAATTGTTTGCTTGAGGTGCAAACAAAATGAAGAGAACATCAATAATATCTGAAGATCATAAAGTTGAATTAGGAATATAGATACAGATTGGTGCCTATCTGTTTATTCATATAAACATTAATTAGTTAAAATGTGAAGCTGAATAATAAAAAAATGTAACATTGCCTAATTGGTATATTTTTATATTGAAATAATAGCAGTCTTTTTTTAAAAAAAATTAGCAACAAAATATATTGTACAGTGAGTTATAATTGAATAATTACCTCCCAGAATGATATTACTCTGGCAGGGAATTTAATGCTGGAGGGTCCCTGGCCAGTGTTTAGTGTGTGTATCCACTGTGGGGCAGGCTCACCACAGACGGCATCTCACCTAACAAACCAGGCCAAGGTGAAGGACGTGTGAGTGCAGCGATGGTGGGCAGCCCACCTCACAGCCCGCCACTCTCCATGCCATCAGTCTCTACCCAATGCTCACTGCATTCAACACTCCAATCGCAAATCACAGGATATAAAAAAAAAGGAAGAAGAAGACAAAAACCATCTCAGGATATTTAGCGCTGCCAAAGTGGTTGACAGCTCGAAAGACGGTCACATGTATTGGATGTTTGTTTTGAGCACAAGTCTCATCAGCAGGCCTTGTATCTTCTAGGTGTGCAACTGCCAGTCCGTGATCTTGAGGAAAATTAACAACTTGGATCCAAGGTGTTGATAGAAGTGTTATGAGCTTGGAATTACCCTGGCATCAGCAGTTTATTTGAACAGGTAAACATGTACTTGTGTATTCATAGAGAGGGAGTGAGTGTGCATGCTCAGACCAGTGACAAGGCAGTGAGCCACTGACCTAAGTGCACCACACAGCTTTGTGGAGGTGATCAAGTGACTTGATGATAATAAGTCTGGGTATACTCTCAGATATATGACAATACCTGCAGCCACGACATTAATGCTTCATTTGGCAACCACTTACTTCAAGTAACTAGTACCATGCTATCAGGTGTGAATAATGTTAAAAGTGTGAGGCAATGAAAACAGCTTGATGTGCCCACGCACATTGCAATCAGTGAAAGATGGATGAAGGGATTGAACAAAATGGTGTAGTTTTGGGTTATCTGGTAAGACCCGTAGAGGTGGGGCAAACTGTGCATCTGTTCATATTGATTACTGTTATGTGGTATGCCATTCAAGTAGATGCTATGTAACATTGCACATTTCATATCCTCATTAATAAGGGATGTCAAAGAGATTGCAGTAAACAATAAAATATTGATCTGCATTAAAACATTAAACCCAGCAGGTATGCCTTCCTCAGGTCTGACAGTAATGCAGGATCAGCATCCCATCTCACCTGACACCCCTGCATGATACTCAAGATCGAAAGGCAAATTTCCTAAATTATTTTTTGCATAACAACTAGGATATAACAGAATTGTTTATGGGTTAAATATTTATTAACATCATGTTTTAAATGCATCAATAAGACCCAGGCTGTTGAAAACAGCTAAAACTTATAAAAGTGTATGTAAAGTGCCTGTTTATCTCCAATTCAGAATGTTAGAAAATGAATGCTTTTGCACTTAGAAAAGGGTCGATAGACATCAAAACTCATTGATAACCAATGTGTCACACAAAAAATGTTATGGCCATGTTGTGAATGAGTATCTGATATGGCCATGTTGTTTATGGGTACTTGCTGTGGCCATGTTGTTTATGGATACCTGCTGTGGCCATGTTATTTATGGGTATCTGCTATGGCCATGTTGTTCTGGGGTATCTGCTATGGCCATGTTGTTTCAGGGTATCTGCTGTGACAGCCATATTGTTTATGGGTATCTGCAACAGCCATATTGTTTATGGGTATCTACACTGCCCATGTTGTTTGCGATATTTATTTATGACCATATTATTTATGGGTATCCGATATGGCCATGTTGCTTACATATATCTTACAGATATCTTTCATAAATGAACAAAATATTTATCAGCCATATTGTTTATGGGTATCTACTATGGCTGTGATGTTTATGAGTATATTCTATGGCAATGTTGTTTATGGGTATCTACTACAGCCATGTTGTTTATGTTGTGGATGTCAGCTCTGAATCAGGAACACAGAATAATACCTTATCATGACCATGCTGTCATTCATTTGCTGTAAATGGATCAGTGCCAATTATATCCTGTGAAACTTATATAATAGTTTATGTTGATTGTTCAGACCACTGATGTAAGATTTTGTAACTCTGTAATCAAGTTAATTGACTGCATATATGTGGAATATATGGGTCATTTTGTCAAAACCTTGCCAGGAAGGGGGCAAAGTGTCTGGTCCAAGTTTATTGTGTAATTGTAGAGAGGACAATTCAAAGGGCACCTTGCTATAGCAGTTTTACAATGGCAAATGTATTATTATCTGTAGTTATAACATCAGCACTTGGAGCCAAACATCTTTTGATCAAGTATAGATATGTACATATGTCATACCGTGATGGATTATCATGATTACATAAACGTGATAGATAGATGAGTGTTTGGTGGTTGTCAAGCATGACCAGATGGAGACAGTCGATGGCCTATTATTGGTTGTGGTCCAGCTGACGATCTGAAGCAGTGCATGCAAAAATACATCATTCACTAGATGGTGATGGTGATAGTCAGCCATATGTCATGTTACAGAAACCAAATTATGTCAAGGTTTTGATTTTACAATAACTTGTTTTCATGGATTTATGAAATTGATACTCAGTTCAATGACAATATAACTAAGAGAATTGCCTATGTTCAAATTAGTATGCAACCTGTTTTCTGCATTTGCCCTTCAAATCATTTCATTCAATTAACAATGACGGGAACACATCAGGGTATTGCTGAATTATTCCATTATGCCATTTTTGATTTGCAGCAGAGATAACATAGAAAATCATGCATATCTTTAATGATGTCTTATTTGTCTTATTATTTTTGTTGTTAACAGTTTTGAACTGTCAAGTTAAGAAACAAAAAACTTTGAATTGACAGAAACATCTTGCATATTTGAAATGAATGACCTGCTGACTGTATGCAATAGCAGTTACAAGAATCATTCAGTTACCATGGCATGACCTTTAGCACACACTCTGATACTGGTTGAACTCCACCAGTATCAGTTTTAATGAATTCCCTTTCAATAGAATATTCATAATTTGCTACCAAGTTATATATTATATTTTTGAATTGTTATATATTGTTATATATATTATATTTTTTAATTGCAGGTGAATCACACAGCAATTTGAATTAGTTAAAAAAAAGGGCAGGACTTACCAAGGAAATATCATTGGCCTGGGATTGCCCTGTCCAGAAAGGACTGCCAACCGACTGGATGGTGGAAACGTAACACTTGCCTCAAAAGCTGTTGGACTTGGATTTTGTTGTAGTGGGTCATCTCCGCCGCCACGACGCAGCCGTCGGGGGAAGCAAGCGTCTCGGGTGAGGTCGGGACGACAATGGCGGTGACCCGTGTGTCAACGCCCCCACCGCCCGACATGGCTTGCCCGGTCGCAGAAAACTGGTGCTACACCCAGGTAAGGCACATTGATCATACTAATTTTCAATTTTAGCTTCTGCAGTGATGTCTGTTAAATTGATTTTCTGTGAAACTGCTGGTTGGAGTTCTTAGCAATTAATAGGAAAGATGTATTTTCAGGGGACCAATTCAGTTTATTATTCATTAGGTTCAGATTTGTTTTCATTTTGTTATGATTTCTTCAATCATCTAATAGCTATCACTGAGCTATCAAGGAGGTTGCCATTTTGAATAACATTATAAATATTAGCCAGTGAGAATCGAGATAACAAGTTGGGCCAAATTCAATATGTAGCATGCAGTATGATTGGTCAAAATTACCATCTGCTCAAATGTGTGCTGGGAAAGGATTTAAATGTTCATTAACTCCGCACAAGCTGACTTTATGTACTTGCTCCGTTTCCACCGCGTCCGCTGCCGCACTTTGTTTTCTTCATCATTCCTTTATGCTTGGACATAAGGACAAGATACTATAACATGATAATATGTAGGCCTGGGAAATTTTTTTGGCTGAATTTTTTGTGACCTTGGGTCAAGGTGAAGGTCATGGCCAGCACTCTATTTTCTGTCAAAATACAGCAATATTGATATAAATTGGTAGATGTGATCAACCTATGAGGGGCTTGGATAAGTTTGATATTGGGTGACCTTGGGCAATTTTCAAGGTCACAAGAGCTGATTTTCAAAATCGGCTATTTCTGATATTATGTAAAACATTACAAATAGTATGTATTCTCACTACATTTATCTTACACAATATCTTTATTCATAGTTTGTAGAAAAAAATATGTAACTAGGTCAAAATGACCTACTTAAAGGCCCTATAGGTCACAACTTTCAAAATATTGTGAATCTAATCCTTTACAAATCAAGAGAAGATTAGATCATGAAATTATGTAAATATATGTAAATATATGTATCCTGTACAATATATTCATAATTTGGAGAATGATTTATGTAACTGGATTGCTTTGACCAACTCATAGCACAAAAGAGATTGACATTTGTGAGTTGGATAGTGCATGAACTTGTATGCATTAAATACTGTGCTGACTTCAGTTTTATGCCACTCACAAACTTTCTAGTTTATGAAGCATTTTCCAGAAAATATTTACAAACATTACAAAGATCAGCATAGCTCTAAAGCCATTGGCCTATATATTATTAATACTTCATAGGAGGTATTGGTATTATGGATGTGCAGGAAAATGATGGAATATTCGCTCACTCTGATAGGCATATGATAAAATGTTTGTGATTAATAAGTGATGAGAATATTTTTCAATAGGAATTCTTCTATATATCTTACCAAACTACTTCTCTTTTCATTTATTTGTTACTTGAATTTTAATTTAATGTAAAGAATATAATGTGAAACTAAATGATACTGATACTATACCACTGATTTTATGAGGAAGGCATTTATATGACTTTATGTTGACATTTCAATCCCACATTGCAATGCATTTGAGATGCCTTTTGTTGGTCTGTGCAGATTTATTTTCTGCAAATAGTAGTGAACAAATCAATGGGGCATTTGTCTTTCTGGTAATTTTAGCCAGCTATTCTAATTAGATAAATAGATATATCTTTTTTCTCGGAAATAAGCACAGTTGCTTAATGATGTATAATGATGTTAATTGTTGAAGATTATTTATTAATGTGTGTAGAGCTTCTGTTTGTCCCAGAACTGTGGAAAATTCTCTGCATCAATAGAAGTCAACTTTTCATTTAGATTCTGATAAAGTGGTGTAACATTACTGTATACCATCCCAGTCTGGACCAAATACATTTTAGGCTACTAGACAGCAGGGCTAGTAGGTAAAGAATTGACTAGCCCAAACTAAAGCATACTAGCCCAAACCATTTTCTCACATCTTTAAAAAAAATTGATTACATGTATGAACTATTTTAGGTCTATGTACTATTCTACACTTTTCACCAATACTTGAAAAATAATGATTAGCTATTAGATAGTCAGACTAGAATCAGGGGAAGGTGCACTAGCATGCCAGGGATTCTATTAATCTGGGTCTACGGGCAAGTGCTAAAATCCCGGTTCTAGGACATTCCCCACCCGGACATTCCCCACCCGGACAATCCCCACCCGGACATTCCCCACCTAGGACATTCCTCACCCGGACATTTCCCACCCACTTAGTGTATGACTCTATTTCCATAGAAATCTTAACTACTTAGTAGCTTAAGTTGAGCTATATATTGTATCTTATAACTTATAATAAAATTGATATTTGCAATTAAACTTAATTGAATTGAATAAAGGTATTTTCTTTATTCCCAATTTTGAAATAACTCTAGATTTGCTCAATGCATAAACAATTGTAATTTCCTATGATCTGCTCCAAAGTAATCATGTGATAATGAGAGCCAATCAAATATGTACATAAGATCTGCTCCAAAAAGATCATGTGATAATGCTGACCAATGAAAATTATATTCAAGATTAACTCATATATTTAACAGTTGCGTATATGTATAATATCACTGAGGAAATAGAAAATGATATATGGGGGCTGAGGGGTGGGAATGATGGTGTGTGGGAAATGTCCGGGTGGGGAATGTCCGGGTGGGGAATGTCCGGGTGGGGAATGTCCGGGTGGGGAATGTCCTTATACCAAAATCCCAGACTCCCATCCATGACAGATATTTATGATCCATAACACTTAGTTTCACAACACATTTTATTGCCTGAGGGAAAGAGTTACATCATGATATATAATATCTGGCATAGCTTTTATTCTGTGTTCATAGGATTTATTAAAGTATAAATAGATCTAGTTTCTATTTTTATTATCTGGGATATAATAATGGTCGTTTGTGATGCATTGTTCTAATCAAGGCAGGTAATTCACTTTCAGGCCTCCTCCTCATGTCAAGGTCTGGCATAGCCTCTTAGAGATCATAGATCTTAGAGCAGTAGCTGCTTGTCATGAATATTCATCAGTTATTCATGAGTTACATGCTACCAGTGTTGGTCAAAATCGTCGGCCACGTCGGACAAAGCCGGCGTGGGACTCCTATGTCCGACCAGAGGCTCTGACCACGTCAGACATTTTGTCCGACGGAATATTTACCTGTTTGACATCGATTTGAACAGTGTTGAGCCAGAAAATGAAGTGAATTCTGTCTTCTTCGTGTTCGCGCCGCCATTTTGGTGGATCGTCTCCGAACTGAATGTAACCTGGCTTCTGATTGGTGGAGAGCGATGACGCAAATCTGCTCAGCCAATCACATCGCGTCTTATCTATTTCGGGTCGTTTCCTCCCTTCCGATTGGCTGAAATCTGCAGCAGACGCTGAGGCCTAGTACGTCCATTTAGCAATGTTTTTTCTTGAATAAAACCCCCAAATACGAAGTTATGAATGATCAAAGGCCACAGTTTGTTAGATTTTAGCAACAAGATCGATTTGTCATTTGATCACTTAACAGAATATCCCCAGAAATTCCAATTTTATATGATTAATATGAGGGTGGGCGATAATGTAGTTTTTGCCTCTATTCCATGTTTAACGTCCGCGAAAACAAGAAAGCATTTTTTATAAAAAAAAATTATGTGCATGTCACTCTCAAACTGAAAGAAGAATACATTATTCCATTGTAAAACGAATTTAGGCCTATTTTCACCCAAGTACAGAGGCAGTGTTCACCTCCACTTCCCATTTTGGCTATTTTTTACCCCCACCCCCCACCTACCAACCCCTCACCTGACTACCCCTCACTTACCTACCCCTCACCCCTCACCACAATTCAGGTGTTGGTTTGACTTCTGATAAGAATTTATCGCTCAATGTCTCACCAAACAGCAAAATGTCCCACCAAGACCACCATTTTGGTGGGACATTTTGTCTGACCAAAAGCTATAAACTTTGACCAACACTGTGCTACTGAACTATGATTGGTCAGGTATATTAAGTGACTGTATAAGGCATATCAAAAGTTATTTTGGAAGGCCTGATGTAAGCATAAAAGCCATATAAAAGTGTGTGCCCAGTGTTTTGGACAAGTGGTTTAAGAGCAGACAGCCAAATTATCACACATTTACTGTCCCTGTTCACCTAGGTTCCTTTGACAAAGAAGTTTGATTTGCTTACTGGAAAAATCAATGGATGCAACTCCTATAAATAACCTTTTAGGATTGGGAGATGTACAAAAATGGTATAATTCTGAAGGATATTTCAGTCCTTGCATGTACCTTCACCACTTAAGAAGGTCCATAAGAGAGGAGGGTAACAATCAAGCAGGTAAATGCTTGGCTCTTTAAAGATATGCACAAAGGAAGTTTAAATTTAGAAGAAAAAGAACTGCAACAAGGAGACGATCTATAAGAAGCCTGGTTAGCTGTACAAGCAGCAGCTTGGTCTAAGTCGTGTCTGTCTTGAGACTCGTATTGATCAAGTTTGGTCTGAAAGCTGTCTGTGCTGTGCTTTTTTTCATCATGCATTTTTTTTTCTGACCTATGATTTCATCTGCCAAAGGCCATACATGAATCTGGCCACATTTCAACTCTTTGGATTGGTCTGAACTCGTTGATCGTGACACGCCTCTTGATATCCTTTGTGTATTCACACCTCCTAGTGCAAAACCACATACTGATGTTTGCAAAATGATATGTTATCAAGATTGGTATAAAATTGAAAACCAGGAAATCTTGGCATTTTTATGGTTGATTCATATAATTTAATTGATGCATGCCTCGGGCAGAAGCATTTTTGGTGACACCTTGCGAAGAGGTAATTTGTCACTTGATCAAGCCACCAACCATTAACCTTGCATTGACCTGTGGGTGGAGGTCACCTGCAGTTCCTAGCATGATCTCAGGGAGGGACCTGCAGCACAGTGCTCCTAATCACCAAGTGGTCTGCTGATAATGAGGAACGGGTGGGGATGGGTGATGGCAGTTAGGCAGCAAAATCTCAAAAATGTTGAATAAAAAAAAAACTCTTAAAAAAATACTTGGGCAATAACAGAATAGTTGGAAATTGCCTTTAAAGGAGTATGCCTGTATTATGACAGCGGCATTTCCTGGCAGTGTCTGGCATGGCACAGTGACCGAAAGTGACCTCTGATAGTCCACGGAGCTACATCTCATTCACATGGATGGGATCAGCAAGGTGACATTGACATGACTTGCACAGATTATGATAAATAAGGACAGAATTATTGCCTTGATAAACAGGGAAGAATGCCTTGTATTCTTGGGAAATAACAATGTTCTCTCTTGCATGTGTAGGCGGGAGTTCCGAAGTAGAGAATGGATTTTTTAAAAAATTTGTTTTTAGCAGATCTAAAGATATATTTTGTGATGGCTATCAAATGTGGGGACTGTTACCTTTTGAAAATGTACTTGTAATATGTCCAGTGTAAACACAATCTGGAAGAAAAGTCAAAACATACTTGATTAACCAATTAAGATAGGTAGTGTGGATGGGAGAGAATTTATAGTATCTGACAAATGCCTTAAGAACAAAGTAGTCACTGTCAGACCACTCCAAGCAACTTTTTCCTTTTTTAGGGGTCAGTGCACTTAGAACATGTGCTATGCCCCCAGTGCTTAAATTACAAAACTACAGGTTACACAAGAACCATGGAAAAGAATGAAAGAAGGTATGGATATTTATAGCCAGGACTTAGATCAGTGATGGGATATTTATCATCTGTAGCCATAGAGATTTTGTTGACAGACAGTTTATGGGTGGAAAATAGGCTAATTAATCTGCCTTGTTTTCATATTATGCTATTTAAATTGGTCAATGAATATGATTCGGAGAAAAATGAATATTTATCAAGAAGTGGAGCAGTCATTGTCTGTACTGTGTATCATGATATGGTTTGAGAATATGACATCCCAGATTAATTCCCATCATTATTTTAAAAATTTAAGTGTCATGATCCAAATGATCATTAAGTTAAAATGTCGGTCATCTTATTCAAACACGAAACATCACAAAACATTTCCTTAATCAGGCATTTGAATGATAATTTGAATACAGTTAAGTAATTGCATGATTTGATTTCATCTTCCTTGCAGTAATGCAAAACTGACAAGGATTGCACTGAATTGTTCCACAGTATAATTTAAGCTTCTATTTTTTCTTGTATGATTGAGTAAAAACTTAGTGTAATTTAACCAGTTCATATATATTTATAAAGATTGTAATCATATTATAACTCTGAAAAGTATTAAAATATTAGTAATCAATTAATTAACCATCCCTTATGAACCTTTTTTCATGCTGTCAGGGTCCTTGAGGGAGGGGGCTGAAGCAAAATTACAAAATTAGGATTTATTAAAAGCTTCTTTATTCTTGCTAGCTCTGAAACATTAACATGATTAAATTGTCCCAGTCCTTGCACATCACATCTGTTCATATTTACATAAAAAAATTAAATCGGTATCATTTTCAAATGGGTGAGAAATGGAATTTAGTTACATACATTATTGGGTATTATAAACTGGAAAGATTGGGCCACTGTCGTCTGTCTCTCCAGTTGGTAAAAAATATAAACTCCCCCAGTCCTGTGATACCTGCACAGGAGTAATGATGGCAACTATCAAGACCTGGATCATAAACATGATAAAAGTATTACCAGTGTCCAATAATGTATCATTAATTTGTTTTCACTCTGTATGCTATATAGAATTACAATACATGGAAAGAACTGCATGTCTTCAAAAATCTCTTTAAATGTGATGAAAGCTTGGCACCAAAACATATTTGATGAGCATCAGGTGCTGCAAAACACCAGAGGAAATCAAGACTGCTGTTACTGTTATTTGTTAATAATGCTGATTAACAATAATACAGGTACCAACGCACTGTGTGTGCATGCCTGGCTGGTGGAGTGGAGTTACTGAATATATTTCACCTCAGTGAAGGCTGATCATAATATTGCAACAGATTTTGGATGGAGGTGTAATAATAAATGAAATGTTACACATGTAAGAATGCCAAGTTAGGGACCAACAAGGAGATCGTGTCTAGTCTAAATATAGCTAGATCTCACGATTGTTTTCATCATGTGTATTTATACGGGGATGGTGATTATGCAAAATTCCACTGATGTCAGACACCAGCAGTGCTGAAAAGAGAGACCTGTCTGAATGGGAGAAGTAGGCCAAGGTGAAGGACGTTGCCAAGAGTGGTGCAAGGTTAAGGACGGTTTGCCAATATCTGGGTCCACGACCTATATCTGTCAACATTTATTTGAGCATCCCATGGCCCAAACCTTTGTGTTGTTGTCTACACTTAGCTGCACATTTTGTCTCCTCTTGTTTATTTATGTTCTACAAGAAGACAAAAATGCTCCCGAAAAGAATAAACAGAAATAATGAAAAAAGTAAATTAATTTAGTTTTAATACTTTATTCTGGCAAAGTAGATCAAATCATGGACTAAATAGAAATTTATTTAGTCCAAGATCAAATCAAGGTAGACCTATCATTTTGGTGGGTTATTACCCATTTTGAGGCTATTAATCAAAAGGGACAATGTTAATTTTTCATTATTTCAAGGATTATTTATTAATATGTTTGTGGTGTGCTGCTGGAATTGTTTATCGGCAGTCCTGTGAAAAAAATACCAGTGTACAAATTTATGTGAGCCTTGAAAAAACACTGATTCCAAGTCAATAATATAATAATGAAAACAGTCAATAAAAAACATTTGTCTGGGATGGGTCATACTTATGATAGATGTATGCACTGTGTTTTGGAGAATACCCAAATATGTATATATATTATTATGTAATGTTGCCTTACAGTCAGATGAACATTATTTGGTTCATCAGTGATCTAGCCCCTTGTTATTGATGTGTCAATAAAACCTGGATGATAGTCATGCAAGGTGAAAGTGAATAATTACTCTGGCAAGTTAGGAGTGGTTTCTATGAATCCTGTGGACAATAAATGAGTGGGACTGGGTTGAACGTCTGGGTCATACTGCCATGCAGAGTTCACCATCTTTCAAGTTTGATCATTCCTTATGTAACCTCTGTTTCACATCCAATATCTCCTCACCTCAGTTTTCAAACCAATTTATACATCACATGTTTTTACAATCATGACTCTTCAGCTTAAGTAAATTTTTTAAAAAATCAATTTTTTTTATTCTTTCATGCACAAACTAATTTTTGGGAGCGTAATTGGTAAACATGGATTGTTGTGTGGCAGCAGTTAGATAAATGTGTTTCTATGTTACTGCTGAACCAAATGGGCAATCACACAAGACACGCAACAAACACACACACAAATTAATGGCTGCTTGTTGGTCCATATCACGGCTCAGGTTAAAATATATGATGCATGCCAAGTACATGATATTGTACTGAATCATGCTACAAAGAATGGGGACTAGAATGTTATGTAAACACACAACCAGCACACAATCTGTTTCCAATAAAGTTATTTCACCTTTCAAAATATATTTCAAAATCATTTTTATTATAATTATTATAGTCCCTTATTTAGGTTTGCTCATTGTGTGAATCTATACATGCTCATACCCAGACCATGACATAAAAACAATCCCTCATATGAGGTATTGATTAAAGAAAAGGTTGGGCCACTAGAAAGTAAAATTACAGAGGGAACAAGGCACAGAGCAACCTCACCGAGATTTATTTACAACATTGGATCAGTTTGACCCCAAAATTCTCACAATCACAGACTTCCTGATGTTACTTTACAATTAAAAGATAGAATTTGGATGAAATGTTTTGTGTTATTCGGCAGATAAAAACTCAAAATTTGTATTGGCTAATTGTGATACTTCTGCACAGTAACCACTGGCCCAAAGCTTTCAGGCATGTGTTTGTGTCAAGGCCTCATTGCACTGAGTTATTCCATGTGATCACCCTTTCATTTTGGATATTCTATATTTGCTGGGAAAATTCAGTAAAAAAATTATGATACCAGAAAAATGTCCATCCTAAATTAAAACATTTAATGACATTTCGCGATTTACTATGACATTGTTTTGTACTAAAATTTAGATTTTCTCTGTTCACAGTTTTATCTTATGAATGAATGAAATATATCTTTATTTATTTTTAAGTGAGAAATATTAACTAGGTTGCTGTTAAGCTGCTGCTGGCAGGTAGATGACAGCATTATGTCATATGTTATGTAATCAAACTATTCAGACTAATTGTTCTATAAATAGAATTCTGGCACACAGTGAACAAGAAGATCATGAGTGCCTCCATTGCATAACATGGCATAAGTTCTGGGTTAAGTATGAAGAGGTCATCATGCATAGCACACCTAGAAAGAACCAGTGGGCCATTGACCCAGGTGGTCCACACTGGCTGTGTCATGATCTGCCTGGTTCTGTGCCAGTTCCCAGCCCTCTCAACAATCCTGACTAATATCAACACACTCTTTTTGGTCCTTAACTTTTATAAAAATTAAATAAAATGCAACAAATATTGTTTTTATGAGTTTAAAAAGGGACAAATAAGTTAAGGTTTCACTGAGACTTTGGGGGACAAAGCCCTCAGTTTTCTGATGAATGAATAATCTGTGTTTATCCAAGTATTATTTTTAATTGCAAATCAATTATTTTCAGTAAATGCCAATGAATATTGATGTGTCACAGGGACAGGTGAATGACCGAGAGGCTTGTGCACTATTTAATATCCGATACTATGTGTAATCATTCCAAGATACTTTCCACTAAAATGAAACTTGACTCATTTATTTTTCATAATGTAAGCACACATTTATTTAATTTGATTGTGACAGTATATCATGAGGCAAGGTGCCATATTTTGCTGCATGTAAGGGGTAAAAGTTGGTTAGTTCTGTTTGAATTCTCACACTATTCAAAGGACAATGCCATTGATGACGTCATAGGCATATTGCTGCTCTCATTTGACGTCATATTGCCTTCAGTATCTTGTTGATGGTATCACTTTCAAGTGCAGTAACAAGCTAAGAGTGTGCTCTCAAAAGGGAAGTATTCATCAGATGTTGTTGTCCCCCGCCTGGTGGAAGTCGAAGAGGTGGACTTAAATTTAGGCATGATCCATCCATTCGTTAGTTCATTCGTTCATTGGAGAAAAAATCCAAGGGATTACTCGGATTGTTTTCATATTGTACAGGCACATTGTATATATCAATATCTTGGATGAGTTTGATAATGGCTGTGATTGGACGATTTCTTTTGCCATGGTAACTACTTTACCGAATGGCGGGAGACTCAAATAGGTTTTACAGAGACTTATTGCAATGTTTCAATAACAAAAAAGTCTTTTTGAAAAAAAAAAGAATTTGTGTGCTGTTTCCTTTTTGAAAATGATATTTATATTTCTCCATCCCCCAAATATCAAACGGCCTGGCAATAAATCTCACCAAATGTTGTCTGCTGAGCGGATTTGCGAACTGCTGAATGAAGGAAATGTGCACAGTTCGGAGCACCACCATCCCAAACTTGCTACGTGAGAGTATGAATCGAATGCGGCTTCATTTACGTAAATCTACACGAGAGTATGAATTGAATGTACACAGAAATCTCTGACGTATATGAACCAGTCCTCGTCGTCTCTGATCACTTTATATGCAGTTGTTACAATATAGTCTTTATTATTACATATATTTATCATTGCTCTAAGAGTTGCAGACAAAAATTATATAATGCAATGCAAAGCAAATACAGTACTCTTCTATTTATATGTCATTTTTATTTGTTATTTTCAAAATTACTGCATAATTCCTTTAAGTCTTACCAAACAACAACAGTTAGATAGACTCGTCTTCCAGCGGTTATGGGACAAGAATGTGACATTTAGTTATGCAGTACATGTTTACAGCCTTATAGGGGAACATGATCAAAGTATCATAATTACTTGAATTTACCTGAGCAATCAATTTTGCATATTTACATTCTGCTGAGAAATAGCAAGTAAAATTCTGTGGCATGTGAATCATTAAACTTCAATTTCTTTTTTCATAAATTAAATAAAACATTGCCTCAATAGAATGAGATATGGTTTTTAAGTTCGCTGAGTTCACTTGTCCTAGGATTGAGATCATTAGATCAGTTATATACAGCAGATCATAGTGTCTCTAGAAGTTTATTTCCCCTTAATTTATTTTCATGAAATGTTGTGCTGCACTGTCAACAAAGTCTGACAAATAATGGAATCTGTATATTCACAAAGAATAAAATGGAGGTGTTTTACACACCTTGAATGAATCCTAACAAATTGTTTCAACATATATTGTCAAACATATCTCTAAAAGAGATTTTTGTTTAATTTATATGCATCATTCCTTATCCTGACATCAGTGTACATGTTCATAGCTTTGTCAAATCCTTATGAAATTCTAGATATTTAAAAATATATTTTTAATGTTAAGTCTATATTTTTGGTATTAAACAGATATGTAAGATAGAAATTGCTGCATTTGGTGTAAATGCTCTCAAAGATTAGGTGGGATACAATATGGTTTGGACTTAGATGCATATTCATTGCCTCTAGTTTACATGCATGATGTTAGCATGATATATTTTAGTGACAGAAGCATTTATTTTGTACTTGCAGGTGAAGGTGGTGAAGTTTTCTTATATGTGGACAATCAATAACTTCAGTTTCTGCCGGGAAGAAATGGGAGAAGTGCTGAAAAGTTCCACATTCTCTGCCGGAGCCAATGATAAATTAAAATGGTATTGATTTTTTTAAACATGTCATTCCTGTCATGAAAAATTACTGCATCAGGCATTGGCAAACCTTCAAGATAATAAATTTTCTATAGACATATATAATATAAAGGTACAGTTTTAAAAATCACAATATTAAAAACTGGATGAAAGCAAAAGACAAAAGAAAATATCACACTAATTTACATTCAGATGAATTGGAATCAAATCATATTCACAATGATTACAGTAAATGTGAAAATGAAACAAACTTCTCATTTTAATGTAAATAGAAATGCAATTGTTTTTTTAATGCACGATTAAAAAAAGTAAGGCTTTCTGGTGACTATTTTCTGCCATTAGCCATTCTTACATATATTTGAGAAGATTTTGTATGGATTTTCAGGTGTCTGCGGGTGAATCCCAAGGGGCTGGATGAAGAAAGCAAAGACTATTTATCATTATATCTACTCCTGGTATCCTGTAATAAATCAGAAGTACGCGCAAAATTCAAATTCTCAATACTTAATGCCAAACGTGAAGAAACTAAAGCAATGGGTAAGTCAAAAATTAATACCAGTATTTGAATTTGATAATTTCTGGCAAACGTTACTTTAAAAATGTAAATATGTAAGTTAATCTGTTTTTATATAAGTGTATGGAGAGATATTGATTGATGAATAATCTTAATGTTCTGAGTAGGTTGCAATACAGTACAATTGATTCTTTTATATCAATAGGTAATTTCTAATCTCATTTTTATCAACTTTATCTGGTGATTTTAGAGAGCCAAAGAGCTTACAGATTTGTACAGGGTAAAGATTGGGGGTTTAAAAAGTTCATCCGAAGAGACTTTCTCATGGATGAAACCAACGGCTTGCTACCAGACGACAAACTAACAATTTTCTGTGAAGTAAGTTTTCCTTTCATCTCAGCAAAAAAAAATAACATCAATGCTCAATTATTCTTGTTCGTGTGGCAAACACCATAACATGTGTCAATCAATAATGAAAATAAAGTGTAATATTTTTTTATGAGCAATTTAACAGCAGCAATCCAATTAAGATCAAATGCATAATATTTTAATTGCTGTTGAAAATACCATGTTTATCTAATTAAGTAGAGTTTTTTATGGTATAACATTTGAGTTTTTTTATTTCATTCAGGTGAGTGTAGTTGGAGACACAGTGAATGTATCTGGACAATCAAATTGTACGCCAGTAAAGGTCCCTGAGTGTCGTCTCAGTGATGATTTAGGAAGTTTATATGACAGATCAGCATTTAGTGATGTAACATTATGCGTGTCTGGCAGAGAGTTCCAAGCACATAAAGCTATGCTAGCAGGTGAATAGAACTCTTTACAATATCAATTCAATATATGATAGTCTTTCATGACTCAAACTTTTTATGACTTTAAATCACTAGAAATTTTTTTTTAAATAAGTAAAATTAAAGACCTTGAAGTTCAATTGTATCACTTGAGAGTTAACCTGGAGCTTAACTTTTGGTGAACATAGTTGTTTAACAGAAAGTTTGATAGCCATAAGAGACATCTTATAGTTTTATATTTGAATTACTTAATTGTTGATCATAACAATGAATTACTTAATTTTTGAATCATTAAGATCATAACTTGATAAATGTGATTTTTTACAGCACGGTCGCCAGTATTTAATGCGATGTTTGAACATGAGATGGAGGAGAGGAAGCAGGGACGAGTTGAGATAACAGATGTCGATCACGAGGTGATGAGGGAAATGTTACGATTTATCTACACAGGAAAGGCTCCCAATCTAGACAAAATGGCTGATGATCTACTTGCTGCTGCTGATAAGGTAAATGCTCTTAATGCTCACATGTTGCTATTGTTTTACAACTACTGGTGTGGTGACAGTAGCCAAGCCGAATATGTCAATGTAAAAAAGATGTAAGTGTAGGTAGAATTTTGGATTATTCTAATTTCTCTAAAATTAAGAAATAAGATTAAAATTTAAGAAAGTTTAACCCATGGCCGTTAGTACAAAACCATTGGTGTGCTACAAAACAGGAAACTTATATTGCATTATAGATTAAATGATGCTTCTGCTTAACTAACATCTCTGTATATTCATTGAATTTTTATTCCCTAACAAAACATTTAATTCAAAGAAACTCATAAATAAATAATGATTCAAGTTATGTTTCCTTTCAGTATGCGTTGGAAAGATTAAAAGTGATGTGTGAGGAAGCCTTGTGTTCGAGCTTAACAGTAGAAAATGTATCAGAAGTACTAGTTTTAGCAGACCTCCACAGTGCAGAACAACTCAAAACTCATGCCATAGATTTTATCAACAGGTAACACATGCATTACTTGTCCCCTACATTATCCTATTATGCTTTGATTGTATGTGTACAAATTAATGTAAAACACAGGAATCAGTTTTTGATTTTTACATAAATGTATGAATTTCAGTTTGATTATAAGATATGTGACATAAATGATGAAATGATAAACATTATGACAAATGAGAATGTATTCTTTGAAAGAAATATTTGTTTTATCAAATTGATTCAGACTTAACTGTTTTTACTTTAATTTTGCAGTCATGCAACAGATGTGATGGAAACTGGTGGCTGGAAGAACATGGTGCAGAGCCATCCACACCTCGTAGCCGACGCATTCCGCGCACTGGCCAGTCAGCAAAGTCCCCCGCTCGGACCTCCCCGCAAGCGAGTCAAGCAGTCATAGGCGTGCTCCATCATCAGCCACACCCACTATGGCTAGGCTAGAGTATTCACTACATAATACACAGGGTTAGACTAGATAATTCAAGGCCAGAGTGTCTGAAACATCCAAAAGGCTTGTAGCTGGTATCAACAAGTTTATGTCAGACTTTGTCCTTTACACAGAATAAGGTCACATATTTGTGGAAGGGAGGGATGGGGGTGGGAGGTCAGCTCAGGCTTGCCCCATGAAGAGACCAATCAAGGCCACAAAGCTGCAAAACTAAAGGCCACAAATGCCATGAGCCATGTTTGAAATGTCGCTGAGCCAATGCTACACATGGCTGTAAATGTCAGGAATGATACTGGCCCGATTCTACTCATGGCTGCAAATGTCAGGAATGATACTGGCCCGATTCTACACATGGCTGTAAATGTCAGGAATGATACTGGCCCGATTCTACTCATGGCTGCAAATGTCAGGAATGATACTGGCCCGATTCTACACATGGCTGCAAATGTCAGGAATGATACTGGCCCGATTCTACACATGGCTGCAAATGTCAGGAATGATACTGGCCTGATTCTACTCATGGCCACATGTTATGGATGGAACTGGGCCGATTCAACACATGGCCATAAATATAATGAACAAGTTGGGTCAGTTCCACTCATGGATTGCATCATTACAATCTAGACCTTGTCACACCAAGCCTTGTCAGTGTGGACTGTGTTGTGCCAAGCTTAGGATTAACACTAATCCATGCTCAGAGGATTAAAACTAAATAAAAAAAATGTCCTCAAACTCTTGCAAGTCCCAGACAGGGATCAAAACTGAAAAAAATGAACGATTCCAATCTATGCTATGAATCAAATCTATGCTTACAGGATAGGCCTCGCCTTCTGCAAAAAATAGTATTCCTGTAATGTAGTCTTGACAAAATCTGTGCAAATTTATCTATGCTATATAGACAGTCTATCAGTGCATTTCATCTGTTCTGTCTTGCATCATTCACATGATATGCATGATTACACCCAATCCCATTGAAATATTTTATTGTGCAAATTGGCTTTATTTTTGTATCCTACCTCTGATGCAGTGCAACTGGAATTTTGTCCAAAAATTGACTGAATGCTTGTGAAATTTGGGAAAAGTGTATAGCAGGAAGCAAAGGATGTTGATAAGATGGCATTAAAGGTGCAATGTGCAACGCTTGTGACGGGGATGACTTACACATTGCGCCAGATGAGATCTACCTTAATCTGAACAGAATACTGTGATTGCTAGAGATTATACTTGCCTACGTGAAGTATATGGCACTCTGGATATGATGAAAAGGATAGGATTTAGAATCTTGTGAAATGTGATTGATGGCAATGTCTACAGGAAGGACTATAAAATTGTCCAAAAAATGTTCAACGTGTTGACTGCTCTTACTAACCGGAAGAAGGTTTCCTCGCCAGCTACATAATTATATAAAATGTGATATTGACGCATGTAAAATACACCATGTTTATTACTTGTGAAGCAATTCTTGAAATGTGCACCCCCCCCCCCCCCCCCCCCCCCCCCCCTGCTAAAGGAATCCATACTGGAAACAGTCATGACAAGTGGTGCCATCTTGTTGCAGAGGAAAAACCTAAGATTAATATTCTGCAAACTGGGAGTGCATTTTATGAAAGGTTGTTAACTTTTAATTGAAATGTTAAGAATGTTATGTTTGAAATGAAGATTAAAATATGTAGTTATGTATGTCATAATATTTATGCTCAAACATGGCATTTGCTAAATTTCAAAATTGAAATTGGCATAGATTTGGGCAACTAGTAATTGTAAAATGTTGCTCTGCTTAAAGTGCTGTAAAGCAAGTGGTGCATATATTTATTGTTATTTTTCTTTCATACATATAACCCTGGTATCAAGATTTTTAAATGCTATTTATTTCTTCTATTCCCAAAAGGTAGTTTGGAATATCTGAATGATATGTAAGGAAAATGAGTGAACATAGGCTGGCTAAAGACCCTTGAACATAATCAATATGATCCCAATTATGCTTTATTAATGTGCCTCATAATTGTTAATTATTAATCAAATGGGTTGAAATGTTAGCTCCCTTTCCAGGTATGTTAAAATTATCTTATAGAATTAGAGAATAATGAAGTTCTTGCACTTTGCAAAACAATGGCAGGAATATATAAATGAGCTGCAATGTTTGGAACAAGATAAAAATATTGATACCACTGGCTCAACATCATTATAGACTTGTTATGTCTGAATCATACTTAACCTGCCTTTTGTGAAAAAAACAACACCTAAAAGGTTAGCTTTGCAGGAAAATGTACCACATCACACTCATGGGTTTATTGTGTGTTGGATAATGTCAAGTGTTATGATATTTGTATGTTATTTATATTTTTTGTAAATTATTTAATTCTCATTCTTTGAAATGATGGATTTTTATTTAACCTTGTAGCATAGCTTATGCCAAAATGTAAGAATAGTGCGTTCTCTTTTGAAAAGTGCATAGACGGTCAGAGTCCAAAGCATTTATTGATCACACACATTGGTGACCATAAGCTAATTATTGGTTGGGTGCAGTCATGCCTTCTGATGACTGTATTCAGTCCGTCTGAGCAGTTGCTTGACAGGTGTGGTGCTCCTGAGGTGGGATGATACAGCAATCCTGCTGTCTGATCATTAGATGCTTGGACTCATTGGTTTGCTTTTAAAGTCCAATTTTGGCCAGACTCTGACCATATAATGGTATCAGATCTTGATGGCATCAATCAAACCACAGAAAATAGGCATATGACTTACGGTCATTATTTATGATGTATTTGGAAACTATGTCAATTATTGCTTGTAGACTTAACATTGGCAGATGTTGAAAAAAGAAAAACACTTTCATGATCATAGTTTTTGATATGTATAAAAATCAAGGCAGCAATGGGCTAAAGTCTAGTTTAATAACAGTTTAAATATTAATGTAACTGTAATGGTCATATACCAATTTGGAAGTGATACTATTACCCTGCTTTTTATTGATTGGCCCCAAATTGTTTCATGGATAATTTCTTTGATTGATTGAATCAAAATTATAGTCCTACCAAGGTCTTTTGATGTGTATGATGCCATAACCAATACTTTGAGAGATTCATTATAGAAACATTTTGTCCACAATATGAATAAGTTCAAGAAGATCAAGTATCTCAAAAATCTAATTGTTCCATTGGGGGTGGGGGGGGGGGGGGGGGGGGGGGGGGGGGGGGGGGACATTTAATGTAATAATATTGATATGAAAATGGAATTAGAAAGTATTTGCAGATCTACATCATTTTCAACCAGTTTACTCAACAAAGAATCAAAGTAAAGCAAAGAAACTTTGTACAGATATTAAATAGGATAATATTTGAGTATTTCAGTAGGAAATCTTTATGTGAACATAATACTTTGCATAGAAATTTTAATATTCCATTTTGGGGCCAATGGTGTGTTTTTTTCAGGGTGACCAACCAGTTATAGTTTCAACTAAAAAGTGGTTTGAGAAGTCTGAAAGATGTTCCTTGATAATTCATAACAGTCCTAAATTATTAAAATGTGTTGCATTAGCTGTATAATACACCCAACTAGTTGTAACAGTAATTGGGCAGAAATAAAATCAAATCTATATTATGACATATACCTTTAAATAACACTTATTATTAAGGTCATTGTCACTCATTTACTTGCTCAGATAAAATGATGCCAAAAGGGGCCAAAATCAGTTTGCTTTCATTTTGTTTCGAAGTACCCATATAAAACAATATTATATGCATACAAATGAACTATCTTTGCAGTGATTAATAGCAAACAGAACTTTCAAGTTGATAAAATGTTGTGGTTGCAATTATTGTTAGGATTAATTTCTCAAGGTGTTTAATTATTTGTGACATGAGGATGTACATGTGCCTACTCGCACTGGAAATATGTCCAAAAATTGTTTTGAAACTGTAGACGCTTCCATTAGCAGCTTTTGTTGGAGTCAAATGTACAAAACTCAATCTCATTACTCTCCCATCACTCCACTACAACTCTGTATACAGAACCTTATACATTAAAACTCAAAATGTATTTTCACCCAATCCTATATTGTGTGTACATAATTATGTCCAAACAATAAAGTATCTCATCAAGATGAATATTTGTCTTTTTATGAAATTATTCTTATTTATGTGATAACAAAATTCCGGCAAATGTATCCCAAAAATATAGGTACATTCCACACATTAATATCTGAGATTTTGACCTGTCCATAACCTCCCAGGCCTCATAAAAGCTCTGGTCAATATTGTATTAATAGCAGCATTAGGCCAGAGCAGTCACCAGAGGTAGCACACGTCCAATATCAAAACTATTTACCACCAGGTGACAGCAAATGATCTGGAAATTTTTATGTTGTGGTCTTCCTGGAGTAAAAATTAGACATTAAAAACATCTCTGATGAAACATACAAAAAGACAAAAAGGTTATTCGAAAGTGTTTTGCATGTAAATATTGATAAAATTATTTCAAACAACCCACATGTACTTTGAGGGAGCTAAATAAACAAATAAAGGGCCCCAGAAATATATGCATGATGAGGATGGAATAGACCAAAGATAACATGTAAACCATTCAACTACATTTTGCATGCGAGATGGTAGTTTTGTTGTCTATTTGTGATACAATAAACAAGAGAAAATCTGAACGAAACCACAATGTTTTCAACTTTTGCAATAGATCCATGGTACACTTTGAGCATTGACAGCATTGATCACCAGATATTTCTGGCCAGAATGGAGAATAGATGCAGAGATCTGGCCAGACTGGAGAATAGATGCAGAGATCTGGCCAGACTGGGGAATAGATGCAGAGTTCTGGCCAGACTGGAGAATAGATGCAGAGATCTGGCCAGACTGGAGAATAGATGCAGAGATCTGGCCAGACTGGAGAATAGATGCAGAGATCTGGCCAGACTGGAGAATAGATGCAGAGATCTGGCCAGACTGGGGAATAGATGCAGAGATCTGGCCAGACTGGAGAATAGATGCAGAGATCTCGCCAGACTGGATAATAGATGCAGAGATCTCGCCAGACTGGGGAATAGATGCAGAGATCTGGCCAGACTTGAGAATAGATGCAGAGATCTGGCCAGACTGGAAAATAGATGCAGAGTTCTGGCCAGACTGGAGAATAGATGCAGAGATCTGGCCAGACTGGAGAATAGATGCAGAGTTCTGGCCAGACTGGAGAATAGATGCAGAGATCTGGCCAGACTGGAGAATAGATGCAGAGTTCTGGCCAGACTGGAGAATAGATGCAGAGATCTGGCCAGACTGGAGAATAGATGCAGAGTTCTGGCCAGACTGGAGAATAGATGCAGAGATCTGGCCAGACTGGAGAATAGATGCAGACTTCTGGCCAGACTGGAGAATAGATGCAGAGATCTGGCCAGAATAGATGCAGAGATCTGGCCAGACTGGAGAATAGATGCAGAGATCTGACCAGACTAGAGAATAGATGCAGAGATCTGGCCAGAATAGATGCAGAGATCTGGCCAGACTGGAGAATAGATGCAGAGATCTCGCCAGACTGGAGAATAGATGCAGAGATCTGGCCAGACTGGAGAGCAGATGCAGAGTAACCAGACATGCTTTGAAGTGGATTGAGTCTTATCTGTAGAACAGCAAACATTGTATCAAAGTGGGGACATAGATGTTATATATGACAACCGTTTAATAACAATACTATTAATAATAAATCTTTATTTTACATTGATTTTAACAACCAAAAACATTAGCTGTGAAGCTCAATGACACAAATACCATTTGGTATGGAGTTCCACGAGGCTCTGATCTCTGCATACATATCACGGCTTTCAGACATAATTGGAAGATATGGACTGAGCTACCACATTGATGATGACAACGTCTGTTCTTAGTGCGTTATATAGTGTCTTCAGTCAAGCTTTGATTACATGAGCTGAAGGGCTTATTCTAATATCATTAGGTAGGGCATTCAAAACATTGTCTTGATACAGAGACCCTGTCTCTTACGTATTTGTGACATTCGCACTCGATTATGGAAATGTCCATTTTGCTGGTCTTTTACTAGCAACTAGAATTAAAAGAATTGCAACCATTAGGAAATGTGATCACCCTTCAAAGAAACTAAAGAACTCTTCTGGGATCCCACATCTGCCAGAACCAACTTCAAAATTCTCTGATCTGCTTAGAAGGCTCTAAATGGCACCCCATATAGGATTTGTCAAGTTACATTGATTAAAACACATGGTGTTGCTATATAGCACAACAAAAAGTATATACTATTACAAAAGGTTTATTTCAATTAATAGGATTGGCACGATTGTAGTGTCGGACTACAATTATGAATGTTTCTGTATCATTATTTCCTTTGGTTTATTTTGTATGTATCTGATCAAGTTCTCTTATACTCTGCTTATATATTAATTCCTCCTTGAGGGTATAAAATCGGTGATATTGTAACCCAACAAATATTAAAGACCTGCCTAATTCAGGGACACTACCTGAATGAGCGCTTTGACACCGATGTCCTGTATGTGGTTAACACCTATATACTAGTATTTAACTTTATAGACGTAAACCAGCAGAAAATTCACTTCAAGTCTGTGTCAGAGGACATTGCATTAAAGAAGAGAATATTGTTGAAAAGATGCATTAATATTCTAAATGTAGTATACTTTTTTATATTTCTAAAAGTAAATGAGAATGGAATATCTCCCCATAACAGCTTTATGATTTTTTGTAATGATTTAGCTGCTTTTATCAACTCACCTGATAAGATGAATATATGTTGCCAAGAGAAGTATTAGATTGGATCTAAATTACAGAGAAATCACTCAAAATTAATTTTATATTTCACATCAGCAACCAAACAATTAACTAACTTAAAAAAACTAGAAACATGCTTATATGGCAGCGTGTGCGATGCACAACTGTATCTGCGAGTTACAAGGATGGAGTGACTGGAGTTTCAAATGGGGTGTTTGCAAGTTGGTCTTTAAAAGAAGTGTTATTGGAAGGGGAGAGCTTATATTAGGATCAAAGCCACGTCGTGGTGGACCTGAGAATTTAAACCTCAAGATGAAGGGTTTCAGATTGAATAATTGTACAGCGCACATGATTGAAATGAGCACTGCATGACATTGTATTGACGACCATCTCAATGCTATATATGCTGTATAAAATCATATAGGAGACTGTCACCGGGACTCAATGCCCGACACATTTAGAGTCGTGTCTATTATACTCACATGCGAAGCAATTGATTAATACAAGAGTTGTTCTGATACTATATGTATATAAACAGATACAAAGGCATACATATATTTATTTATTTCTAATGAAAAGTATTTACATGTAGCCTATCAATTGTATAATTCAGAGAATTCTGAAAGTAAGACAAGGTAAAAAATATAGTACTCATAATACAGACATACAGACAATAAATATACAAATAAAAGTGAAAAATCTATTGTTTTCTTGATCTAAATTAAACAGTTTAATTGTCTAGAAACTAATTTTAGATCAATTTTTTAATCGCTATCAAACACATGTATTTTATAAAGTTTAGAATTAACTTGGAATGTAATTCTCCTAATTGGATAACAATATTACACTGATTACAATAGAAGCCAGATTTGTGAATAAACATATCTATGTTTCAGCATATCTATCGTTTATGTTCTCAATGGTCCCGTCAACATTAAAAAAACTTTGATTGCAAGTTAAAGAGCCCACAATCGATAAACTCACTGTACTGTTTGATTTTAGTATACGGTCAGTGAAAAAAACGTGTCCACCTTACAGATATTTTTCGGACTTTCCTCTCATATGCTTTAATGGCACAACAAGATGATTCTGGTCATTTGTTATGAGTTAGAAATGGTTATATTTCTAGTTTTCGAAACATCAAACCTGATCGTATTTGATCCTTGGTCTACTTAAAACATTCTGCAAATATACAAGTAAGCTGCTGCCAATATTTCAAGTTTGACATCTTATAAGAACGAGAAAACATTTCCTTGGCTCTGGAAATCTATGTTTTTTGAAGAACTTCTTTGGTGAAAATTAATGGCCGGTAGGGGGCAGCAAGAATACAATATCCCTAAATGGGGTGCCACTCCGTATGACAAGTTCAGGCTTTCAAAGACATACGCAAAGTGTCCAAGAATGGCAAGGCTCACCACACATTTTCTATACATGGAATTACTCTTCTAGTCCAAGTTTCTTTTTAATAAATTTAGATATAACTTGAGCAGGTCTGTGGTCCCATTCCTTCAGTACTTCTCTTGGTTTGGTGATCTGGTCTCCTTGGAGGCGGTCCAAAAGTGTCACACAAACCACAGCTCCTGGATGACACACAATACCAAAACATTTATAAGAACTTTGGGACTGCATGAACATGACAAAATGACAATACTTTTTATACACATGAATAATAAAATTCCAATAAAATTGTTTGAAACTTCATTCGTATAACCTTGAATTTCATTGATGTATTGCTTTTATAAAACACTACCTGGAGGAGAGCATAGTATATAGCCTCATTCATGAACACAATGTAAAATTGGTCAAATAAGATATAAGCGGTTCCGAGAATTTGAATAATTTACTTATACACATCATAGTCAGCGCAGCTATATGGCCTCTTACCTTTGATATTTGCATGGTGGCACATTGCTGCAAAGCATAGAGATTCCATTTCAATGTTTTTCACACCTTTGGCATGTACCTCTCGCAGGAAAGTCATTTTTTCTTCCTCAGTGTAATCACAGAATGCACCATCTAGCCTGCCCTGACCTGCAAATACCACATTATCAATTTATCACCATACATCCACACGATATCTGACATCTTATGCAAACTTTGAAATGCTATTTATTGTCATAGACTTTTAGATATTAATAGAATTAAAACACATTCCTGGAAGCCATGTTGCCACAAGAAATTAATTAATTACTGTAAGAATCAGGACAGAGGCAAATGTATGCCTCCTTTGATAAATTGAGACAGGAATATCTATTTTGAAAACATTCCATGTTCCCCTCAAGAAATGGTCTAAATGATAAAGAAAAATGAGCATTTCAGTCTTCCATAATTACAATTTCTAACATTGCCATGAATGTATCTGGTCTACTCTCATTAACGGAGGCTCATGCCGTGTAATGGACGAGCGTGAAGTTCTTTTGATATTAGCTTGATATTGAATATTTGTCTTACCCTCATAAAAGTCCAGTGTGCACATTGTCTTTCCTGCTACAGTATCAAAAGCTGTGAAACATTTGCCAACATTTAATATGTCATCAACAAGTGCTTTGTCCAGGAGAGCTGGTCTTTTTACCACTTTTCCAAGTATGGCCTGAAAATAACAACACCGGTATTTCTATCATCTAATTTACATGATCTTATGTTGCTATAACAAGAGTTAGTAATAACAACATCGGTATTTCTATCATCTAATTTACATGACCTTAAGTTGCTATAACAAGAGTTAGTAATAACTGCACCGGCATTTATATCATCTAATTTCCATGATGTTATGTTGCTATAACAAGAGTTAGTAATAACTGCACCGGCATTTATATCATCTAATTTACATGACCTTATGTTGCTATAACAAGAGTTAGTAATAACAACACCGGTATTTCTATCATCTAATTTACATGACCTTAAGTTGCTATAACAAGAGTTAGTAATAACTGCACCGGCATTTATATCATCTAATTTCCATGACCTTATGTTGCTATAACAAGAGTTAGTAATAACTACACCGGCATTTATATCATCTAATTTACATGATCTTATGTTGCTATAACAAGAGTTAGTAATAACTGCACCGGCACTTATTTCATCTAATTTCCATGATGTTATGTTGCTATAACAAGAGTTAGTAATAACTGCACCAGCATTTATATCATCTAATTTACATGACCTTATGTTGCTATAACAAGAGTTAGTAATAACAACACCGGTATTTCTATCATCTAATTTACATGACCTTAAGTTGCTATAACAAGAGTTAGTAATAACTGCACCGGCATTTATATCATCTAATTTCCATGATGTTATGTTGCTATAACAAGAGTTAGTAATAACTGCACCGGCATTTATATCATCTAATTTACATGACCTTATGTTGCTATAACAAGAGTTAGTAATAACAACACCGGCATTTCTATACTTTATATTTACACTATGTTCTGTTGCAATGACAAGAGTTAGTAATATATGTTATGATCATTCAGGACAGCGTGAGAGCAATATTAAGCTTTATATTTTGATATTTTGCAAAGCTTACCATTTCTAATTGGGGCTGCAAAAGGGCGTCTACAGCTACCTCTGAAACAACAACTGTTCCAGGCTCTAAACCTAAAGATCAGAAAACAACAATCATATCTGATTCTGATAACGTATGGGGAAGAGCATACCTTTAAATAAACCAAATACGATTAAAAAAAATTATAATATACAGTCGGCCATCGAATTCCATAAGTGGGTTAGTTGCATATTTATATATTTAAGATATGATAATAAATGAAAAGCATAAGAATAGTAGGGGAGCCAAGATGCCTAAGTGTGACTATGCATTTGTGACACCCACAGACAAATTCAGAATGTCATATTTTAATAAACGGATATTAATGGCCATATAACTGTAACAATGGCAACCATAAATATTTTGTTTGGCTTATTTCACCACATATCAAATGCATGTCATGGATTCCATTTGTATGCTATTTTAGGAATTTTAATACTGAACGTGTAAATGGCATTAATATCCTATAAAATGATTGGTTTCCATGGCAACAATAATATATCAAAATTGAAATGAACAACAAATGATTTTTGTCAAGAAAAACTAACCCAATGTGTCTTCTTACGCACTTTACTTATTTTGGAGAATGCATTTTGATTGACTAGTTAACTTTATAATCTAAAAGCTGGCTCCCCTACTACAATGCAATGTTTGCACAATAATTCACACACACCAACACCACCACACGTCCCCAGCCTAGAGAAGATGACATCTTGAGCTTCAGCATAAAAAAGGATCTTGAAAAGTTCATTCATAGCGATTGACATGGAGGGAATTCCTATACCATGCTGTATATACAAAAAATAAAAATGAATATATAAATAATACGATCAACAAATTCAAAAACTAAGAAAACAATCAGAAAAATGAGTTGTTGGGAAAAAGACGAAAAACACTGAAAATCTAAATCATACAAACGTGAAAAGAAATTGTTTGGGAAATCACGGAAAGGCAAAGTAAAATATATCTAATGCTGATATGATTAATAACAATTTGTATGGCGTTGGAAGGAAAATATTATTTTACTAACAATTTGGGCGTTTGCATAAATAAACATAAAAAACAACAACAATAATTCAATTATACAATTAAGACCAATTGAATATTATCAATACCTCATAATTTATCCAGAGAATTTTTATAGCGGATCTGTTTTAAACTAAAACGTTGGAGGAAAGACTACTAATGTCAAATGCGCCAGTAAATCATATAATGGTTCTGAAGACGTGCACATTTTGATCAGGTATCGACATCTGCCATCAAAAAGAGTATTTCCAAAGTGAATTGGTTATACTATAATCATGATTTACCTGGTAGATGCAGGGATTATATGCATTTTACTTTATATTTTAGTTTGGTTGAACTAAAACCTATTTTCTTATATAGTTTTGAATACATGTTTTGGAATCCAGGAAGGACAGATATTTTGGCTGACTTCTTCTTATCAAACGGCATCAAGTGCCTGCTCAAAATAACGAGGTAAACACCTCCATGCGTCATATTTGCTTTTTTTCTTCATAATTTACCACCATATGTCAGATATGTTTTTTTATAATTTGCACTCTACTGATTACAATGTAAACGCGGGCAGATATATTTGAATAAAAAAGAACAATAACCACAATAACAACAAGAACATCAATAATAACAAAAACAATAACAACAGCCAAACAGAAAGCCATCTTAAATCTAAGAGTAAGGTGATAGGTGGCGCATCATCACAGAACAGACGTGACCAACGATGTGATATTCTCTTACCAAGACCACCGGAAGTGCCCAACCGGAAGAACAAGACATCTTTACATTCTGCATGATAAATAAGTTTGATGATTTCGTTCAGCATGATAGACACCGAAGGAATTCCCATGCCGTGCTGATATTAGGATAAATAAGAAAGTTACAACTAATTTACCAACAATCTTATAATTAGCTTTTGATAAAACGAAGGACAATTGAGAGAAACAGCATCTGTTACCATTGCAAAAATATTATCTGAAACAAACATTTGTCGTATGGAGAATCAATAAGAGTGAGTTATTTCATGTGTAATAAAATAATAATAATGATACTCTCTCCAATTCAATAAATATAAGAATTAGAATTGATCCAATTCAATAATTGTCAGATAGAATAGAAGTCAAAATTTATATATTTGTAAAATCCCAACACTGACATCTTACTCGTCAGTTGTTTATATCAGTTTATCCAGAATTTTATTTTGTTCATTATCATTTCTTTACGAAAAGCTTGGCTAAAGACTTGGTATACTGACACTGGCAGAGAGTACAGGCCCGACTTTGTAGAGGGCGTATCTGTCTGTGGCCCCTGCTATGTTCACCAGGGCGGTCCCTGCAGGTAGACTCATACCGAGCTCCTGCAGCATAAACTGGGCAAATGCCTCCATCCGGCGCGGGCTCCCTCCAATACACACAAACTGCAGCATAAATTACACATCAAACACATGCATATCAAACCAAAGGCAATTAAAAGAGTGAAGGTCATCTAGGAAACAGCTAACTTTGGTTTGATGGCATTTTGTTGTCCAATGCTCACTAAGACAGCTCAGAATACACTGTGAGCTATCATATGTAAGGGCATATAATATGGTCATAAATAAACGGAAAAATAGATCTTATTGTCTGTAAGTTTTTCTTGTACTTTTTTATATTCATGTTCAATATGTAATGAGACTGAACTTCCCTCTAAATGTCTTTATTGTTACGTAAATAACAAATCTTATGAGCACAAAATACACGATTTAATTCGTTATAATTGCAGGATATCCTCATGATACGTTTTTTAATGACACATGTTATTTTGCTATTTTTTCTTATAAAACTTAATCTTTAGTTCCAAAATATTTAAGTTGCTAAAGTGTTTTACCAAAAATATAAGCACATGCTATCAATGTAACAGTTGACCCACTTCCAAAAATCGCTATATCCTTATCGTTTGATGGAAACATTGATAAGAGTTTGATAACAATGCAGCCTATATCAAAACTTGGTTGTTAATATTAACAACAACAAACACATCAAAAACCGACTTTATAGACAACCAAATTTTATTTGAATTAAGGCAACGCTCATATCCATTTGAAAATAATTAGGCAATTAGGTTCACCTAAATTCATTTACATGTTATTTTGCAGGGAAGAGTTTTAAACTTCAGAACAATCATGTCATACATATTTGGTTTAATTTGTGGCATATTTGACGTGAGGAAATATTAAATCCATTTCTGTTTCAAATATATTTTGAAAATGTTTGATTCATCTGCATCTAATATTATATAACAGTTTTATAATAGCAACTTAATTGTTTAATTGTTTTATAATCCTGAACAAAAATACAAGATTTCTCCATATGTGTTTATTGACCTGCTTCAGAGGGAAACTTATCACAGTATGAACTTGATGTATTCGGATTACATTGCAACAGAACGGATAAAACAACAAGTGTACAATTACATAGAAACAAATGCTAAAGATTGCGACTTGCAATAAACCATGATCTTTCACATTACACACGATAATCAATATGTTGGATTCAAAAGTGTGTGCAGAAAAATCGGCTAAAATCAGTCGAACTTGTCATTTAAAAGTTGATGCAATTACTTATGACTCAGTCTTTTCTATCTGCACTATCTTCCACTTGTGGTTATGAAAGTAGTTTGACGAGATATGCTTTAAGCCTTATCACCTGATATGCCTATGTCTATACCATTGATATCACATCTGGGTTCATGCGCAGGTGAAGTCGCAAATATTTGAAGAATTAGTTTGTCAACATGGTCAATGGTCATTAAAACGTCTCAATGTTTCAGATTTACCGTTTTGACAAACATAATTTTGGAGTGAACATTACACTGCACAACTTATGATGACGGTTAAATTCATCAACCACAACACAGATTCTTACTACCAATTTGTTTCATTAGATTAATGTTAAAGATATTATGAAAAAGGGAATACGTATGATGTAAATCCATTTCTCAAATGCCCAAGACCAAGAGTCACAAAATGCATGGAGTAAAAGAGGACTAAATATATCAGTTGGGTCGGTGTAAGTCTCCTTGCAGTTCGTCCTCAGTCTTCAGTGGTCTTATGGTTTCTTAATCATTCTCATTGATTGCCTGGTGGTTGATAGAAACAAAAGAATGTATAAACCCATCCATAACATTCCCCTGACAATTCAAGAATGATAAATGTTGTATAAAATCCGTTCTTGTTTTTTTTGTTTATTGTGTTGTTGCAGTTTCTTATTGTATGCTATGGTTCGCACTGGACCGCAGTTAGTTTTAATTCGTTGTCGTCGTAGTTCGATATATGACATCTGTGTAACAAGAGTAGGCAACAGAACTTGCAATCCGAGTTGATTGTGGTCATTTCTGTTCAATTCGCAAGATATTAGAATTCCTAATTCTTTCTGGTTCTCCAATAAATATCGTCAAAGGTTCTTATCCAATCATCGGATGCGGTGTTTGTGTTGTTACAGTCATGATATTGAGCTTTATCATTCTTTTCGTTTATTCTTAATTTACATTTACTAAAAAATAACTGGATCTTCATTAGAAATTAGAAGTCAGAAAGGTGGTATTGATTCATTTGTGTTGTCATGTGATTTGTGAGGTTTGGCCTGGTGAGGATAACGAATAAGTTCAGCAGTGTTGGCAAGGTCACCTTGCACTCAGCAATATTATAATGAGGGAGCTCGACGGCCAGGAAGGGTTAACTTCGTATTGTCGCTATCATGGATCAAGTCACCAAAAATGCACTCAAAACTGGAGCAAAAATCATTCAACTCTAACTATTGTTTGCAAAATATAGTGAGGCGAATATTAAACTATAACCATGATATTCACCAAAACCACATTGAGGGGCTTTAAGGAATATCATGCCCGAAAAGCGATAAACAGTTTGATTAACTATAATTCGATCACACCACATCAAATGATTAATATTTTGCATATTTTGGGGGCAAGCTTTGACTGGGCTCCACTCTACCCTCTCTCATGGTATGGTATGGATCCCAAGGAAAGTAGAATTAAACTAAAAGCAATGGGAGCAGACGAAGGAAAATGTGGAATGTTCATAAAGAATAATGCTTAGTACTACTTTAATATAGGTCATGGTTATTTGATGAGAAAACTACCTGATGTGCTGATTGATTATTCAATTACCAAGAATAGCTTATAACTATCCTGGTGTTTTTTCTGTGAAATGTCATTTGCATTCTTTGCATATATCGAGAGTATAGATATTATTAATAAACAAGTCCATTTCTACATGATAGCATATAATCTACAATAGTGATGCCTCATTTTTTTATACCATAAAATATTATCGAGAGGGCCATCAAGGCTACTCCATGACGTTTTTATTTTCTAAAGAGGAAATCCCTGACACGAGAGAGGCATTACTGGAAATAAAATCCAGTTTGTTGGATTAAAAAGTTATGTAGAATGGCAGAAAGCTATCTTTCCTTTCCCGAGAGTAAACAAGATGCATATTCAATGGCCACGTTATCATTCACTTTAACCACAGATATGATATGTAAACAAACAAGAAAACAACAACCTCCCTAAGAACAAGGTATGTGGAAGAATGACCGACATTGAAATTTAGATAGATGAAGATTGTCAAATTAAATCAATACAAAATGACGTTACCTTGACATCTCCAAACATGGCCTTGAGGTCATGACTTTTTGTGCCCAGTGCAAAGTGATATAAGACATCCTCGCCCATTCTTTCTATGTTTGGGTTTTTTATTTTTATAGGAGTCCTGCAAATAATATAAATGCCAATATTAATTTAGCAGTATAATACATAACATCTCCATACTTCAACAAGTACAGGGAAATTCAAAGATTGGTCACTTCTGACAAAGAAAGGGAAATCTGATAAATGCCACAGTGATGTCGGTAGGACATCGAAGAGGGCGCCTAGGATCATCTCACGATGGCCGATGAAAAAATAAAATAAATAAAAAGTCCTATTTTCACCGTACAATGCCACCGGCCCTAAGATAATCTTGAGATATGCCTGCGGGACACTTACGGGAGCCTGCCGTGCACTTAAAGGTGATGGATGTTGAGAAGACATCGTGTAAAAAGCCGGCAACCTTTATGTTGCAGCTGAAAGTTCCCGATGACCCAAAATTACCTAAATGTGGCCGATGATCTCCTGTTGCCCCCACGGCACCCTGGCTTGCCGGCGCATTTTGCATAGAGAACCCATCGGCCGGGCATCTTTAGTGAAATTGATGCAAATGTGACTGGGGTATTAGATAGTGAGATAAGCAACTTTAAGCCCTATGCGAGGCATACTACTTACCCATGAGCTGACATTTTGACCATTAGTCTGCAAAACACCTAAATGTCACCCTATCCACGTTGTTTCAAGTCTCATATGCTGGATGTGTTACTGTTCATCTGTGTTGTATCATATCAACATTTTAAATAATTGATATAATTTGCTGGCATCATAATTATGTGTTATTAATTTTTATGACAACAGATTTATAGATGGTACATTTAAGTTGGTTATCTTTTAGAATAACAATATTGAATATAGCTGAAAATTGTCAAAAATCAGTAAATTTAGTCTGAGTGAGGGACAAAGTAATATCATCACCTGGTTACCATAGCAACGCATGCAACTAATTTCTTCTGAAACATTCTATGTGTGGAATATTAAAGTATGGGCCATGTTTGTTTCAAAAGACTATAAAATTGGTATACTCAAGTTGGTTATCATTTAGAATAGCAATATTGAATATAGCCCCAAATCATCAAAATCGGTAAATTTAGTCTGAGTTAGGGACAAGGTATTTTTATCACCTGGTTACCATAGCAATGCATTTGATCTGAACTGTTCAATTTGGGTAACATAAAGGTATGGACCATGTTTATCACAACAGACTAAATAAATGACACATTCAAGTTGTTTTTCATTAAGAATAAAAATGCTGAATATTGCAAAAATCATCAAAAACGGTGAATTCAGTCAGAGTCAGGGACTGGCTATTTTCATCACCCAGTAACCATAGCAACACTTTTGACCCAAACTATTCAATTTGGGTAACATAAAGGTATGGACCATGTTTATCACAACAGACTAAATAAATGACACATTCAAGTTGTTTTTCATTAAGAATAAAAATGCTGAATATTGCAAAAATCATCAAAAACGGTGAATTCAGTCAGAGTCAGGGACTGGCTATTTTCATCACCTAGTAACCATAGCAACACTTTTGACCCAAACTATTCAATTTGGGTAACATAAAGGTATGGACCATGTTTATCACAACAGACTAATTAAATGAAATGTTTAAGTTGTTTTTCATTAAGAATAAGAATGCTGAATATCACGAAAATCATAAAAATTGGTGAATTCAGTCAGAGTCAGGGACTGGCTATTTTCATCACCTGGTTACCATAGCAACACATTTGATCCAAACTAATCAATGTGGGTATCATAAAGGTATGGACCATGTTTATCACAACAGACTATATAAATAAAATATTTAAGTTGTTTTTCATTCAGAATAAGAATGCTGAATATCACGAAAATCATAAAAATTGGTGAATTCAGTCAGAGTCAGGGACTGGCTATTTCATCACCTAGTTAGCATAGCAACACATTTAACCAAACTATTCAATTTGGGTAACATAAAGGTATGGACCATGTTTATCACAACAGACTATATAAATGATATGTTTAAGTTTATTTTCATTAAGAATAAGAATGCTGAATATCACGAAAATCATCAAAATCGGTGAATTCAGTCTGAGTGAGTGACAAGGTAATTGCATCACCTGGTTACCATAGCAACACATTTGATATCAGATATTTTATGTATGTAACATAAGGGCATGACCTGTGCGTATCATTATAGATAACATAGTTTGTTCAATCAATGTCATTATAATGAGTAATTGCAATGCAAAACATTGCCAAAATCATCAAAATTTGGAAAATTGGACTGAATTGAGGACAATGTATTTTGATTACCCGGTTACCATAGCAACATAGTTAATAGAAACTGATTTAGGAATCAGGCATTGAAGAGTAGGTTATGTTAAATAATATGCACCAGTTAGCTAGTACATTCACATTATTTGTCACTGAGATCATGGAGGTCAAATATGTCAAATTTTGATGAAAATGCAGTTTTAGAAAAACAGATGACCTTTGAATGACCTTGACATGACCTTGTTTAGGATCTAGCATTTTTCTTTTTGCTTATATTTATTCATTTTGGCCTATTTTAAAGCTGATTGAAATATTTTAAAAATCAATTTGATTTTGGGGTGTTAATTATGCCTGTAAACTGGCCGCAAAATGACTTGGGACAAACTTACTGTTGTCATGGCAACAGTAATAGCTTGTTACAGGGAGAGTATTTAGAATTGTTAAAATTTTCAAATCTTAATGAAGTGACCTAGGAACCAATTACAGAGTGAAATTATCACAATACCTCTATAGGGAGTAATTTATCTGCAAGATTAGGTCAAATATGGCCAAAAATAAGGTTAGAAAAGTGTCATTTTGAGCCCCAGAGCCTGTTACTAAGGAATTGATGGTTACCATGGTTACGGTCACCTCAGAAGTGAAATATTTCAGATTTGTCTGTTTTTCCCAAACACCTAACCATACACAAATTTTAAAGGAAATCCATTTTTGACCATGTCCGCATTTTTTTGATTTTCTCATGGAGCTGCTATTAATTGTTATAAATAACACATAATGTTTTTAGAATAAGTGTAATATACATGGTTTTTTTCATAGAGATATGCGATAAAGAATCATTGATTGATAATAGGATTATTTATTATATTTCATAATCATTAGTATTGTGATTAGTTTTTATTTTAAAATATGTAATAGGGTTCCAAGTATTATTATAAAATAGGGTTCCAAGTAGTTTTATAAAATAATCACACACACAATTAATGAATGGAAACAAGTAATATCAAACCCCAGCATTTTCTCGGGGTGAACCATCACGAGAAGAATAATAAATATGTTTTCGGTGACACCTCAGCAATCATAACAATTGCAGAAAAAATTCTAATTTTGTAGGAAAAAGACAAAGAGAGCTATGGTATTGCAGACACGGAAACAGACACGGATATGGATATGGACTCAGACATAATGATTGAAACAGTTTTTAATGATATGTTATAATATATATATATATATATATATATATATATATATATATATATATATATATATATATATATATATATATATATATATAATAATATATATATATATATATATATATATATATATATATATATATTATATATATATATATATATATATAATAAATATATAATATATAATATAATACAAATATATATTAAATCATATAATATATATATATATATATATATATATATATATATATATCATATAATATATATATATATATATATATATATATATATAATAAATATATAATATATAATATAATACAAATATATATTAAATCATATAATATATATATATATATATATATATATATATATCATATAATATATATATATATATATATCATATAATATATATATATATATATATATATATATATATATATATATATATATATATATATATATATATATATATATATATATATATATATATATATATATATATATATATATATATATATATATTATATGATTTAATATATATTTGTATTATATTATATATATATATATATATATATATATATATATATATATATATATATATATATATATATATATATATATATATATATATATATATATATATATATATATATATATATATATATATATATATATATATATATATATATATATATATATATATATATTATACATTTATTTTTGTACTTATATTGGAACAAGTTTCCGGAAAATCTTTTACGCATGTTTCAACTAAGAGCTTCCTGATAAACACAGTTTACTTCACATTGGTGAATTAGCTAGATAAGCAATTCCTAAACAAATAAACAACACCTATCACTGTTTACTTGCGTATATTTATCTACCTGTGCTTCATGATAAGATTTTGGAGGCTTGCAAAAGTTCATGTCCATGAAAGAACAGTTTAAATTGTCCTAATTCACAAATTAATAGTACTATTTAAATGACTGGTTCACTACATGATGCATTATATCCTTAATTTGGGTCATTTTAAACATTGCCATACTTTGTGTGAAACAGTTTTATGAATGGACATTATAACATTATCAACATGTATCTAATGAATGATACTATATATTTAATTATGTGCTTGTGCTTGTGTAAAAAAGAATAATTAGATGTCATAAATATCTATTGCCAAATGTTTAAGATTACAGCTCTGACAAAATGCTTGCCTAGTATTTTTTTTTGTAATTTAGCACAAAGATATATAGAAGTGGTTAAATTATTCTACCATTAATAAGAGAAATAGCAGAATGGGCTGTGTTGAATAATTCATATTGGCAAAGCGGGTTTGGGTAATACCAGAGATTAGTGTGCCGTCATAATGAGACTAGTCATGGCAGCTTCCAGTGCCAGCCTGTCGGGGATGTGTCTGCTTTGAAGGTGACCACTCTCGTGTTACCGAGACATAATGACATGGGAGACATAAAAAAACATAAAAAACACAAATTTCATCCTCACCCATCATCTTCGTCAGAGCTTTCGGTGAATAATCTGCCACTTGTGGTGCGGATCCGCCCTGCCAACCAGTCACTCATCTTGTTCAAACTGGAAATGCTCCAAACGTAAACGTGACAATTATTCAGTGGAAATTATCACACAGCCTTGTCTGCCAGTAATGTTATACTATGAATGGGACCGTGCTAGATCTCGAGCTGCTGGTGCAGATTGGCGCCAGACGCAGCAGCCAGATGATGTGAAGCAGACGACACACCAGCCTCTGTTCCAAAAATACCAATACTATAGATTCTATTGATCTTGCCAATGTTATCAAAATAAGGCAGCGGTTTATTCGCTATGTATCCAATGGCTGCACTTCTTTTTTCAAAAAAGTCGTTTGTGATGTGAATCTTTCACATATGAATGGAGTTTAAATGCATATATGTGCGATTATATAACGCGAGATAAGATATTCCTCTTCTTATCTGACATCTGATTGGTTGTAGTAGATGGAGGTGCGGCAAAGGAGATAATCGAGTTTATTTATTGTGACTAACAGTGTAATCAAACATATATCATAAAGCGTTTAGTGACAATTGAGAATTTAACGATCATGACCAGACCAAATGAAAATAACATAAGGGGTGGACCATTATTCATTCAGGGGATTGTGGAAAACCAAACAAATATCGGCGAGACCACCTGGTGGAGGAAGAAATATTGTGTATGCCAACTATTAAAAAAAAGAAATTGAGACTCGCACATCTTCAGGAAAAAAAAACATTCAAAGGGTCAAATTTGATCTAAAAAAATGGAGTTTCAAGCTTTTAGAAATCAATTTCAGAGGGGAAAGGAAACCAACTCGCTTTGCTCTGCACTGCAATAGGTACGATCTACCCTAGACATGTTTGAGCGAGCCAGCAACAAATACAATTCACAACACAAATACAATTCACAACAAATACAATTCACAACATAACCTTAAGGGCAACATTCAACCTGAGAGCAGTACAAACAAATATCTGCCATCTTTTATATATACAAGACGTTCAGCCTGATTAACTTACCTTAAAAATACTTCAAATGCCTGAAAAATGTTTAAATTGGGTAGTTTTAATGCCAAACCATTATGGTAACCAGACAGAGAAAATACTTAGTAGTCAATTCATTAACAATCAGACTATTTATTGATAATCTTAAACTCCTAACAACTGAACAGTGTAGGTTTAGTATCAGGCTCCATCTGTGTGTGCATGGGTCCATCTTTTTTGACATATACTTTCAAGATGTGGCCAATAACCTTGACATTTCACTATTCCTCATCAATTTGACAAGCAACTGGCAGGAGTGTTTGCAGCTGGGGCAGGAGATGAATTTATAGGTTCTAATCAAGAATATGCACTAGGCACACACTTTTGTGTGGGTCTTATTCATATATCAAGTCTTATGCCCCACTCACATTTGTTCCTATATTACAAATTTGTTCCAATTTCCCAAGAGGTGCTCAGACGATAGATATTTTTTGAAAAAATCAGCCATCAACCCAGGGTGCCTGCAGACTGCCCAATGTCACGAAAAATGTGTGGTGTCCAAGCAATATGTGTTCAACGCTAAGGTAGCCGTGCAATGACAGTATGTAATGTGACCACACTCATGTTGTTTCTAATGGTACAATATGGTACCTCAATAAATGAACCCTAGAAATAGTTCAACTTGTATTTACTATAGATTAGTGTAATTAAAGCATTGTATTATTTTCAAATCATACATCCATTAACACACATATAAGTAAAGAAAAAAATGATATGTGTACCATAGGAAAAAAATTGAAAACAAATTTGAGAATGGCCAATTGCCAAAATATTTGAAAGCAAATTTGAGAATGAACATGTGCCGAAAATAAGAAAGAAATTTCCTCCAACCCCACTGAATAAATAAAGGTCCGCCCTTAATGTGTGGATGATATCTGTCATATAATTATATCTGTTATATATTGTTGGTGAACAAGTAAGAAGTATGTTAGAAGAAATGTAAGTCATTTTGGTGTCAAACAATTTAATCATATTGTCTGATCTGGCATAAAAATATGTTTGAATATATACATATATTGACATTTCCAATAGGTTTTTTAATTATGTATCTCCTAACAAGTAAAAGTTGGAACATTGTTTTTTTAAGATTAAGAACAAGAGCATTGACTCTAAGTCCCCTGCACTTTGGACAGTCGCCATGGTAACAAAACCAACCAATCACTGCCATAACCTAATCATGATTGTCATGGCAACAGAAATTGACCAATCACAGCCATTATCTAATCAAATCAGAGGAAGGTCCCCAGTGCATGTGTGCAATATCTAAGGTAAATGTCAAACCGTTGTGGCTGTATCGTGCACACAAGTAATTTACCACAGACGGACGCACAGATGCACAGACGTACGGATGGATGCAGCTCACTTTAATGTCCCCCAAAGTAATTTCATCAACTGGTTACCATAGCAACACATGCAAAACCTTTGATGTGAAACATGGGTTATGTTTATTCCAATAGACTATATAACTGGTACTTTTATGTAAGTTATTATTTATAATAAGAATGGTTAAACTGCCCCAAATCATCAAAAATTCAGTCTGCATGAGGGACAAGGTAAGAGTATTTAGAATTGTTAATATTTTCTGATCTTAATGAACATGATAATTAATAATTGCATTGTACAAATCATCAAAATTCTAAAATTGGAATGAATTGAAAACAAAACATTTTTACAACCTGGTTACCATAGCAACACAGTCAACAGCAATGATTTAGGAATCAGATATTGAAGAGTAGGTTATATTGAACAATTTACACTAGTTATCCAGTACATTCACATATTTGTCATTGAGATCATGGAGGTCAAATATGTATTTCTTAAACGAAAATGCAGTTTTTGAAAAACATATAACCTTTGAATGACCTTGACTAGAACGTAGCACTTTTCTGTTTGCCTCTGTTTATTCATGTTTGATTAACATTGAATGAAGTATTTTAAGAATTTGGTGTGTTCATTTTGCTTGTAACTAGCTACAGAATGGCAACTGTGTTAGACATTTAAAGGAAATCTATTTTTGAACATGTCTGTCCCCCTTTTGACTGTTACCATCCTTTATGAACCTTTTTATGCTGTGAGGGTTCTTGAGGGAGGGGACTATAACTCAGTCAACCCCCTATTTGGATTTTTCGTAGAGCTACTATTAAGAGGCTCTGCCTGTAAAAACCTGCAAAATGTGGCGAAGGGTGTTCACACAGATCAAGATAAGCCATGTGTCATTTGAAAAGGTAGTGTCTAAGATATTTGCCAAAGGATTTTTTTTTGTAACACGGATGGTTCCTTTTTGACAAGCATTGCCGACAGGAACTATCTGTGTTATTCTGTGATCGGTACGATCATGGGAAATGCGTATTTATTTCCTGTGGTTTGTGATTCGGTTTTTTCTGTGGTCATTATTGTTGAAGCAACTGACGCCACTGTGGAGCGTTCATCATGTGCATGCGTATAGACTGGTCCCCGACGGAGTGTCAAGAACATCGTGTTGATACACAGAGGGCGGCACCAGTCTAGCGTATGAATATGTTCATATAACAAGTAAACAAAGATAAAGAAGTGCGTGATGACAAAAAGTTGAAGACGGGAATATCGTCATCGGCCATCGATGTGCGAAATTGTCAATTCACATTGCCTGGAAATGTTATCCGATCGATAGAGCATGAAATTCTGATCGATAATATCCGTTCAAAGTGCCTCAGGGTACAGTACTAGGACCAATACTATTTCTACTCTATATTAATGACATTGGAGAGAAGCTAAAATACTCAAACATAAGGCTCTTTGCTGATGACAGCCTTCTATATAGAAAAGTTGAAAAAGACGATGATGCAGTCAAACTGCAAGAAGACCTCAATATGCTGGAGGAATGGTCAAGAGAGTGGCAAACGGACTTCAATGCTCAGAAATGCTACACCCTGAGCAGCAAGAAAAGAAGCCAAGCTCTTGATACAAGAAAATATACATTAAAGGGGGAGTTCCTAATAATTGGGTTGTACCCCAAACCATGTGTTTTTTTGTCATAAAATCATTCATTTGGTTGCCAGTAGTCATCTCACAAATTTCTAGTGTATCTTGTAAACATTGTGATGATCAAATTTCACTTCAAAGTTTGGATCATGACATATCTCCGAAGTCAGTCCGGAATTTTATTACCCCCTGTCACGTGGGGTGGTGACGTAGAGAGTGTAACATTTTGGGAAAACCCCTAGCCCAGCATCATGGAGTTGGAGGGAGATTTTACAGATAGTGATTGTTCAACAAGTGTTTCTGACATAATACAGGTCCAAAGTTTATGTGGATCATCTGAGGATGAAAGAAGTGGGGTCTGAGGCACCTTCAGGCTGCTTTATTGAGCAGGGTAAAGTTCAGGGATGGCAATTTGACCCCCCACGACAAACAAGACTCGTAGCCGTAGCCGGCAAACGTAGCCGGCAAACGTGATTGAGAAGAGTCTGACAGTGGGGATGATCTTCAACAAATCAAAATAGTATATGTTATGATAGCAGATAGTATGTTATGACACAACATTCCACACTGTGCCAATTAACAATTATGAAAACAAAACATGAATCTTGGCCATGCGATTTAACTTATCTTATTTTTCAGTCATTTGTATGGACCACAAAGTATATACTCAAAGTTTACAATCTTGAAAAGACTTGCATATCACAAACATGTACATATAAAATAATAGTTAAAAGAGGTTTTAAAATTAAGGACCCTTTTCCTTAAATTTGACAATATTTTGGTAAATGTTTTCCTGGGGACAACACATTGAATCACTGAGATATCTACATTCACCTCTCATTTCAGTACCCTGACCTAGTATGCAAGTGTTTCTGACACTGCCACTTGATCATGGTATCAGTAATGGAGACTTGTCCAGAACTTCTTTCCTCTGTTTTGTGGATTGTGAAATGACCTCTGTTCAGCTAATCTAATCATCACTAGGTTTGGGATGTGGTCTAATAAGAATTACAGTTCATTTTAGCCTAAGGAACCTCTGGTAGTCATTGTTTCAGGCCCAACTGTTACCATATTCTGACTCAAGAACAAAACGGTCTCTTCATAGATAACCCTGGCTGTGTTTCAATCCTGCATATTTTGTGTATTTCAAACTTTTGTTGCCACAATTTTTGGGGAATTGAAAACATTGATCCCTTGTCAATTACTTTTGTTGCAAATATTTATAACACACAATTCCCCTGACAATTAGAGCAGCTTATTTTGAGTACATGTTGAGGGTCCAGCTTCACCCACCATTGTGAGACCCAGTTTCCCGGGATAAGGAGTTACACCCGTGACGTATAATCTCCGAAGTTTTATTACCCTCCCGAACCCGACCTTTCTTTCCAGGACAGCCTGCTGCCACAACAAAGATCCACTTTGTAAATAAACAGTTGGCCAGATTAATGAAGGATGTGTGTGATATGATATCTTATTACCATATATTTCATTGCATGTTAAAAGAAAATAAGGTTAGATTATTAGGAACTCCCCCTTTAAATGGTCACATCTTGCAACATGTTGAACATCATCCCTACCTTGGAGTTGAGCTCCAAACAAATATGAAATGGGATGAACATATCAACAACATTGTCTGCAAAGCAAATCAAGTACTGGGATTTGTAAGAAGGAATTTCAATATGTGCCCAGGAAATATCAAAGAGGCTGCCTACAATACACTTGTGCGCCCTCACTTAGAATATGCATCAAGTGTGTGGGACCCTTATCTCAAAAAAGATATAGACCGCATAGAATCAGTTCAAAGACGAGCTGCTCGATTTGTGTCTGGCAACTGGAAGAGAGAAACAGGCACTGTAACAAAAATCCTGGAAGATCTTAAATGGGATTCACTAGCAGGGAGAAGAAGGACGCAGAGGCTGGTTTTATTGTATAAGGCTATTCATGGTGAAATAGCTTTGAAAGGCTTCCAGAACATGTCAAAATGAAATCAGCTCCTACATGGAAAAACCAGGGAAATCGCTATATCGAAATGGCGACAAGCTGTGACCCTTATAAATACAGCTATTTTCCAAGGACATTAACTGACTGGAACAATCTTCCCCCTCATTTAACTACATTGGAACCAGGTAGCTCGGCATCATTCAGGAACTCCCTTGCCAGAGTATAAAGTTTAGCAACAAGTAGCTGGTGTGTACCAGCTGCACCCCTTAGTGCAACCTTGCACTCTTGGCGGGATGCCAATAGGTTTTGCCGAGTAAACTTATAGATGTAGATGTAGATGTTCCTATAACTTGTAAACAAAGATAACGAAGTACGTGATGACAAAATGCTCATCTACAAGTTTTCCGGGTCGGCAAAGCCAATAGGCATCCCGCCGAAATGAAAAACATCGTCATCGCCCATCGATGCACAAAATTATTTTAATTCTTACCCCTAATTTACGTCAAATATGTCACGAAACTGTGTAAAATGCGTAAATGAAACTGTGTAAATTTCTTGGTCGAGTCAAAGAATCTAGATCAGTTGATTCAGGTTCTTTGGTCAAGTCGATTGATTTTCGCTCGCATTTGTTTTGCCTTTAGGGCTAGATGTTCGAGGTTTTGAGTGATTAAGCTGTAAGTCGATGGAGCATACCCCGATTATCGGTCCATGGCAGCCATGTTTTGGCTAAATAATTCTGCTTACACCGTCAGATGTCGCTTTTGTTTGAGAACTGATTTGTGAGTGCGTGGTAGAGTAAGAAGATTTTTGTTGGATTTTGTCTTGGGATTTTGCAAACTTACGCGAGCTTGATTTTTAAAAATCAACACTTGTTGATTTGTTTTGATTCGATATGTTGGCCGCTCCACTTTTGTCTCGCGGGCACTCAAGGCCTACGCAGCGTACGATGTTTGCTGCCCAAGTCGCCATTTTGTTTTCTGCAGATAAATTTTAAAAACAATTTTAAAGTGTACAATATATATACAATTTAAAATATATGGATTTTTTGATAGTTCTAAAGATGTTAAAAATTGTTTCAATATAGTTTCCTTTTTTGTACACACAAAATTTATTCGCCAACCTTGCCCACATATATATATATATATGTTTATTTTAATTTTTGTTTTGTTTATTTTAATTTTGTTCTGTTTGTTGTAATTTTTGTTTTGTTTATTTTAATTTTTGTTCTGTTTGTTGTCAATTTTGGTTTTTTAATTTTTTTTCCTCATTCGTGTTACATGTGGATCACAATTTTTTCTTGTTTAGAAATTGATGGTTGCCATGGTAACATCATTTAAACACCTCAAAGTTAGGGTACCCCTTTTTAACAAAAAACACACGTTTGAAAAATAAAAATCCCTAAATTCTGCAATATTTATTAATGAAATGTTATTGATCTATGACGCATGTATTTATTATATTGAACCAGTCTATAGATTTTCATGTCTATAGATTTTCAAAAAAGGCAAGTTTATGGACATTTTTCTCCCAAGGCCAACTAGATCCAGAAGTCTCACTATTATGCCAACATACAGCAACACATATATTATCAACATCAACAATAAAATTTGCGGGAACTTTTTAATATAATTTTTTTTTAAACCCCGAGGAAAAAAATGAAAAGTCAAATTTGTCATATTTGCTATTTAATAAACAATACAAGTAAAACACAATCACAAGACACCTGAATCACATTGGAAATGAACAAAATCTCACACAATCACACTTGAGGTACTCAATAAATATCAATGAATAGGTTTTGTGATGTACAAGATATGTGAACAGAATCATATAAATTGTTCTATAATTGTGGTTGTTAACACATTATTTCTGCATTTTTGCATGTAATTTTTGTGCAGATTTGCGCCAATGACCTGGACAACAATTTGAAAAAAACATGTTATTTAAGTTTAAATTCTATACAGAAATATTTTACAGGCTTGTAATAACCAATCTAACTTGATTAAATCATACATCTCATTAAATTGTTTATATTTTTGTTTCTTAACATTTGTTCATTGTTCACAAAAATCAGTAAAAATTTGATGCATGACCTTGACTTTGACCTTTGACCTTGAATATGTTTTGCTCAACCAACTGGAGTTTTTGTCAAACATGTTGTGGCCATATTCAAAGGTTTTGTACACAATATATGAATAGCATGTTCTCGGTGTGTATAAGAAATAATACATTGACACCTCCTCATGAATGCCAGATATCTCGGCTAATGCCTTAATATCAGATATTCATTCAGGTGACAGTGTATTATCTCATATATAATTGGTAAAAGAGAGAATGATTATCTGAGGGGATATGCCGATGTCTGTGTGGTTATATGCCGATGTCTGTGGGAACATATGCCGATGTCTGTGGGAACATATGCCGATGTCTGTGGGAACATATGCTGATGTCTGTGATCACGTCACTTGCATATGGTGATTTACTTCATTATCGACAGTGAGATATATACATGATCGCCTACACTTACCATATCAAACACTAAGAAACTAGTAATACCATAAGTAAATAACCGAGAAATCTTCAGTGTCCGGGCATTGATAAAGACTTGCTAAGAGGAGTTAATGACTCAAGGATATGATCTAGCTGAAAATCTTGGGAATTATTTTAAAGATTTATCAATTAGTTGAGAATCTAACATGCTCGGATATGATCTGTGTGCACAAGAGAAGAAATGTTACTATCATTCAAAAAGTTCAATACACATGCACAATGTAAAAAAGAAGTATTACGGCGGCCTGGTGACAATATGTGTCGTTATGGTAACTCAAATATCTGCAGCTCAAGGTACATTTCTACCTTTATATCTTTACTTATTCTAACAGTGTGATTCCAAATACACATATCATAAACGAAAAAGGTCCGCATTCAAAAATAATTTGTCCGTGAAATCTCGTGAATAAACTGTGTGCTCTGCAGCCATTAAATTGCGAAAACGAATGATCCTTCTAAGCTGAGAGCATTTAAGAATAATTTATGTCTTGGCAGAAGAGTGGTCAGAATTTGCTTGATGATAGAAATCGTACTCATCATTGAGTCGTGGATACAATCATTGTCCAAAGACTACTTTAATGTTTGATTTATTTAGGATTGAAAGAAATAAAATATGCCATCATAACATTATTCTACATTTCTATACATCTGTTTTTAATACTCGATCTATTCAGTCGAAAGAGATTATCTAACTTTGTTTTTAGTAATATATGGCTCTATATATTGTTGCTAGGATAATGTATAAATCATTGTTGTTTGATCATGTTTATCAATATATAACTATAATCATTATTTGCTCAAGAACACCATGGACGAGAAAACAGGACAGGACCTATTTCTGCACATACACATGAAGATAATATTGCATGTATTCTTAGATTTGGCATCATTTGGATATCTATAACATCAAAATGCAATAAGTATACAATGCTTTGTTTCCAATGACAAATATATTTGAAATTTAACAAAATAGATGAATGCCTTACAGGGCACATATTCAAGTATATAGAACGAATCCAACAATAGTGTTATCTCTTTTGTGTTCGGACCTCAGAAGATATTGGAACAAGATTTAACTGTTTTTCTCTCATCTTGGATTTACTGCTCCCACGCTCACAATTGATTCTTCCACTTTCCACCAAATGCATTTCTTTCTACATTATGTTTAATGGCAAACAGAGAATTTATCAAACCCAACAGCGTTTGGGGTTTAAAAACTCAGATGAGCATTGCTTATCATTTCCAAACCTCTGAATATATGCCGAAAGTGATACTTGTTACATATAATTAATGCTTATGCCAGCATGTGTCATTTTAAATTTCTTAATTACCTTTCAGATGTAAATTGCTCTTTGTCTGATATAAGTCAGTGTTTAACATTCCACAATGAGTTTGCCTCGTGGTCAGAAGCTGAAGATATTTGCATCTCAGGAGGAGGACATTTGGCATCTGACAAAGACCTGAACCATCACAAAGCACTGGTCAGTGGAATGACCTCTCTTGGCTGGTCTTCTGCTTGGATTGGTTCACAGCAGGATGTGTATGACGATTGGTCCTGGACCGATAGCACAGTGCAACTGGGTAATTGTTTTAATATCAACCCTAGTTCATAATATTATACGCTAGCAAGTTTTGTGTGAAACAAAAACCTTATATATGTCCCTTCATCATCATCATTATATATATCATCACTATATATATCATCATCATCATCATCATCATTATATATATATATATTATTGTACATGTAAATATTCTTGTTCTTATTATTAAAGTATGTTCTCTACATTTGTATGATATAATTGCAACTGATTCCACCAATATATATATATATATATATATATATATATATATATATATATATGCAGAAAGAGATTGTATCAGATATGGGTTTTTTATCAATCTCAGACCTGTCTTGTGGGGCATTGACGTACTGTGAGGCATATATAATACCCCACTGTCAATAGTGCAGCTGCTTAGTCACAGTTACATAAGTAACCTGTACAAGACCTTTTTGAACAATTATGTCTGAGAAACATATTTATACAACCAAGCTATAACTATATAAATCACTGCCATCTAGTGTCACAAGTAGTAATAAGTGCCCTGGTGGTGGATAATGACATTAACGCCATGACATTAACGCCATTGATATGAACGTTAAATTTGTCTGACAAGGTCTGACAAAAATACCTCAAGTACCTCATATCTGTACCAACTTCTGACAAAAATACCTCAAGTACCTCATATCTGTACCAACTTCAGATATGTATGTATATATATATATATATATATATATATATATATATATATATATATATATATATATATATATATATATATATATATATTACTTTGAATAACACATTGCAGTAATCGTTTGAAAACTTTAAATGCTTAACTTCAGGTTCATACAGTGCATGGGCAACAGGTCAACCTATCACCACAAATGGCAGATATTGTGCTGTGATGGCAGTGGAAAACAACTTGGCCTGGCAAGCAGTGTCATGTGGATATCTTGCTTCCATAATATGCGATCTGGGTAAGGCATCACTACTGAACAGTATCACTACTGATCTATTTACAAAATAATATACTTATAAAAATACAGTCTTTGTATCAGCAATCATAAAAGATCGTATACATTCATCGACATTTCAGGGTCTAATATCACATCTTGTGATGCCAACGACAGAAATGAAAGGATAGAGTTTTACTGGAGGGACCATTGCTATATTGTGCAGAAGTCACTAGTGAACTGGCATTCGGCTAGGGAGATGTGTCATCTTCTGGGAGGTAACATGGCCTCTGTGACGGATTTAGGTCTCCATGATAAAATCAAAAGTATGGCAAGAGATTTGATATTTAACGAACAGAATATCATTAGTAGTATATGGATTGGATTGCAAAAATCAAAATGGATCTGGATCGATGGTAAGATATGAAACGGTTTTTAGGTTCTCGGAAAACAAACAATGACAGCATGGTTTTATTAATAAATAATTCAAAATAAACAATGGTGGCTATAAATTTTTATAATCTCATTTTTCAAAATGAGATATAATATCTCTCTTTTGATTGTATTATTCATATATTGGCAACAATTGCAGGAATAGAGATGAAGCAAAGCTTCTGGAGTATTGGTGAGCCTCATGGACCTGGGCTATGTCTCTGTATCAATAAGGGTCTGGATCATAATGGTGACCTTAGGAACCTATGGAAATCTCAGGCCTGTACCGAACGTAAACAATTCATATGTCAAATAGGTAAACACAAATGATTATAATTTTATATTATATAATTGTAGTGATTAGGATTATTTTAAGTACTCTTCTCTGTTTATTACAAACTGACACCATTAATTTTTTTCAGGTTCAACTTCACCATCTGTCATAACAACAGAAGATACCAGTGTTGTAGAGCAGTCAGCAACCACTAAGAGCCAGAAAGCTTCAGAGTGGACCACATTTACAGAGGCATCAACTGAGGCATCAACTGAGGCACTGAACGAATCAACGACAGAAACAATAATCATTCCAACACTTTCTGATATTCAGTCAATTATCAATCTAACAGCTATCCTGGATACTGAAGTGACATCAACCAATAAAGTGACATCAACTAATGAATTGACGTCAAGAAATGATGTGACACCAACCAAAGAAATGACAGTAACCAATGAAGTGACACCAACCAATGAAGTGACATTAACAAATGAAGTGACACCAACCAATGAAGTGACACTAACAAATCAAGTGACATCAATCAATGAAGTGACACCAACCAATGAAATGACACTAACAAATAAAGTGACACTAACAAATGAAGTGACACTAACAAATGAAGTAACACTAACAAATGAAGTGACACCAACTGACACATTGCCACCAGATACCTCTTCAAGGGTCGTTTCTAAAAAAACTTCGACCTCAAATATTTTCACTGTAGACAATGAACATATTAATGATCTTGACACGACAGAAATGATACCATTCTCACTGCTCAATACAGAGGTACACTCGGATAATGATGACAAACATTACACCAGCACAGTTCCAGATACCTTAGATTTGTCTAGTGTGACTAGTGACAGCTACACATCTGATCCTCCCAATGTTGGCACTACTCCAAATATGGGTTCAGCAAAGCTCCATTACGCTGGTAAGTCCTCTCATTAGTATTACTAATTGATACCATCTGATGAAATGACAACAACCAATTAAGTGACACCGTCCATTGATCAGTAATAATAACCAATGAAGTGACACAAACCAATAAAGTGACACCAACTAACAACTTGTTTTTCTGTTGAATCCCTTACTAGTAAATCTGATGCATAATGTTTATTTTATCACAGATGATCTAATATTGCTGGTGGCCATAGTTAGCGCTGTGGCTGGGTTACTACTCTTGTTTCTCATAGCTATGCTCGTCAAATGTAACAGAGATATTCAACAAAACAAATTAGACAGAGTCAGGTATGTTATTAATAAATTGAAACAGATAAATTATTGTTGAAATTGTATATATAGTACGTCATATATATATATATATATATATATATATATATATATATATATATATATATATATATATATATATATATATATATATCGCCATCAGTAAAAACAATGGAGCTAATGGAAGCCTCTCTTCGCCTTAAGGGTAAAAAGGTGACTTTTGTAACCATATACAGACCAGAGCCATCTGGTGGAAACAGGTACACTTACTCAGAATTCTATGATGAACTCACTCAACTGATTGCACACTGTGGCTCCTATAATCATGAAGTTATATTCTTGGGTGACTATAATTTTCATGTAAATAAACCAAAAAAACCTGATGTCGTGAAATTCAATGATGTTTTGTCCACATTCGATATGAACCAATTGGTAACTGAACCAACACATCGATTGGGAAATACACTTGATCTGATCATCACTTTCAGAGAGACCAAATTTATTAAGAGTCATACGGTGGGTGAATACATATCTGATCATAAAATGGTTCTCATGGTGCTGGACATGTATCCTCCAAAACCTACTAAAAAAACCATACAATATAGAAATTATAAAAATATTAGTATGGACGCATTAAGGCGCAACATTAAAACAATTATGGCAGATAGCACAGCATGGGAGTCCCTATCGCTAATGGAAATGGTAAAATTCTATGATGAAAAGTTAACAGCCATAATTGATAAATATGCTCCCATCAAGGTTGCCAACGTATCCAAGCGTAAACCTGTGCCATGGATGAATAACCATATCAAACAGGAAAGATCAATAAAAAGAAGATTGGAAAGAAAAATGAAAAAAACTGGATTACAAATTGATAAGGAAATATATAATTCTCACAGAAATAGGTACAATTCTTTATTGAAAACCTCTCAATCCGATTATTTCTCAAATCTAGTAAATGAATACAAGCATGACCCGAAAAAACTATTTAAGGTCATAGATAAGGTCATGCACAAATCAATGGACGTCCCGATGCCATCCTCGAACTGTGATACAGCACTGGCGGAAAAATTCAACAATTACTTCCTTGAAAAAATTGATACAATTTGGAAAAATATTGATGAGCCCCATATAAATGGAAAATCACCATTAGAGGACACCACTAATAACATGCCACCAATATCTAACCAAAACCAACCAGCCCTAGACAGTTTTACACCTCTGACTGAGGATGATGTTCCCAAACTTGTACGGAAGGCGTCCAACAAATCTTGTGAGTTAGACCCAATACCAACATGGCTACTTCATAACTTGATTGATGACCTTCTTCCAATCATCACGGCCATCATAAATAAATCAATCATGGACTCTGAGGTGTCTGAGAAATTAAATTGCAATAATTAAACCTTTATTGAAAAAATTGGGTCTAGAACTCATTGAAAAGAATTATAGACCGGTCTCGAACCTCAGTTATGTCTCGAATTTAACGGAAAGAGCAGTTGCAGATCAATTAATATCATATCTCATAATTAATGACCTAACTGACAAATTTCAATCAGCATACAAAGAATATCACAGCACCGAAACAGCACTACTGAGGGTACAAAATGACATTTTAAGGGACCTAGACCTTAAAAAAATGGTAATTCTACTTTTACTAGACCTATCAGCAGCATTTGATACCATAGACCATCAATTACTGTTTGATAGGCTGGAATCCAGGTATGGAGTGAGAGGTCATGCGCTCTCGTGGATAAAGTCATACTTACAGAATAGACAACAGTGTGTGAAGGTAGGATGCAAAAGGTCCACCACAAGAAAAATTAAGTTTGGGGTCCCTCAGGGATCGGTACTAGGACCAATCCTTTTCACACTGTACATGTCACCCCTGACTGATATTCTAGCAAAATATGACCTGAACTACCACATATACGCAAACGACACCCAGATCTACATACCTGTTGATCACACCTCAAAACAAAATTATGAAATAGGCAAACAAAAATTAGAAAAAATGTGTAAACAATGTCAGAGCCTTCTTAATATCAAATAAAATGAAAACTAATGATGGCAAGACTGAGATGTTAGCCTGCTATGACAGACATAGCATTCCCCTGCCAGGGGATGTCACCACAATCAAGGTAGGGGATTCACCCATATCCCCCTCCTCATCCATAACTGACCTGGGCATCATTTTTGATGAGAAAAGATATGAAGGCCCAAATAAAGAAAATGTGTAAAAAGGGATATTATCATATCAGAAATCTTTCATCAATCAGACAATGTCTAGACGAGGGAACAGCTATAACCCTAGCGCTATGAACAGACTTGTCTGGTATCAGCGCTATACAAATTTTATTATTGTTATTATTATTAACCCTAACTCATGCCTTTGTAACTTCAACCTTGGATTATGGGAACGGCCTACTGGCTGGCCTACCGAAAACTGAAATTAGAAAACTGCAATACCTACAAAATTCAGCAGCCAGGGTTTTAGGAAGGATAAGAAAATTTGATCATATATCAGAGAAATTAAGGGAATTACACTGGCTACCAATACACGCCAGAATAAAATTCAAAATCATTCTGACTGTGTGGAAGGCAATGAACGGTAAGGCACCGTCTTACATAAAGGACCTCTTACCAGTTAAAACAGGTGAAAGGCACCTGGGCATATTAAGGCGAATCAAATACAACCTCCCGCAAAAAACCCTTCACATGTTATACAATGCAATTGTGCTACCCTTATTTGATTATGGTGATGTAGTGTATGGAAATTGCAGTGTAAGTGCTCTGAAGAGACTCCAGATGCTGCAAAACAAGGGGGCACGTTTACTACTAGGCTGTGATTACAGAACTCACACTGCAGACATGCTAAATGATCTTAAATGGATGAATGTAAAGGACAGAGTGGACTTTCATAAAATGTGTCTCATGTACAAATGCAGGAATGATCTTGCACCAAATTATATTACACAGCTATTTGACAATGTTAAAAGCCAACATGAGCATGAAACCAGGAACAGTACACAAAATAATCTTATTCTAGTCAAACCTAAAAATAATCAACTTAAGAGATCTTTTACATATAGTGGTGCTAAAATGTGGAATGAACTGGATCCTGTAACAAGAGAATCATCTAGTCTGAATGCTTTTAAGACATCATACCTCAAGGCACGTTTTAGTCATTGAGTGCAGTTTTTATCAGTTTTTAACTTATTGTTATTTAATTTTACTTGTGTGTTTTGTATATACATCTGTGTGTCCTTGATACATGTTTATTTGTCTGGACCATATTGAAAATCAATGTTTAAATATGTTGAATATGCTATCCAGGTAAAATAAAGGTATCTTATCTTATCTTATCTTAACCTACGATCTAACAATGGAACTTACCTCTTGTTCCTCACACCCACCTGAGGACGATTGGTGATAGGGCATTCTCGGCTGTGGGTCCTAAGTTATGGAATGACCTCCCCACTGACCTCATGACTTGCATTTCAGCTGACCACTTCAAGAGTAAGCTGAAAACCCATCTCTTCAAAACACATGTTTTGAGGGAAGCGCTATGAACAGATTTATCTGGTATTCAGCGCTATATAAATTTCATTATTATTACAGTGCATTCTCCCATCAATTCGTCAACAGTGTGACGAGCATGTACTGCCTAATCACGTCAATAGTTGACGTACTGGGAGGTCAAGTCTTATTAATTAAAGGACTAAAGAAAAAAAGTTCATTAAAAAACGTGACCAGACATTACATGATATATAGCCTACTACGATGGGGGCCTACGATGACCACTTATCATTTGTATGCACGACCTAGGCATGTTAATTCCCCACTTGCTGCCAAGGGGGAGCTCTTCTTTTATTCTCCAAGTGACCACCAGGGTTCGTATGCCTGCACCTGCGCAATGTGACGACTCACAGCACGTCTCATATGGACGTGCCTGCCCATTTGACCCTCGTCATATGCATGGAGAATATGTTGATTATTATTATTATTATTATTATTATTATTATTATTATTATTATTATTATTATTATTATTATTATTATTATTATTATTATTATTATCATCATCATCATCATCATCATCATCATCATCATCATCATCATCATCATCATCATCATCATCATCATCATCATTATTATTATATTATATATATAGTATTAACATTTAGTTTACTGTTTCCAGAAGGCGAAGTTCAGTTTTGACTGGCATTATGGCTTTCAGCCCAAACAATGCCTTAAGGTCTGAGAAAAAGAAAACAGCTCTACAAAGGTCATCTCCAACCAAAGAAAATGAAATTGTGTTGAGTTCCACCGGAAACCATAATGTTAATCGGGTTTCGTTTGGGCATCAGTCCATATCGTCCAAAAACAAGCCAAGAATTAAACATGTTACCTTCTTTGACCTGGACAGTAAACTGTCTGGGATGAATGATATCAATATTATAAATAGCATGTGCGGCAGGGCTGAATATAACTGTGACAATGGATCTGTTATGGACAGTAATGATGACGATTTACCAGACACATTACCAGGGGACCGTAGTACTATCCTGGGAGACCAAGATATAGATGTTCTTGGTGGTCTACCAGAGAAACACTGCATCACTCTAGACGAACTTGATATCCACAATGTAGAAGATCACCATGTAGCTTGTAAAACATAACATCAAACCAATAATAGTAAATAGGATGAGCGTGATATTAATATATTAGATGGATTAGTCCAACGCTATGTGCAAGTCTCATTATTGTACATGTATATGTATACACCATTGTAATCAAAATATTTACATTAGACTAGATATTTACAATAGACAAGATTATATATTTTTTCCAGTAAACAATTATTATTTATCTATTGTTCATGTTACACATTATTAGGATGTATCTTAATTAACACACATCTCGCATTGATTATGTCGGATAATTCAACAGTTCTCTTATCCATCATCATTATCCAATAATTACTTTCTATTTCTATTTAAACATATAACATGGAATGATTGAATCTTGTTTCATTCCGATAACCTTGCATGAGATGGAAATGTTAGTCATCTTATCATTACTCTTCACACATCTATTCTCTGAAGGTGAGATATTAATATCATATTAGAATGAATACAATAATGATAAATATACTACTCTCATGTATAACGATACAAAATATGCAAGGTCATACTAACATCACTAACTTTTCACTTTGATTTAGATTTGTTTCACGAATTATCATCCGCTAAAAAAAGCCCCAAAACAATTCTCGCCTCATTCCAGAGTTCGATTTATATTAGACTCCATTACATAGTTTGCCTAATTATGCATATGATAGATTTGAGAGGTTTAGTTGTCATCTCTATTAACCATCACGGTTTGGTTTTCCTCTCTCTCTCTCTCAAAATAGGTTTTGGTGACATTGGAACAATACACACCTCTTACAACGCAGGCACAGGGATAGAAAACGTGGCCATTCTAATATGCCATGGGATACATGGTACTGTTTTATGGTGCCTGAACGGCAAACAATTGCCACATACAGCCAAATATGTATTCACTCAGTTCACAGCGACACAGAATACAGACACAGAATACCCCCGTCTTGTGATTAAAATTTATCTAAAAACGACACTGGCAACTATGCTTGCAGCAAAACGGAATGTTATGAAAACAACAATTATTTTCTACAAGTGAGATGTAAGTAGATTATTTCTTTCAGAGGCATTTGACATTTTCAACAATCGCTTCATTAAAAAAATCTAATACAACCGATAAAACCGTTTAACGCAGTATAAGATATAATAGGCGCACCTATATGACCTTCAAAGTTCCAGTTTAAGATATATTGCCTTGTCCTTGAACTCTTTACATTACATATTTAACATATATCAAACATATACACATGTAAACAAAAGTATATGTAAAAAACATAGGTTTTTATTGACCAATGAAAATAAATAGATGTGTGTATATCAATTCATGGAGGTGGGTTTTCTTCATATATTTCTATATAACAACATAACATCTTAATAAGTGTAGTTTTTTTCCCTGCAAATCCCGCAATCAGACAAGCCGTCCGCCCCTGTGATAAAACCTCATTCCCAGGAAGTGTCAATAAGTACAGAGCTGAATATTGTATGTGAAGTAGAGGATCTGGGATTCCCCCCAGTTAGTTCATACAGGTGGTCAAGGGGGAGCAGCGTTTTGCCAGGAGATATCGGGAGCACGTTGCACAGGAAGCAGTTGACAAGCAATGATGTGGGGTCCTATACATGTATAGCGGAGAGCGGCATGACGGAGGTGTGGAGTGTCAACTCCGCCTCCGTCTACCTTGCTGGCGACGTCCCGAAACCAGTTAAAATTATGGGAACTCATTTGTTAAATGAGGTTGAGTGGAAAAGCCATGCGAGCAATCCTTTAAGATGCCGAATGTTGGCCACATCCAGTTTTAATAATGGCTCATAAGACCCTCAATAATAAAAAAGGAGTTATAAGATGCCCAGATCTGGTGGGAGTTTCTGAAGAGGAGATGGTCGATGAGCTGAAAGACCACTATATTGTTCAATGTAAACAGATTTATATGAAAAAGGATGGTGCAAAAGTTGTGATCAATACATTTATTCTGACATTTGAAGCAGCGCAGCTTCCAACATCTATTAAAGTTGGATATTTAAACGTCCGTGTAATTATTCCAAACCCTCTGCGCTGCTTCAAGTGACAGAGGTATGGACATGGATCTGATCAATGCAAAGGGAATATAACCTACCCAAAATGTACAGGCCAGCATAGTGGAGAAGAATGTGTAGAAATTTTAGCCATATCAAAAAATCCTATGCTACCACCTTAAAAACAAAGGAGACAAAATCTATAGCAATCCAGACAAATTACCCAGTAACAAATGTCCCAGTAACAACTCAACCGACAGCAACATCCACTAAACCCTCTTCACAAACTCCCTCTACATCACCCAATATTACCGTAATGTTATATTGTTTAATGTTATATTACAATTATAAGAGCGCTGGTACGTTCCAAAGTTGATTACAGATGTATGATATATGGATCAGCACGTCCATCTTATATTAAAATGCTTGATCCTGTACAAAATCAAGGTTTAAGACTTTGACTTGGTGCATTTCGTACATCGCCTGCAGATAGCTTGGCAGTTGAGGCAGATGAACTGCCTCTTGATTTAAGAAGAGAAAAGCTTGCCCTTCAGTATGCTGTAAAAATGCTGCTTGTCCAGACAATCCTGCATATGATACCATATTTTGTACAAATTATGTTGATCTTTTTGAAAATAAACCTAACACAATACCAACTTTTGGAATTCGCATCAAAGAATCTCTACAATCTTTAAATATAAATCCAAATCAAATAGCTAATTTTCAATATCCAGAAACACCTCCATGGACCTATGCAACTTTAAATATTAATGTAGCCATGTCAGAATCAAAGAAATACTCAACAGATCTATCCCTTTATATAAATAGATATAAAGAAATTAAATCTATTTAAATAAATGCCCAATAAATATGCTTATTCCATATAAAGAGTTTGAGAAACACATTAATGTTTTTTATGCATTCTTAATGGCAATTACACTGGGACCAAAACATTTTTAATTAATTACATGAAATCAAATCTATTCTTCGTCAAGCTAAAGGTGCTTGTAGGAAGTGATGAGAAGAGTCTGTTTTAAGAATAGGACATAGTCGTTTGACACATTGCTATCTTCTGAAAGGCGAAGATCAGCCTCAGTGTATTGGTTGTCAAAGAGAGTTGACTGTTAAACATAGTTTAATTGAGTGTATCGATTTTGATAATATACAAACTCATTATTTTGATGTGCAAGATATACATGTTATCTGATACTGCAGATACGTCTGTGATAGTATCGTTTTTAAACCAAATAGGACTCTATAACCAATTTTAAGGGTGGAGCTCTTGTTTACTTAGGTCATTGAGCTAATTATCAAGAACCACAGAACATCAAATGGTATTTAAGTCTTTTAATAATTTATACATATTTATTTTATACATAACTGATATCTTGAAAAATTATTTTGTTAAAATCCTGTGCTGTAGGGATTGTTTATATATTATATTGTTACACATTATTATCCTGTCAAATTTTTTATTTGTTTACCATTTTTAGGCACTAAATGACCTCAGTAGTTGATGTGCCTCTAAGCAACCATTCATTCATTCATTCATTCATTATCAGCAATTGCTGTATTCAGGTGAATCCCATATGCAGGGCTTGGTATATAGAACATATTCTCCCATATGATATCTGCTACATTGAAATCCCTGTTAATAGTATATTAGGGGTATTTGTGTCAGACTGGGGAATCTTTCCAGTCATGGACATAATATATATTTCTATCTGTTAGCCTATAGTGACATTCTATGAAGAGTGGATTCATTCCAGCTATGCTAGGTTTTCTCCATACACACTCAGTTTTTTTACTCTCCTCCTTAGGGACTGACAGCCACCTTTTGTGGATACCGATCAATACCCCACCACCCTCCTTGCATCTGTCCCTATATCCTAATCAGGGATGGATGACACAGTCCGTAATAGTGTGGTCAATGTGGGATTCAATTATGCGTAATATATCAGGGCAAGTATGCTCAGTCATTAGTTCCAGTGGCTCCAGTTCCTTTTTGATTGAGTTGAGGCCTCTGCTGTTCACTGTCATAACTGTAAGCTTTTGAATTCATCACACTGCATGGCTCTGTGATTGTTGGCAACTGGTCGTTCACACACTCCACAGGGAAATTGAGAAGTCCCTGTGTGTGGGTGAACATCACCACATGATAGTAACAGAGATATGTAGCACATAGTTATTGCGTCTTTTCTACATAAATTTTGTTTCCCATATATGATGCTGGCTTTGTGTGTGGCAGTGCCCAGTATTGGGCTTCTTTGAATCATATATTGCTTCTGTATCAAGCCGTTATTCAACAGGGATACAGTGCTTCCAGATCTGTTGGGGATATTGCCAGAATTTCCTGCATGAGATATGCTTGCTATCAAGATTCAAGCAAGACAGTTAAGAGTTGATTTTATTTGATGTTTTGGGTACATATTGCATAATATGCATTTGTACTCAAAGCAGTAAACATTACAGTGAGGTAATAATAGCTTATTACAGTGAGGTAATAATAACCAGTCCAAGGACGAATAGATCACTAGTAATAGTAGCCTATCAAGGGGGTGAATGGAAGGGATAGTCTATGAATGAACAGCAATGGTCCAAAATCTTGGGATGTGCGAATATATGAGCGAGAGGAGTGTTTTAGGCATGTAATTTGTCAGTTTTTGAACTAATAAGCAAGAGCCTGGAAATGTCGTTAGCCTATTTTGGTTGGACAAGGATTGTCTAATTTTTTCGAAATTGCATTCACAAAACATAAAAAAGCAGTTTTTAATTCATCAAAGAAAATTCTATTCATAAAATGAGAAAGAGTTTCACAACATTTCCATGTGCCGCAAAATTTGTGGTGTATGATTTGTACATTGTTGTAAATATTTTATTTTCCGATCTCACTATTTCTAAAAAATGTTTTGCTAACAATATTTTAATTTGGCATGATGAGCACTCATTAGATGAAAAATAATTGATATATGAAGATAAAAGCATTCATGAAATCACAGAGGTCACATGCAATTTTACAGAGGGTTGGGGTATGCTTAAATGATATGTGGCAAAGAAACTGTGACAGAAGCATGCTATTGATTTCACTACAATCAACCAAAATACACTAACCATGGTTATTGTGTTTTGCTGAAAGTGCCAAATACTGCATGTACTCTTTTGACCACCAGGTGGCCACATGGAAAAACATTAATCGACAAACAGAGATCTGTAAACCAAATTTACAGCCCCGTAGATACTGTTTTCGTAAGCAGTAGTTTGCACTGGATCACTGGTCAGCTAAGCAAAGTGTGTTGACAAAGTATCCAATGGATGATTTGGATTTTAGTTGAAGACTCATCCACTTTCAAATGGCACAGACGTTTATGTAAGGGAAATATGATGGGTAAAAACATTTTATCGCAAAATTTGGGGATATATTATGCAAGAAAAGAGTGCTTGAAAACGTCATTTCATGAATGCTTTCAAGAAAACAACTATTCTCATCAATGTTCACTGGCCAATGTTCAGATTTCACCTGACTAAGTTGTGATTTAATGTCTGACTATGTTGCGAGCACATGGGATTGACTTGATAATGATCCAGTAATGTTGTGAGCACCCAGAAAAGCGTGAACTGTATAATTAGATTAGTTTAGGGGGCCAAAAATTACCCTTACCTTAATTCTTTTCAACAAGTTATCGGCAACAAGCTTATCTTTAATAAGGCATGCAGCAAGACCGATGGGAATAATGAGGAAAGATGATCACGTAACTTGCAAACTGATAGAATTACATTGGCTTCCAAATTAAGCTAAGATAGATTTCAAAATAGCTCTACTGACATGGAAGGTACAAAATGGTTGTGTGCCTGAGTATCTATCTTTATTATAAGAACCTAAATCTGGGCCAAAATCACTCGGATCAATTGCCAAGAATAAATATATTGCACCTAGAACCAGTATGAAGGTGTATGGTAATAGGGCTTTTGAGGTATGTGCACCAATATTGTGGAATGCCCTGCCCCTGGAAATGAAAACATGCAAATCATTAAACAGCTTTGCGTTTAAACTAAAGATGCTTTGGAAACATTACCTGCAAAAGCGTCATGAACAGACTTGCCTCTCTTTAATGTTGACTTAATTATTGCTGTCATATTTTAGTTACAACAAATAAAACTATTGGTTATTCAAGATTTCATATTTGTTTACTATTTATGATCAGTGTTATGCATAATATTGTTTGCTGCTAATTATATCTGAAGTAAAATACAAACTAGATGTAATGTCCTAATGCTGTGATGTGTCTTATGCTGTGCTCCTCTTTGGAATTCATACCTCATTTATAAATACAAAATTTATTTGGATCTGTTCTTGATTTTCATTTATATTCCCAAAGTGTGTTTTAATATGATAATTTGTATTTAAAGGACAAGCATATGGCCTTCTACCTACAAATGATTCACAAGATATTAACCTGGAAGAAGAATCTTGAGAAAATGTAGCAGATAAAAAGGAAACAGATAGGGGTACTTAACTTGTAAACCTTGATTAAATATAATTATAATAAATAGATAAAGAGTTGCGAAATGACTACGTTTTTTTATTATTTCTTTCCAGTTGAGTTGCCTCCTGATTACCAAATGCTAATAGGAGAAATCAAGGAAATACTTAAAACTGAATACCAAAGAAAACTAAATTGGATGAAACCCTTGTTATCAAGTAATGTTTATGGGTGGGAAAAATTTTATACAAGAATGAAACAGATTGCCAAAGGGACTATTAAAAAAATTCTTATTTTAAATGCAAACAATACAGGAACATCTACACTTTAAATTATGTTATGAATGGGCAAATAACCCTGATGATGAGAATTTAAACTACAAGATTCTGTATAGATTTAACATCCCAGATGACATTTTTGATTTGAAAAAAGAACCAGTAGAATATTTATTAGATGTTGATCATGTGAAACAAATGGATTTCAAAGTGCGAACTGGATTGAAAAAGTATATATGCGAAAACAGCAAACAAGTGTGTTTCATTTTGAATAGGGTAGGAACATCAACAAACAATGATAGACTGCAAAAATTATTGGAATATTTTAAAGATTTTAATGTTATATTAGCTGTTCAACATATGCATGAATCACAGGATACCAATGCATCATATGCTGAAATTGTACAATTAGGAAAGTTGGATGAACAAATTCAGAAGCAGTATATTGATGAATATTTGGGGACGCACTAAGCTAAATCAAACAGAATTAAAAATTTGCTTTTCAGTGGAGGACATGATCACATTGTTGGTGAATTCCTCTTAGATCTAGATAGGTTGTTACTCACCTGCTTTCTGTTGGACAGAACACTAGTGCAAGAACGTACTGGGCTAATAAAGAAAGATCACTATGAAAATGTCCAACCAACTGAAAAGATAAAACATAGTCCTGATGATGGTGGAAATCTACCAACATTTTTCCTTGATGAAAAAAATGTGCTTAGTTCACAGACCAAAATTGTGGAAAGAACTGTAGTAGAAATTTTGAAATGCAATTCAATAGTAGATTCTGAAATTAAATCACTGAAGAACATAATTGGTGATAAAAAGCAAGAGGTGACAAAACTGTTTAGAGATATTATATCTGACCAACATGGGGAAGGAGGAAGTTCAGCCTGCATGTATGATATCCAGAAGTACACTTTATGGATCATTCCAAGATATACAGGATATTATGTGGGCATACTGTGCAGAAATCAAGCCCGGAGAACTCCCAGACGGGTATTCAGCACAAAGAGGAATGTATCTATGTGGTCTATCAGATAAAAATGCTCCCTTTATTCTTGGAAATATACTGAAGCAATCAAATGGATTGATAAACCAACAGTGGATGTGGTGTCTGCAAGAATCAGGTCTATCAACAAAGAATGAACTGATTAAACTCCTGAGAAATATAAGTAATCTCTGCCTTGACATACAATGTCAAAATACATGGGGAATATCTGAACTATACTACTTATTTTTGGAAATATTCAAAGATGATGTCCTCAATGATAAAAGCTTTGAAACATTGGCATATATAAATTTGGATATCAACTCAACATATCTATTAACTTCTCCAGAAGAATTATCAAAACATGAGGCTGGTGTTTTGAAAGAAGCAATAGATTTTGCTGATGCAAAATAAAAGGTATCACACCATTATTGATGACACTCTGGACAATTCTAAAAGCAAGAGCTTGTCTGGAATGGTTTTCATACAAATTGAATACTAGTGATCAATTTCCAGCAAAAGTTCAAACTTCAGGATCCTTTCCACCTGAAATACTTAAATTCATTTTCATTACAGTAGAATGTTTATTTGTTAAAATCAGTATTCCTGATATCAAGTCAGAGGTAGAAAAAGAAAAGAACAAACAGGAATTACCTCTACATGATGGAGGATATTGCATCCAACTTCCAGGCACTGTGAGATGTGCTCACCTTAATATAACATTGGCAATACTACAGAGAAGCTAAGATGGCATAAATCTCAATCTTCAAATATTAGGGGACTTGTCTTTTCCGGAAAGCTAAGAGACAAAACAAGAATAATTGCAGGAACAGGCAAATTAAAAGGCCTTAGAGGAAGACCAAACGCTTGCCTTAAGTGGAGGTAGAGCTTTATTCAAATAAAGCGATACAAGTAACACTAGAACACACTCTAGAACACACACTAGAACACACACTAGAACACACACTAGAACACACACTAGAACACACTTAATCATTACTAAATTACTAATCATATAATCTTAATCCAGAACTAATTACCACTAATCAACCCAGTACATAGTATATATAATGTTCAGATATCTAAGACCGACCCCACTAGCACAGTTGGTAGAGTGTAGGATCTGTGCCTTTGTTGGTTAAATAAGTGGAGGACGGGAGGTGGTGGGTTCGACTCCCACTGTCGGCAGTGTTACTTTCACACTGGGTAAAAGGCTCGAAAGTCGACCTGATATGGCCATTGTTGCTGAAAGGGTCGTAAAAACACCATTTCACAATTTTTTTTTTTCAGATATCTAAGCATACTATAATGGGGGTCCCCGTCCATTATTATTTTATCAGAAAATAAGTGGTGGTTACCTGACGAGGATGGTTGATTCTCCAGATGTTGGCGGGTGCCTGGGTTGCCTGGAGAAGCTTGAGGTTGAGCCCTGGAATATCCCTGGGGATTGGGGGCGCCCTGGGACTGGCTCATGGCTGCCTGCGTAGTTATTACAGCTTGAAGTTGTACCTGCATAGTGGCCATCTGATCCCTCATGGCGGCGATTGTGGCAGCTTGGACCTCTTGTATGGAAGGTAGTGCAGGTGGTGCAGGTGTGTATGTAGGTGCTGATGTGGCTAGCGGCGAGCTGGCCGCTTGGTCCCCCGTGGCCGACTGGCGGTACATCGGGTGGATCTCCCCCTCCATCCTGGTTGACTCCCTCTCACCGGCCTCGGGAGATGAGGGGAGCTTTTCAGGATGCTCAGGGGCGAGGTCGAGGTCTATGGTTTGCTGGGCCTCTACGATCCACAGAGGCTGGTCTATACACTTCTTCTTCCCATATGGACCTCGGTGTCCGATGACTGGGCGGCCATGGTGTGTACAGGTTTTTTGTGTCATGATTTGGTCTGTCGGGGCGACTCCCGACCGGGGACCAACTGTCGGGGTGACTCCCGACCGGTACTGACTGTCGGGGTGACTCCCGACCGGTAATCAGACAGGTGAATACATAAAAGTTCAAACGTTCATAAAAAAGTTCATACCTGGTAGGTTAAAAGGCGTGGTGACGGCTAAAAGCGTGAAAGTTAAAATCCATATCAATAAAAACCTTATCCATAAAATCCATAAAATTGTCCATAGTAAAATTCACAGGAAAAGTCTTAGCGATTATCACAGGTTAAGGTGTACCATCACACGTCTACACTTCATGAAGACACAAACCAGACTGACCAGACGCGGTGGAAAGGCGGGAACCTGGAGGTGACACCCCGAGCCAACTCCTACCCGCATGCCCTCATGGCAGGGCATGGTGGGGGGTGGCAGCCCCAGGCTTCCTCTAACTCCGGTTAAACTACCTCTAACCTCCACTTAGATGCCTTTCTCTTCAAGGTGGTGGCTTTGCCATGGGAGTGAGAGATTTAATAAAGAAAATGAATAAGTTAAGAGTGCGTATCATAAGCATGTCTAAGGAAAAAGCTTTCCAAATTAAAACTGTTCAAGACTTAATTAAATCAAAAATAGATGTTGTTAGGTGAGTTTGAAAAAAATGAAATGAAAACTGACCATATTTTGAAGTGTGGAAAGGAATATTTTCCTTCAATTGTTACTGCTCCTGAACAAGCTGGTGTCAATAAAAGATCAAGGTCTGTAGACCTCAATGACATTGTTCTGATGTCATTCATTAAGGAGTGCAAAGAGCATGACAATAAACATGATGGACAGCAAAGCAAGACTACGAGAATTAACAGACTGGTCATATTGATCATGTCCATTGTGAATGGGATAAAGCTGTCTAACCAACCTTTAAATGTGTTTCTGTGTTATAGGGACAAGGGCCTAGAAGAAAAGCTTCAAGAGAAAGGAATGACAGTTGAAAATGTATGTGATTAGGCATGTGAAGATCACTTGATAAAAGTAACTTAATTAGAGTATGAATATAAACACATCTTAGTAAATGTTAAGGGTACAATTTTCAACTGAAAACCTTTTTAAAAATAAGAATTGTCAGATCTTTAATGCTTTTAGGTTAAGATAAATATTCAGGTTATGTTCAACAAAAATGTCCAGGCATCAATTTACCATATCATTATCCACATCATAATCTTTCACAGTTCTTTCACAGTCTTTCACAGTTTTTTCATGACTTAGTTGACCTCTCAAATTGGCTTTATTATAACCTATTCCTATTGCCTCAACACTTTCAACGAATAATCTCCATATCAATATCTCATTTGAGTTTTGTGCAGAGCCTACTCTTACCTTCTTAACCTCACAGATAAGGGCAACATTGATTACAGTACATAAGGTTAAATAAAATTAGGGGCATATGGGAATTACCTTTACCTACTTAATAACATTAGACATCCTTTTAGACATCCTGCTAATATACAGAAAGCTATCATGCTACAGCATAGCAACCTTTTGACCTGTTCATAAATTAGCCAATGAGTGACCAATTAGATCAAATGCCCAGATGCTGCTTATGAAGGAATGTTCTTTACTGGATGAAGCAATTATTTAAGCATGTTAATTCATATATTGTTATTGGCTCCATTGTTCATCACTTGAGCAAGGTACCATGCAAGGTATGTTCATCCTTGAGGTTTTTAATTTGTGCCCTTGTGAGAATAGTGTACAGACAGTTAGAAAGCACACCTTAAAATTATTGCTCAACTTGTGGAAGATTCCAGGCACCCTCTATATGAATCCTTTTAAATAACAACACCAAGAAAAATATATCTTATATGAATGGAATATACCAAAAGTAGTTGAGAAGAGAAGACATTAAAAAAATTTCCATCGTTGACCCTTTAGCTCAACCCTCTTCAAGATCCCCGGGTCCCAAAAGATGTCAACACCAGGAAAACATCTCTCATATGAAACAATTATTGTACGAAAAAACGTAAAAAATAAAAATATTTTTCATATGTCCCAATGTTTGTATATAAAATAGGAAATATTTTCAAATATATATATATAATTGTTTGACACTTTAGTTCACCCCCTGAAAAATCATGAAGGTACTAGTGATCAAGGTGTGAAGGTACTAGATCAAGATATGATGGTACTAGATCAAGGTATGAAGGTACTAGATCAAGGTATGAAGGTACTAGATCAAGGTATGAAGGTACTAGATCACCCAATAGATAAATCCCTATAAACAGTTGGAGGCTGTTATAATACGCCTGGAAACAGGCATGGTTGGTGAGGCAAGTAAAAAAAACTAGATAGCTGGATACAAATATTTGATAGCTGAAATGCAAAAATTGATAGCTCGATACAAATATTAGATAGCTAAATGCAAAGATTGTAGCTGGTCCAGATGAAGTGGCTGGGTTTGTAAATTATCTTGAGCAGTGAGGTCACCGGGGAAGTATAATAGGCCACAATTGGATATGTGAGAACTTTGTTACTTATTCACTATTAACAGTTCATTATTCAGATTTTGTTTCTTTCTAAATTTATAGTAGGCCACGGGCCGTGGCGCAGTTGGTTAGAGTGCCAGCTTATAGCACCAGTTCCTCTGTGGTGATTCAAAGGTCGTGGGTTCGAACCCCGGCCGTGCCGAGATTGAGCTCATAATACAATTTCCCATATGAGCTGAGGCCTGTGCCTAAAGGGTTAACCCGTTGTCCTTGTAAATCTGTGACCGGGTGGGTTGTCATGTCAAGGACCTGCGACATGACAATTCATCTCTCATATGAAACAAACTAGAGAGCTATATTTGCTACAAGTCTCATCACGAAATGACTGAAATAATGTTGAAAGTGATGTAAAACCCCAAACAAACAAACAATCTAAATTTATAGTAGGCGATGTCAACATGTCAGATTTCAAAAATTATCTTCCAAATATCACTGTACTGGATTTTGTGCCATTTTATATGAAAGGAAATCATAATAATTATAAAAACCAAAATATTATTAAACAAGGGGGGAAAACGCTTTATAAATAACTATGTGGGTTGAGGAGGGTCCCATGATGTTATTTATATAGCGTTTTTCCCCCTGGTGACCTTTGAATTGACCTGCACCAGTTATTTTTCACTTGGAATATTATAATTCTATTTATTTAATATTTAAAATCTAAATGTTTTGAGTGGTGCCATCTTGGTACCGTCAATTGCGCCGAGGAAACACTTTATAAATAACATCATGGGACCCCTCTCAACTCACACACAAAATTTGGGGACCTTTGAATTGACCTGCGCCAGTTATTTTTCACTTAGAATATTATGATTCATTTGATTTAATTATAAAAATCTTAAAAGTTGTGAGTGGTGCCATCTTGGTACCATCAATTGCGCCGGGGTTATAAATAACATCGTGCTTTATAAATAACATCATGGGACCCCCTCAACCCGCATGCAAAGTTTGGTAACTTTTGAATTGACCTTCACTTGTTTTTCCCACTTGGTTTGATAATATTCTGATTTTTATAATTATTATGATTTCCTTTTATATGATATACAACACGGTGATATTTGGAAGACAATCTGACATATTGACATTGCATACTATGAATTTAGAAAAAAATCTGAATAAAGAACTGTGAATAGTGAATAAGTAAGTTCACACACATCACAATCGGCCAATTTCAAGACATCTTATGGTTCGCTGGGTACTTTAGGTTCCAACATAAGTGTTCTTCACAGACTGATCTACATACAGTGTGGTCTATATAGCTGATCCATATACACTGTGTTCGTCATGGCTACATCTATCTACAATATGTCCTACACAGCCTGATGCCCAAACAGTAGCCTGAACCACATTCTCCACAAAGCCTGATTCATATGCACTACATAGCCTGATCCTCACACACTGTGTTCTTCATTGCCTCATCAATATACCCTGAGTTCTATATAATTTGGTTTCTATACAGCCTGATCGGCATACTTAGCCACATCTAATGACGTCTTCTACTTGTTTTGGACTTGTGCCCCCTGGCATGTGTGATAAGCTCCTGATAGCACAGGTTTTTGGTTTCCATATCTCACAGTCCACTGCAGTCTATGTTTACTATGTTGCCTATCCAATATGTGAGGGACCAGAAGGGGAAACATATTAATTGTCCTATTTCATCAATACAATTCAGTGACAATTGCTTCTATATTACTACAACATTTATTACCTGCTATTTTAAGTCACATATATTTATATTTCTGATTTTAAATGAAGATGTTATGGAAAATAAGGTGTTAACTAGTGGGATAATTATCCCCTATCAGTTCCGCGACAATGAACTGGGATCACTGTTGGATCACACATTGAAAACAGCAAATAACTCCCTGAATTTTCGGTTATCACTTAGGAATAAAGTACATTGATAGGACATATTCCATCAATGATTGTCATTCCACACTTAATTCATCTGATTCTCAAAACTAATATCTGCACCATATATGGATGCAACAAAGGTAAGAACAATTTATCTCACATTTTCTTTTCATAATGAATGTAATATTTAATATTCAAGTCATTTAACATGCCCCATATATAATTATTCATGGCAATTGATTGAGCTAATCACACAATGTAATGACAACTTATTATTGGTTTGTATAAAACGTAATTATTATAAAGATGTAAAGTGTCGATTATCAATCTTCTATGTTTTGATTACATGTCCTTTTTATTACGAAATTCTGAATATAAAGCTTAGTTCCATTTGGATTGAATGAAAAATATGCAATTTCAATGAGAGAGGATGATTCAAAACAAGACTGATTTAAACGACCCTTTTGATTAAGATTTGCAAATAACATGGGTGGGAGATCTTTAAATGGTGCTGGACTAAAAATCTGAACTAATCTGTACATTTCACACTATTCCGGACACTCACAGCAAAGCCGGAGCATAATCACATCAAATCCGAACACTCATAACATAGTCGGAGCATAATCACGTCAATTCCGGACACTCATAACATAGTCGGAGCATAATCACATCACATCAGTTCCGGACACTCATAACATAGCCGGAGCATAAGCACGTCACAATAATATTGGACTTTGCGTGTTGAAATGGATACAATTAATATCAAAACATTACTTTGATAAGAATGGTAGCCTCAAAGAAAAATATTGACACTATTCACAGTCTATATCTGTAATCATCTACCTTGGCAGTAAACATGTTTTCCCGAAGTGATACGGGAAACCAATGTAAACATTGATCCTATTTATATCTCATTCTGTTTGAACAGATTTCATAACAGACATCAAAGCAATTATTTTAAATCAGCTTAATTTAAGTTTTTCTGTAACAAAAATAATAACTTTGGTGACAAGGACATTAATTAATTATGTTGGCGATGGTAAGCAAATTGTAAAATGAGATAATTCTATGTCATTTGACAGATTGATAGGATTGATATGGACAAATTCTCCCATCAAATCTCAAAAAGAGGGGATATTTTTATTGCGATTATTTAATTTGATGTTTGACTTCTTTCAAAATTTAGCAAATAACTACATAACTATTTAATTTGATGTTTGACGTCTTTCAAATTGTAGCAAATAACTACATATCCACTAGGGATATTGAGAAAAGCTTAAATAAAAGGATATATACCCTCCTGAAAAGATATCTTTTTTAAATAAAAAAAAACATTTTTTGAAAGGATATATTGCTTTCCAAAGGTGTGTCATCGTTTAATGATTTCTATTTCTTTTGAAATATTTGGAGCAGAGAAATGGCCCTTTTCCTTTGAGAGTTTCCATATATTGTTAATATAAAGAATGAGAGGTGTGCCACTGTCCAACCATTTCTGTGGCACTCATGTGGGGCTAGACGTATTTAGCAGACAGTTTTGATTTGGAAATTTTATCTGCAACGCTTGTTGCCTGGGTTATTTAGAAAAAATATATCCAAACGTGAATTCTGTTTCGATTATATTCGGACATCCTGAAGATGTTTTGATCCAAAGAGTGACGTTGAAAGGTGTATCATTAAAATTTAACAGTGCCCAACCAAAACTACCATGTCATTCTGACATTGTCTCATTTCTTTATATATGTTTTTATCTTGTCTGTACCATGTTTTGATCGAAAGTTATATCAGTTTAAATATTCTCTCCTTTGTCAGAAGTATTATCCAAAATTCAGTCTTGATAAGATTGTGATGTTATTGATATAGATATTGCTCACAGTGCAACACATTGACCGTAAGGATAAGTAGTGTCTAAAGTATCACGTTCAAATTATAAAGTTTCACGTTTTTATAAAATCACTTACATTTATAGAATCACAATAATATTACTTTTTGTTGTATGCAAATATTGTTGCTAAGCATGGAATACGAAAAATAAATGTATTGCAAAGCCCCGTTGTGATATCACAAACAATCCCCAAGATGAAAACATGTTTGGTAGTATGAATCAATATGCCCCATTGTGATATCACAAACAATCCCCAAGATGAAAACATGTTTGGTAGTATGAATCAATATACCCCATTGTGATATCACAAACAATCCCCAAGATGAAAACATGTTTGGTAGTATGAATCAATATGCCCCATTGTGATATCACAAACAATCCCCAAGATGAAAACATGTTTGGTAGTATGAATCAATATGCCCCATTGTGATATCACAAACAATCCCCAAGATGAAAACATGTTTGGTAGTATGAATCAATATGTTCCCACTTTATCAAATGAAATATTGTCCACCATGTTGATGTTATTAATTGATGCCCACATGTCTAGATTTCTCTTCAGTTATGCAATTTCGAACTGGGGCACATTTTAATTCCCGTTAAGTCTTCGTCATTCCTTATGCTAATATACTTATGTATGTAACGGACGAACTAGTTGAATTCTTGAGAATTTGAATTTGGCAGTTTTTGACATTGAAATCTATGTCTAACATATAATTTTAAGTGCCCCACTCTAATGCTTTTGTGTGAATAGGGAAATGCAAGGCTATATTAAATAAAAGGTAAAACAGACAAAATATATTTTACATAGAAATGAAAGACAAAAGATAGACCAAATATTGTTTGATTTATATGTCCCCAAACACAACTCATGTTTTACATACAGAGGTCTTCAAAAGACTTGTAAAAAGCATGTTTATAATAGATGCACCATATTCATTTTTATAAGTTGAACAAAGACTCTTACAGCCTGTTTCACATTTGGAAAGCACAGGTTTTAGGTGCTGTATGTCTATTCTGTACACAACATGGATGTTTTACACCTCATTGGCAACTATGATGCCATCTTTAAAGGACTTGGCATAAAATACATATGAGTAATAGGGTTGGTCCATGAATGAAGTATTTTATTATTTATTCATATAATGCATATCAACTGTTATATAGTTATAATAATAGCTATATTGTCCTGTCTATTACCATCAAGCTTATGCCTGAGTAATAGATATGTTGAAAGCACATTCATGGCAAAGGTGCATGTGTGGTGATATGGAAGGCGAGCCTGGTATTAAGAGCTAGGGACCGGGTATGGGGGTGGGAAACACTGGGTGTCAAGAGTTAAAGATCAGATATGGGGAGAAGAAAGACATTGCATCAAGAGTTAATAACTAGGTATTGATAAAAGAGATAATTAATAGTGAGGGATCAGAAGTGGAGATAAGGAAGACAGGGTATATGCACGAAGAACATGGCAAGCTTGGTTAATATATAGACTTGATTAACTGTTAAGCTCGTGCAGGTCTGACATGGTCGATCCTGTCAACACCATAGTCTAGGATAAATATAATGATGCATTCTTTTTATTTTACATCTCATTTGCTTTATAATTTACAAGCAATTCGGTTTGAATCATTCATCTACCAAAGTGTATCATCAGTTTAAATTATACATTTATCCAAAGTGGTTACAGGAAGGAAACTTTCATAAATATAGATAAGCATTTAAAACGTCATTGATATGAATACATGTATGATTCAAAATGCATGTTTGAAACTATAAAAAAGACTTCTGATTTCAAATGCCAGGTGATTGACAGTTGATGGATATATGTGTAAAAAACATCTGTTCATCGATTAATCAAAAATTAACATTTAAAGAGGAAAGGTAACTTTGAAAACTCTAATGGAAAATGGTAGCAAGGATAATACCATTGGTAGTCATCTCCCGTAACTTTTTCTGTACAGAATTTATATTGATTTCATTTGCATGGTTATATGATATTATGGGAACATTGGCTTGACATGTGTATTGGCGTTCCCAGATCTTTCTTGAAATCTCCTAAGATTCTCATGAGATATATCTCTTGACAGATCTCCAGAAAAATGTGGAACTTCAAAATAATCTCATTATTACTTTTTTCTTACATTTCATGGGTGAATTTTCCTGTATTATATCATACTGTCTTGGATTCAAATTGTTTAATTAAATTGTTTAAAGTGTGAGGTTTTAGGATAGAATTTGCCGTCAAAACATTACCAAACCATAAAAATATTATCCATAGAAAAATAAACTAAATGTTTAAAGAGGTTGAATTATCACTTTATCATTTATATCAACCCTAGTTCATGACATTATACGCTAAGTAAAGCAAGTGAATTAGATAACCTTGATACTTTTATTAAGATCATATATATATATATATATATATATATATATATATATATATATATATATATATATATATATATATATATATATATATATATATATTTATATATATTTCGTTAGTACAGACGGATTAATATAATTGAAAGATTTTATAGTATCGTAATGTTATCATGATTTAAACATAACATGAGATTGACAAGGTTGACTGACAGTAAACAGCCTTCTTGCGAGGGGTTATTTTATATTTCAAGATGATTTGGTTTGACATCTCATAATCTATTATAGTTCTCTTAATGAAAGCAAGTCAAATAAAATATTATCAATTAATGTGTTAAAGTTACTTACCGATGCTGTAGTTTTGTATCAACAATTCAACCCCTGTGCGATGAGAGCTTCAAATGAAATGGAAAACTTGTGAAAGACTTCGTTTTCTGCACATGCAATCAGAGAAGCAGTATACGCTTGTTCATTTGAAAAAGTTGGGCCACACACACATATATATATTTGGCCAAACAAAGACGTGACCTAATGAGGTCACGCACAGACCTAATGAGACCTAATGAGGTCACGCACAGACCTAATGAGACCTAATGAGGTCACGCACAGACCTAATGAGACCTAATGAGGTCACGCACAGACCTAATGAGACCTAATGAGGTCACGCACAGACCTAATGAGACCTAATGAGGTCACGCACAGACCTAATGAGACCTAATGAGGTCACGCACAGCCAGTCCGTGGCATTTTCCGGGCAGCTGTTTTGTGACATTATTTGCAGATACATGACCAAGTAGATATTTAGCTCTTACTAATAATTATTGTTCCACGTCAATAATGGAAGTCCATAACAGAAAATATTGTGATTTATCTCTCTTTATAGGAGATTTGTTTTCGCAGTTAAACACTGTTTGAAGTGTGTTTGCCTGGGCACAATGGTACATTTTCTTGGTTGATAATTATATAATGTTTTCTGTGTTTTTAAGTGGGAAGGAAAGGATGAGGACATAATAAACTTTTGAGCATTTTGGTGGTGGAAAGTAATGATTTTTTTTCACTTTTTTGTCAATGATCACTGATTGAGTTGGCAGCAGAATAATGAAACAGGGAGGTAATTATATGACAGAACAACTCCAAATTCATGAATTCACATTTTCAAGCATGTTTCCTGACATGATATCAATGTTTAATTCCTTAACTTCATGATCAATCGATATAACCCATCATATTACCCCAACATAAATGGCTGTGGTATCTGAAAGTAGACAAGTCTTCTGCTAAAGTCTAAAACAATTCATTAAGTATTTTCTGCTTGTCTCACACCTTAACAAATCACAACAGTGGTCACATGCTTTTACGCATGTTTGAAGTGTGTTTGCCTGGGCACAATGGTACATTTTCTTGGTTGATAATTATATAATGTTTTCTGTGTTTTTAAGTGGGAAGGAAAGGATGAGGACATAATAAACTTTTGAGCATTTTGGTGGTGGAAAGTAATGATTTTTTTTCACTTTTTTGTCAATGATCACTGATTGAGTTGGCAGCAGAATAATGAAACAGGGAGGTAATTATATGACAGAACAACTCCAAATTCATGAATTCACATTTTCAAGCATGTTTCCTGACATGATATCAATGTTTAATTCCTTAACTTCATGATCAATCGATATAACCCATCATATTACCCCAACATAAATGGCTGTGGTATCTGAAAGTAGACAAGTCTTCTGCTAAAGTCTAAAACAATTCATTAAGTATTTTCTGCTTGTCTCACACCTTAACAAATCACAACAGTGGTCACATGCTTTTACGCATAGTACAGACAATTTCGAAAAAAAAAACAATAATCCTGGCTGGTGTATTTAGGCTGATTTCAGGGAGATATCTTGTTTGGGAGATATCAGTTTCATTAACGCATACCATTTAATCATCCCCCAAATCTCTGTAATATTGTCTGTGACCTCCGTGATTGCATGGAAGCTTTTATATGTCCAAGTTATTATGTAAAGAATTTCTCCTTCTCTGAAAGCAAAACAAGTTTCCATTCCACAACCATACACGTTTTCATTTATATTTCATATGTTTAGAAGTAATATAGGATGGGTCTCAAATTATGGATGGAGGAGGGCAATATTGGACATAAAGTAGTATACACTAGGCTCTCCGAAATGAGGTTTCTTTATAGTAATGTCATAACATCAAAGAAATATCTGAAATTAATCTATATGTAATAAATTTATATATAATACTCTTTGACTTATGAATTTGTCATTATGATTTTATGTTTCCCTTGATGGTTGGAGATGCCGGGATACACAGGACCAAAGACAGGGCCAATAAAATTTGAACTTCAGGGTGATTTTAACTTTTTCTTTTCCTGGCTCTTAGTAAATATAATGCACATACTGAACCAATATTTGAAACACTTTGCTTGTTAAGAGTTACTGATATTCTGAAGTTACAAGAACTTAAATTCTATTATGAATTTAAACATGGTAGCCCACCTAGTTACCAGCAACAGATGCCTTTAACAATAATTTAGAAACTCACAACTATAATACCAGAAATCATTTGCAAGACATGAATATGCAAAGAGAAGTGTGAGATTTGATCTGCCACAAATTATTAATGATGCACCATCTCATATCCTAGATAAAGTAGCAACACACAGCCTAAGTGGTTTCTCATGGTATATTAAGCAGTCAATGATACGATCATACAAAGAAATTTGCACCACAGAAAATTGCTACATATGCTCAAGAAATTGAGTCGTTAATTGCATTGATCAGACATTTATCTCTGCCACCAGTCTAATCTGTTTCAAATGAAAAAATGTTATATTATACGGTATAAGGACATTCCCCACCCGGACATTCCCCACACAGACATTCCCCACCTGGACATTCCCCACCTAGGACATTCCCCACCCGGACATTCCCCACCCAGACATTTCCCACCCACCATCATTCCCACCCCATATACCATTTGATACACCCCCTCCCACCACTATCACTTCCTTGGGCCCCCCTCCCTAACCATGCAGCTAGTTGTTGTTTGTTGCTATTAATTGTCCCTGTGGACCTTTATTCAATTTAATTAAGTTTAATTGCAAAATGAAATATCAATTTTATTATAAGTTATAAGATACAAATAGATTAACTTGGGTGGGAAATGTCCGGGTGGGGAATGTCCGGGAGGGGAATGTCCGGGTGGGGGAATGTCCTAGGTGGGGATTGTCCTAGGTGGGGATTGTCCGGGTGGGGATTGTCCGGGTGGGGAATATCCGGGTGGGGAATGTCCTGGAACCATATTATACAATCTGCCTATTGATAATTACAATATGATATGATATGCACCTTTGCACCCACAACCTTTCAAGATGGGAAGGGGGTGGGCATTCATTCATTTATTCATTGTGAGGTAATTAATTAAATTTTCATTAAAACATAATTTTGAATTATTTTGTCATTGTAACATAATTTACTTTTTGTAACAGTATTATTAATTGAAATCTAGCTTATTCATTGTAACAATGTATTCACTGTAACAATTAATTCATTGTACACCTGATTTATATGATCATTTTATACAACTGTCTAATTCATAACTATTACTTTTTTACTATCTTGTACAAACCCTTACGTATGACAAAATTGAACATCATCCTAAGAGTATGTATACATACAATTATACATACAACATTGAACTGTAAATCTTTCTCTGGGTGGCTGGCTCCCATGATAGCGACCCATAGCGGTCTATGTGAGTCTCCCTGCCCTGGACATACAGCATAGAATATACATTTGTATATATTGACTATATGTTAGGTCAAATAAATGATGTTTGAGTTTGAGTTTGAGTTTGAGTTTGAGTTTGAGTTTGAGTTTGAGTTTGAGTTTGAGTTTGAGTTTGAGTTTGAGTTTGAGTTTGAGTTTGAGTTTGAGTTTGAGTTTGAGTTTGAGTTTGAGTTTGAGTTTGAGTTTGAGTTTGAGTTTGAGTTTGAGTTTGAGTTTGAGTTTGAGTTTGAGTCTGGCAAAAATAGTTCAATCGGTAACGTTCGCCTTCTATCAAGTGCCATGAAAAGACGATAGAAAAAACTATTACCACCTCTTAGCCTGCTATCTCTCAAAAGACTATCGCTATAGAAAGAGGATGGATCATAAAGACCACCAGTGTCTTCACTCTCAATCTGCAAAAGCAGTTCAATGAGCATAAATGATATAATGCAGGGTGGTTAATTCAGATAGGGTCTCATAGACAATCAGTTATCGGCACCTGATATCTCCAAATTTTGTATCCAATATTTTTAAACTTCGATTAAATCCCACAGGGCTTCAATTATGTCCACAATACTTATTCAGTGTTTAAAATATGTAATGAACACCTTAAACATTTTTTCCAGAAATGTTTTTATGCAGGCATGACTGCAAAGAATAGAAATGTTTTTTTATGCAGGCATCACTGTATAGGATCAATCTTTGTGAACAATGTACTCATTTCCTTATCTAATTTATAGCTCGTATGTAGCTAACTTCGATTAAAAATGACAATTAGGGCTTTAAAAAAGTGTCATGAACGTTGCGAAGTTGTTATAAGATCTTAGTTTCTGAACCTGATTTATTGACTTTATCAAGTTTGAGTTTGAGTTTGAGTTTGAGTTTGAGTTTGAGTTTGAGTTTGAGTTTGAGTCTGGCAAAAATAGTTCAATCGGTAACGTTCGCCTTCTATCAAGTGCCATGAAAAGACGATAGAAAAAACTATTACCACCTCTTAGCCTGCTATCTCTCAAAAGACTATCGCTATAGAAAGAGGATGGATCATAAAGACCACCAGTGTCTTCACTCTCAATCTGCAAAAGCAGTTCAATGAGCATAAATGATATAATGCAGGGTGGTTAATTCAGATAGGGTCTCATAGACAATCAGTTATCGGCACCTGATATCTCCAAATTTTGTATCCAATATTTTTAAACTTCGATTAAATCCCACAGGGCTTCAATTATGTCCACAATACTTATTCAGTGTTTAAAATATGTAATGAACACCTTAAACATTTTTTCCAGAAATGTTTTTATGCAGGCATGACTGCAAAGAATAGAAATGTTTTTTTATGCAGGCATCACTGTATAGGATCAATCTTTGTGAACAATGTACTCATTTCCTTATCTAATTTATAGCTCGTATGTAGCTAACTTCGATTAAAAATGACAATTAGGGCTTTAAAAAAGTGTCATGAACGTTGCGAAGTTGTTATAAGATCTTAGTTTCTGAACCTGATTTATTGACTTTATCAAAATAGTGACATAATATCTTCCAAACACATGAACTGTGATCCAATCATGAAATATTGAAGAAGCGGACAAGTATTGGTCTATTTGTACACTTCACTGGATATCAAATTAAAAAAATAATTCAAAAGATTGGGTCGTGGGTCATCCTTAGTCATTAGACATGATAACCAAACAAACAACTTTGATAACCAGTTGATACTGGAAGGCCCACTGCAGCGAGAATTAATACAAGTTAACTTCTGGCAAAAAGAATGCCTCGTGCATGTGTAATGAATTACTAGTATATGATTGGGTATTTATAAAACCCACGATCCACAGTTACACTGCCTCACAAGCCGATATCAAATTGCTTATCTAATGCAAACACAAATTTACAGGGGTAACAGGTGACTTTATTATTTATTATTCAGAAATTGCCGACCACGTGTGATGACTGAGCAGTGTATCTTGTATATTACTCATAATGTGTGTAGAAAGGAGGGATAAATCTTAAGGGGAGATTTATGTCCCTAGTGTGAATCGGGGATATCATATCTATTTATCAATTAACATCCGATCTATCAAGGGCTATTTACCTTTCATTTATCAAGGGCCATTTACCTCATACACATAAACTCGACGTGCTAGGAACAAAACTCAATGTGAACTGAGCAAAACGCCTTCTTTTACATTTTAGAAACTATCCGTGGGCAATTAGCCTTTAAATATATTATTCATAGGAGTACAATACTTTGGATAGAGAGGCATTATCATTGTGATTATCAAATCAAGTTGGAGGAGGGGTGGGGGCATTTTTGTTATATCCTTAGTGTGAATTACTCTCACATCACCGTGCTTATACATACTCAAGTTCTATTTATAATCAAAATAATCTGTCATGGCTAAAACATAATTGAGAAAGATTTAAACAGGGGCAGTAAACATTTAGATGATCCAATTGAAACAGTTCAGGTCCCTAGATTAGGTTCATATATGGTGTAGTAAAAAGCTTATGATGAAATGAATAGTCTGGCGCTACAGCACATTAATACCATTATTTTAAGATTTTATCACCAAGACAGTCTGAAAAGTAAGTTTCAGGTTTATAGTATTGACGTCATTGATGAAAAACTGCAGGATATTAAACATACCACGAGGACAGTAATTTATGCAGGATAGAGATTCAACGGGATGTAGATGAAGTAAAATATTGGTTAAACAGGATAGAAATTGACCAGAATATATAACAGGGTAGATATTATAGAGGGTAGAGGATAACCAGGATAGTTAGAAAAGATTGACTGAGAGTAAGTAGCGTAAACATGATAGAGGACAGTGACGAAATTAAATTTGGGTTAGGTTAAATGGGGAGTTTGTGTGACAGTGATTAAGGTTGAATGAAGAGTATGTGTGATAGTGATTAAGGTTGAATGAAGAGTATGTGTGACAGTGATTAAGGCTGAATGGGGAGTATGTGTGACAGTGATTAAGGTTGAATGAAGAGTATGTGTGATAGTGATTAAGGTTGAATGAAGAGTATGTGTGACAGTGATTAAGGTTGAATGGGGAGTATGTGTGACAGTGATTAAGGTTGAATGGGGAGTATGTGTGACAGTGATTAAGGTTGAATGAAGAGTATGTGTGATAGTGATTAAGGTTGAATGAAGAGTATGTGTGACAGTGATTAAGGTTGAATGAAGAGTATGTGTGACAGTGATTAAGGTTGAATGAAGAGTATGTGTGATAGTGATTAAGGTTGAATGAAGAGTGTGTGTGACAGTGATTAAGGTTGAATGAAGAGTATGTGTGACAGTGATTAAGGTTGAATGAAGAGTATGTGTGATAGTGATTAAGGTTGAATGAAGAGTATGTGTGACAGTGATTAAGGTTGAATGAAGAGTATGTGTGACAGTGATTAAGGTTGAATGAAGAGTATGTGTGATAGTGATTAAGGTTGAATGAAGAGTATGTGTGACAGTGATTAAGGTTGAATGGGGAGTATGTGAGATAATGATTAAGGTTGAATGGGGAGTATGCGTGACAGTGATTAAGGTTGAATGGGGAGTATGTGAGATAATGATTAAGGTTGAATGGGGTGTATGTGTGATTGTGATTAAGGTTGAATGGGGAGTATGTGTGAATAGTGATTAAGGTTGAATGGGGAATATGTGGTATAGCGATTAAGATTAAGGTTGAATGGGGAGTATGTGGTATAGCGATCAATGTTGAATGGGTCTATGTAGTATAGTAATTTAGGTTGGGTTTAGATTGTGGTGGGATCGAAGACAGGCAGGACATTAATTAAAGTTGGCTGGGGAGCATGTGAGATAGATACTTGTATTTATTGTGTTTATTAAATTAGGTGACATACACCCAAAGCTATCGGTTCAGTCTCAAGCACAGAGGTGCAACGTTCTTGAGACTGTATATTTCCAAATGAACCAAAGTTTAGACATTAGCATTGTATTTAAATCCAATGACACAATCGGAGGACACTTCATTTATACATATCTCAATAAGATAGGTCAGCATGACATTAGTTGAGGACTGAGATAAAGTTATAATCTCCCATACCATAATAAATCATTTTATTTTGGTTCTTAAAAGTTCAAATAATAATCTTCCATACCATAATAAATCTTTTTTTTTGTTCTTAAAGTTCATATTGATCAAGCATTTAAAGCATTAATGGAGAGGCATTTAAAATATCATTAAGATAAAAATATAGAACCTGGTCATGAACCACGGTAAAGCATGATATGTTGTTGTTTTTTATAAACAGAATATATATATATATATATATTTGAATATAAATATATATATTTGAATATATATATATATATATATATATATATATATATATATATATATATATATTTGAATATATATATATATATATATATATATATATATATATATATATATATATATATATATATATATATATATATATATATATATATATATATATATATATATATATATATATATATATATATATATATATATATATATATATATGAAATAATGACTTTATTTCTCTCAAAAATAAACGATATATTTGAATGACAATGATACTTATAAGATTGAGTAACACAATTCCTATCTCGATAAATACTCATGTTATGTGTATCATGTTACAGAGTTAACACTGTTATCATAACAGACGTCAGGTTTCCAAACACGTGATATAACTGGTACGACGGAGAGGACTACAATGGAACACGCTTTGTTTATCAAACCAAGGAGAGTAACATCACAAGTAGTGTGAACTAAGTTAAGCACCAATATAAATGTGAAACATCGAGTTCTCTGAGTGATATCAATACAAAGACGATAGAATACATAGCCTGTTGTAATCTTGGTACACGTGACAGAGGACAAGCAATGTCACATGATTATGAGAGGACAAAAATAACACCAAATGATGAAAGAGATGCGAAACATATGCAAAGGATAAACATAAAACGTCCTGATGTGTGTGAAAAAATGTGTCAACTACTTGTGCATGGAGACATGTTTGCTGATTTGCAACTGGCCACACCGTCAGATAAAAGCAGTCATACCAAGAATCGTCAGAACGGTCCACTCACGAATACCTCATTCGATAATACACAAGGTAGTGACAAGAAAGAAAGTGGAGGGAATGGAAGTGACAATCGCGATGGGATTGTCACTGATATAGCGATGATTACAAGATTAGAAGCACTTGGCGGAGATGATGACCGTGATCATGTTGACCCAAAGTTAGACCAGTGTGAGCCAGATAACACGCCAACAATAGCAGCTGTTGACACACATACTTATCACAGGGCACAAGGTGAGGAGTGCAGTCAGGAGCCAATGGTACACACACATGATAACAATGGTGATACCGATGGTGATAACCCGTCAAATATACTACCTTTAGGGGGCACTCAAAACAGTGATAAACATGTCTTAAGTGCAAACCTTGTCATGCCGTGTTCTGACAGTCAGGCACATTTAAACAGAATGGAACCACCGGACAACGATGGTCATGGAACTGAAAGGATGTTGGGCATAAAAGAGGATATTGCTATAAATAATAGCTTTGCACATCATGTTTTCAATGATGATTGCGCTGTGAACACCAGAAACATGAATGACCTTCACAAAGCCATCATAGAGGGAAATATGCGGAGAATGATCCAATGCGCAGAAAAGGGCATTGATCTGGATGGCAGGTTCGAGATGGACCTAGACACAGACGTAGTGTGCATTCTGAACGAGTCCTCCTACCCCGAGGACATAAGAATATCGGCCACTCCCCTCCACGTGGCGGTCACTAAGGGCAACGCAGATATGACCCAGGCCCTGCTTAATGCCGGGTGTAATGCTGACGCGCATGTTGTCATCCTCAGAGAGGCAGAGGAAGGAGTAATTATAGAGACTGAGGACGGAACATCCCTACACATAGCCATACATCTAGGGCACACGGCCATTGTTGAGATACTCCTGCAGCAGGTGAGACATGGTGGCTGTGACGTGAACAGTAAGACAGCCAGCGGGGCTCAGCCTCTTCATCTTGCTATCTGCAATGGGCTGGATGACACAGCAGAGGCATTAATCAGGCTAGGCTGTGACGTCACTACGCATTACCATTGTGACATCATGGGTCGCCGCACCCCTATCCAACTTGCTGCTGATGTCGGCCATGCAAGAACTATAGAGGCCCTCATGAAAACAAGAAAAATCAAAGACGTCAATGAGGCCTGCCCTGATACAGGCAAAAATCCTTTGCATATGGCAATGCAATCAAGAAATGATGAGGCCGCCATTAAACTCCTACAGTATGGTGCTAGGTGGGACAAGGAAGACTTTGACGGTATGAAACCCGTAGACTATGCATCTAAAGACAGTCCAGTGCATGTGTTCTTATTCAAGACAATACTGGAGTCCCATAACAGTGTCACACTCAAAGGAAGGGTGCCAAGAAATCTACAACGTACCCAAACTGACAGTGAAAAACTGAAAATGGTAGGAACAGTGAAGGGAATGTGCTTTATTGTCAACAATAATGAGTTCCAAGATGGTACAAGTAGACAGGGCACTCTCACGGATGAGGGTATGTAAAAACATTTAATGACCTCTAATATACCTTTTGCTTCACACACTAGTAATCAACAAATATACTAGTTCCGATTATTACAGAAGCTAATGAAAACAGAATCAACAGAATGGGGAAAATCATATTATCTAATCATTCCATCTATTTCAGAGAGGATGAGAAAGATGTTTACTGAGTTAGGATTCCTTGTGGTTGTCTTTAGAGACTTGAAGAAGAAACAGATGGAGAATGCATTTACGCTGGCACAGAAGTATGACCACTCTGAGCATGAGTACTTCTTCTGTGTGGTTCTGTCTCATGGCAAGTCTGGCGAGTTTTATGGTGTGGACATGGAACCTATGAAGATGCAAACATTTAGCACTCTCCTCCAGAAGGACCACTGTCCTAGCCTTGCTAAGAAACCAAAGGTCCTCATTGTTCAGGCCTGTCAGGGAACTAGAGATGGTAAATCAATTTCTATTTTCACAAACAAACAATCAAGCAAACAAATATAAACAAGCAAGCATACACACACACTCATGTAAATACACACACATTGTAAGTTATGAATACTTGGAATATCTGTGGGGTGGAGTACAATTTGAGAGAATTAATCAATTCACCGCTAGTCCAGTTCCAGGGGTGGGAGAGCTCTGAACCAATCTGGTCGGTACTCGAAACATATCTGGGCGGTATGACGTCATACCATTGTTCTGAACCAATTCTGAACCAATCTGGGCGGTTCTGTTATGTAAAGACTTTTTTATATCTCATAAAAAGCATCAAAATCATATAATTATTACCACAAAATTTAACAAATTTCGTTACAGTTGAGTGTATAACAGTGTCTTGTTCTCATGATAGTGTAAATATCATGATATATCTATAATGTTTTTACAGTAATATTTGTGCCCCCAAGTCAGGAATTACCCCTTGTTATGCAATCTTAAACTGGGGCACATTCCTGTGTTTAAATGTGACAATAATCTCGTTAAAAATCAATTTCAGATGATCATATACTTATATATGTAACTGATGAGCATGTTATTTTCTTTTAAAAATGGGTGTGATAGTCGATATATAAAAATTTAAGAACACGACTTTTTTATTCTCGCCATTGTCCACCATACAACAATGGTCAAATACCACTCAGATTGGCTGCGATTTAGTGCACAGATTGTTGCGATCGTCCAGAATGAAGTCATTTAGCACCCAGATCAGTTGTGAGTGACCAGAATGACGCGTAGAATGTAGATGTGTTCCGATGGCTCATTTGTTTGTATTTACAACCTTTTCAGCACTGTTTATGCCATTTCGAAGAATGATTGGAGATATTTCTTTGGCATTAAAATGTAGACATGATAACACAAACTACAGCCTTTTCTTGGTCAGTCATGGAATGGGGAATAACTCAATAACACATATCCACCTTACTGGCTGGAATGGGGAATAACCCAATAACACATATCCACCTTACTGGCTGGAATGGGGAATAACTCAATAACACATATCCACCTTACTGGCTGGAATGGGGAATAACCCAATAACACATATCCACCTTACTGGCTGGAATGGGGAATACCTCAATAACACATATCCACCTTACTGGCTGGAATGGGGAATAACTCAATAACACATATCCACCTTACTGGCTGGAATGCGGAATAATTCAATAACACATATCCACCTTACTGGCTGGAATGGGGAATAATTCAATAACACATATCCACCTTACTGGCTGGAATGGGGAATAATTCAATAACACATATCCACCTTACTGGCTGGAATGGGGAATAACTCAATAACACATATCCACCTTACTGGCTGGAATGGGGAATACTTCAATAACACATATCCACCTTACTGGCTGGAATGGGGAATAATTCAATAACACATATCCACCTTACTGGTTGGAATGGGGAATAACTCAATAACACATATCCACCTTTCTGGACAAATCAGCATGGGATACTTTTCCCAATCGGGATTCAAACCCCATGGCATGGGAGACAGACGTCTTACCAACTGAGCCACGCCCCAGCCTCCGATGGCTGAATGGTGGTTTAAAATGTGGCTGCTTTCTCTCTTCTAACGAAACTAACTCTTTGTGGTTATTTTTTGTTTCATTTGAAATCATTTATCAATACTATGAGATCAAAATCATTTTTAACCATAAAACAATCAGGTGATCTGTCGAAAATAAGCATAACATAATTATAATACAACCATTAACAAGTATTGGCTTGTTGACAGTTTGGATACTTATATTCTTTCATCTTAAGACTTTGTTTCTTTGTTTCATTTTACATTCGACATAAATCATCTCAGCTAAGGTTTTTAGCTGCTTGTCAAAATTGTCTTTCAATTTATATGTTGAATAAACCTCTGGACGCTTGCTCATATCTTTCCCACAACTCCTATAGCATCCAGGCGTATTTTAATTATACCAACGCTTGCAGAGATTCTCGACTGATTCAAGGATTACTATTTAAATAATTATTAAAACCACGAATAGCTACATCCCCTCTGAATTGTGCCATATTTGTCTGAATGTTCCTTGCAAAATGGGAAATCATGACCTTAGAATAAACCAATTTGCCATATTTAAAATAACAGAAACTCCAGAGCAATCAGTTTATCATATTTTTATGTTTTCCATATTTTATTTTGGTTCATGCAATGTTTTTATATAAGTCATGTCATTCCGAAGGTTGTATTTGAGAAATAGAACTTAAAGGTGAAACAAATTGGCAAAATTACTATAACGTGGCAATGTCATGCGCAGAGTAGGAATCTTGCCCAATGTAGGAATTATTCCTACATTGTGCAAGACAAAGTAGGAATTGCTACATTGTGGAAATAAGTAGGAATATCTGAGAAATGAATCCAAATGTCAGGAACCTGGATGAGGAGGTTTAGGCTATCTGAACATTGAACTTAATGAATGTTATAATAATACTAATATGAGCATGCACTGATGTTAGTTGTGCGCATAAAAAAATGATTTTATCTGTGCCGGAAGTTGTATATGTACATTTCCGTACATTTTCGCAGTTAGGAAGATAAATGTGTGTGGGCCTGAAAGCATATTAATATGTCAATATTTGAAAACAATAATTTTTTGGTACATTTTTGACTGTCAAAATAAAGTGACAATCAACATTTCCATTTCCAAAGACGTCACATTTCCATTACAAAGTACAATTCAATAAATATTTGTAACCAATGTTCATATCCTTTAATGCCAATAATGTCTATCATTTTTGTAAACATACAAAATTGAATATAAAACTGTTTAACATGGTAATTATATATTGGTTGCATCCAGTCATCGCAGCTATTGATATATCTTAAAATTCTTACTTATTTGCGCAATGTAGGAATTCCTACTTTGGTCAGTTGCACAATGTAGGAATTCCTATTGGGCCACGATTCCTACTGAGTGCAAGACAGTAATATATATTTATGTTGTTCTCTCTCAGACACTGCCGTGGGCACGACAGACAGACCCCTGGAGACAGACGCGTCCCCAGGGTGTGATGAAGACACCAAGTGGTTTCCTACAGAGGAGAACTTTGTCTTCTACTCGTCCACCCTGCCTGGCTATGTTTCATACAGAGACAGTGACGGGTCTACTTTCATTAAGCGATTTGTAAGCCGCATCCAGAGGATAGCATACAATAGCTGTGTTAAATTTAGCGACATAGTGGAAGATGTTAACAGAGATATGGCGGAGAACCCCGAGGAGGTAGGCAGACAGGTCCCCATATACATGACCACTGCAGGAACATTGCACCTTTGTAGGATTCTGGACAAAGAAAATATATCCAATATGTAGTATTAGATATATAGATATATGTAAATTGTTAGTATGCCCAGGAAACAATGAAATAAAGAATCTACAAGAACCAATAAATATTCTTCGAAACTGACAATATGAGAATATTTATTTGAACTAATAATGTAGCATTTTGGTCTTATTCAACTTATAATTGTTGAGTGACCTATGTGTGCTTAAAACAAGCCTAAAGCTTTTTAAATAAACAAAATGTGTATATTTCATTTAATTTGACTGAGCTCTACATCCTTCCCTCACAGAAGAGAAGGAAACCTCAGTGCACGAAAAAGGTTCATAAAGGATGGAAACAGTCAACATTTTATTTTAAAGTAATAATATATTGTGAATGCATTTATCTCTCATATGTATTTATATATGTACCAGTGAATTAATAAAATGTCAAATACAATGAATTTGTTATATTATAAAAGTATATCATGATATTGGGGGTAGGACGTGGCTCAGTGGTGAGCTACCTTTATGTCTCCCGTGCTGGTGGTAGAGATTTAATTTCCAGGAGAGATAGACATCAGGTTATGCTATATGGTTGAGGAGGATAAAATTATGCTGACCTATTTTTCTTTTTGCCGCTGACACAGCTCTACAATCATTTAACAATAAAGGGGCATGAGTTGCACTGTCCTGTCTGCAATATCGCAGTGGAAAAATTCCCATTGACTTCGAGAAGAGTAGGGTATTCAGTCCCGGTGGCGGTCTTCTGGCCTAATATAATATTTTAAAATGTACTGAGAAGGCCATCAATACAAAAATATCTGTACATCATACATCTATTAACCATTTTATTTCAACTCTTTTTGTGTGAGCTCCCAGAAAGATTACTACATGGAAAATATCCATTTTGTCAGAGGAAAAGGACCACAATACCCAGCATGGTTTGGCCTTTTCTCTCCAGCTATCGTTGAGATCATAGTGAGATGCAAATGTGAGTAGGACCATTTCCTTCTTCGACTACTAACACTGTCCACCATTACTTATAGTCGTGGAACCCCGACTGAAAAAACCAGAGTTATGAAGACGTCATATTGCTTTGACCAGCCCAGTCGCAAGGAAACAAATGCCCTTTCTCCTAAACTTATCACTATGGAGTTTGATTGGTGCCAATATACAAACATATAACTATACCGATTTTCACTTCAATTTGTTTTTATAACAGTCTTCTTTGCATGAGGGAAACGGTCATATCCCACCCAGCATATTTTTTGCTGGATGTTCTGGATAAGTCCATTAATTTTCTGGGAGTGTGATTGTTAAGTACACAAGGTGACAGCTCTTTGCACTGTAGAGATCTGCAGCAGCATGAATTCCAATTATATCTAAATTTCATTATTTTCCACAACGATTGAAAACTCGATTTTGGGAAATTTATCATTGTTCATAATTTTATGATAATTTAATAATATATCTATGTTAACCTTGGCGAGAATGATTGAATAAATGTAATCATAGAATACAATATTGCAGTACTACTTTAATTCTGACCATGGAGTATAATGAATGGAGCTGTGACGTAGCTTGTGTGGATGATGTCAAAGGAACCCATTGTTTGGAACAATGGGACAATTTCCCTTTGAACCAATATGTGTTACCGCCAATTTTGCAGCTAATTTGGAGTTTTTATATTTAGAAAAAAATATATATATCATTTCATAATATATAGGTTTTTGGTAATCAAATGGTGAAATTTTGGATGTTTTAACAGGATACGCTTTTCCATACAAGCCCTTAAAGTTGATATGTAGTAAGAGGTTTTTCAATACATACAGAGCCTATATAAAAATTATCTATAGATATAGAAGCACAAGATTTTCACAGTATAAATAGGATATTTTTAAAAATTGTCTTAACTGTTCACGACATATCAATTTTCAAATATTTGGTTCTCCAAAACCCACAAGCCTTTTTGTCAGAATATAAGATTGTTTGGGGGTAAAATGTTGCATCATTGTAAATTCACTTTGCTGGGTGAATGAAAAGAATGATGTATAGAATAGGCCTGCCAATGAATGCGTTGATAATGTGAAATAAATGTGAACGTTGTACAAGCTGACATAAATGTCTAAACTTTTAGGGAAATGAATGCATTTGTATTGAACTCCTGATAAGTTGGGCATTTTAATAGTAGATACAGGGAATGCAGTCAATTGGTTTATTGATAATTTCATGCAAGCAAATCCTGAAAAATTTCAACTTATGATTTTAAAACCATTTTCTGGGTAAAGACCCTCTGCCAGAAAGTGTGGAGATCAATGGCGTATCTATTGTAAGAGAAAATAATGTAAAACTATTAGGTATCACTATTGATGATAAGCTTAAATTTGACATTCAGGTAAACAATATGTGTTCCAGAGCGTCAAAGCAGCTTAATGTGATGTACCGATTTAAGAACATATTTGATAAAAAGGAGAAGCTAATTTATAACACACTCATACTGTCCAGTTTTAATTATTGTCCAATAGTCTGGCATTTCTGTGGCATGACAATGACTCGTAAATTGGAAAAGATCCAAGAAAGAGCACTTAGATTTCTTTTAGATGACTTTAAAAGTGAGTATATTGTACTACTAGATAAAGCAGAAATTGACACTATGCATTTAAGAACAATTAAAGTTATATTAAATGAAGTATTGAAAACATTGAATGATTGGAATCCACCATTTATGAAAGAACTGTTTGATGTAAAAGAGCCAATGCCTGATCTTAGGGACACAAGTACTTTAAAACAGCCACGTTTTAAAAAATTAACCTATGGTAGGAATTCATTTAAATACTATGGGGCACATTTGTGGAATATGTTATCGAATAATGTAAAGAGTAATACTACATGTGTCAGTTTTAGAAGAATGTTAAAAGATTGGGATGGACCCAATTGTTACTCCCCATGTTCTTTTGTACCATGAGGTTTATGTAAATAATGTGTATATAGTTGTATTATTTGTATATAACAATCAATCAATAAATAGCTTTCAGCTAATGTTTTTATGTAGCAAATCCATTTCAAATAAAATTCATCTTATCTTATCTTTTTTGGAAATGACTGACATATGGACATTTCTAAAACATTATAGGAACGTCTACATTTTGAGTAGAGAAATAAAATCCATTTTAGTAGAACATTTCACTTGCGATATGTTTTGGTCAAAATACTGTCTAAGATGAGTCAAAAGTGTCACACAGTTTAATAACATCATATTCTTCAGTAAGTTTCAGCTTATATGGTGTCATAAGACACAATGGTTTGTCAGTAACACACATTGCACCTTTGATCATATGGCAACACAACTCCATTAATTGTACTCCAAGTTCTCGACCTTGCAGGCCACGGGCTGTGGCGCAGTTGGTTTGAGTGCCAGCTTATTAGTACAAGTTCCTCTGTGGTGAACCAGAGGTCGTGGGTTCGATCCCCAGCCATGCTGAGAATGAAATCATGATACAATTCACACACGAGCTCAGGCCCGTGCCTAAAAGGTTTACCAGCTGTCCTTGTAGATATGTGATTCAGAGGTCGTGGGTTCAATCCCCGGCCATGCCTAGAATGAAATCATGATACAATTACACACGAGCTCAGGTCCGTGCCTAGAGGGTAAACCTGTTGTCCTTGTAAATCTCTGACTGGGCGGATTGTCATGTCAAGGACCTGCGACATGACAATTCAGTGAGGCAGCATCTGCTACAAGTCTCATCATGAAATGACTGAAATAATGTTAGAAGTGATGCAAAACCCCAAATAAACAAATAAACTGACCTTGAAGTATAACAAATGGAGTTGACATTGTAGATCTTGCACACAATGCCATAGCAACCTATCATTTAGAACAATGGAATAGTTTCTCTTTCAAGCAATGTGTGTTACCGCCAATAAAAAGGAGCTATTTTGAAATATCATGATGAACAGGTTTTTAGTTTTCTAATGGTGTAATTGTCGATAATTTTTAATTCAATAGGTGTAATCAAATGCAAGCCATTGATTTCAGACATTTGTCCTTGTGACCTTGAAAAGTAGGTGAAGGTCACCATCTTGTCTGGATATTTCACCAGTTGCTTATGTGTGGCAAGTCTCATGAAGCTGCCATCATTTGTTCTAAATATATTACGATGACAAGGATGTTCGCATCAGACATACATACCCACACTAGGAGCACTGCAATACCCTCATTCAACATTGACAGTTGCTAGGCCAACAAAAGTAAATATAGAAAACACTTATGCGACTACTTTCAAAAACTTTCTGTCAATGTTCTACATTTATTCAGTGCTTATCCGAACTTTTTGACTATATCTCAATACTAAATTGTTTTTAAAAAAAAACATTTTTCAAACCTGCACATTTACTTGCAACACCTATCAATACACATTAATTAATCCACTTTACAAACTTATTTGGTCTTCAGAATATTATTTTTTGTAATACAATTAGATTAATAGTCAAATGTTTCCAAGAATGACAATTGTTTCCAAAATTTTTTTTTTTTTTTAATGGAAAAGGAAATTGAAAGCACCATAATCATTATATTAATGCAAGGCTGTCCACAACAATTATGTTCAATGAACTGATTTTTCATCAAATTCTCTGCACAATATAATTAAGATGTTATGATATATTAATTACATTCCCTGAAATTGTCCTGACATCCTGTCATGATGAACAGTTCAAACAAAATCATTTATTAAACATTCTATAATAATATAAGTATGAGTGTGGCTTATTTCGCTTTATATTTTGTTGGAAAAACTGATATAACATACCATATCATTCAATTCATAAAGATCATTTGTAAGTATTTACTATGACATCATTATTGCAATGAAATGCACTCAAATTTACTTTTGCAAATTTTTATTTGCTTTTCAGAAAGCTGCAAAAACAGAATTATTCTTATCTTTTTAGTAAATCACAAACCATATAGAAGGTTTTATCATGGGTTACATCTTACATAATATATACCAGTAAATCTTAAGGAGAAATGAACCAAATATAAAACCTCATCATTGCAAGGCATAATACCTAAAAAGGATCTTTAATCTGCTATAAATAAGCAAGCCTTTCAAATCAATTAATTATCAGTGTTTGTTTGCATTTAAGTGATTTAATGCTCCACTTCCTTTGGAGGGAGACTGGAAATCTTTCTTAAATCGTTCTCAAAATAGACAAAGCCTTGTCATGCCTTTGATAAAACAAACTATGGTAAGGTGCAATAAAGCATTAAAATCAATCAATAAATCTCAACATCACTTATCACATTTTTTGCCATAAAACAGCCATGAAGCTACATGTAGTTTAACTTTCTCTTATCTCAGTGCTTTCTAGCCTAAAAAATTGAACTTGGCTTTCCTGGAGAATGTTGCCGAAATTAAACATTTTAATACTTGTATCTATTATCAAAAAATAAATTTTTGATATAACCATTTTATAAAATCTTGAAAGAATTTGGTAAGACTTGATTACAATATCTATATCACACAAGTCCTGATTAGCACCTCAATGAATATATTCAACATTAAATAATCAATATAGTAATACTATAAGCTCAGCTACACAGAGTCATGCAATATATATTTATATATTAAACACATTTCACAAATGTCAAATAATAATCATTGGGCCTTGTGTTCATGTCCTTATTTCATAGTTAGATTAATTTTGCTCAGAATCTGAGAATTCACTCAGAAAAACAGTTGTACACTGATAAATATCCATATTTCTTCTATGATATTATATAAAGCATTTTCATCATGCATATACTTTAATCAAAGTTTATATTCATAATCATTTTAATACTGCATAGTTGGGTGCTCTGGGAGCTATGTGTCATTTTGACCAGTAACGGTCATAAGAAAAAACACCAGACATACCAGCCCATCAACTCTGGTCCACCACCTCCCGATCCATGTGGACCTTCAAATTACATTGTTTTTTTTTGTTTCTAGTTCTCCGAGAGATGACCATTGATAAGAAATCCAAATCCAACTGAAAGGGAATTTGTTACAAATACTGTTTTATCAGTTATAATACTCCAATAAGGCAAGAATAATAATGACTGAAGGAGATTGGAAATGTGGCAGATATCTCTTGTGGAGCTCCTTGGTTACCAGTTGAAGTCCGACATCTTTATGTTCATTAAATAAGGTCATACATGGCCATTGAATGACTTCATCTGATCACAATAAACTATTGTGTGGCATTATTTAGCCATGCATGTGATAGAGTATCAGGGGTGGGAGAGCTCTGAATCAATCTGTGCAGTAACTCTGAACCAATCTGGTTAAATCGCGTCATTCTGGTCGCTCACAACTAATCTGGGCGGTAAATGACGTCATTCTGGGCGCTCGCAACAATCTGTGCACTAATTCGCAGCCAATCTGAGTGGTACCTGAGTGGTGCCGTGCGGTGAACAATGGCCAGACTGAAAACATTGCATTCTTTAATCTTTTATAACGACTATCATTCACAAATGTTAAAGAAAATAACTTGCTCATCAGTTACATATATAAGTATATGATCATCTGAAATTGGTTTTTAACGAGATTTTTGTCACATTTTAACATAGGAATGTGCCCCAGTTTAAGACTGCATCTAGAAGAGTAATTCCCGACTTGGGGGCACAAATATAACCATAAAAACGTTAAAGATTTAGCATAAAATTTACATTATTATTAACAAGACACTGTTTTACACTCAACTGTGGCGAAATTTGTTACATTTTGTGATGATTATTGTGTGATTTTGATGCTTTTTATGGGCTATAAAAAAGACGTTTTTTAACAGAACCGCCCAGATTGGTTCAGAATTGGTTCAGAACAATGGTATGACGTCATACCACCCAGATATGTTTCGAGTACCGCCCAGATTGGTTCAGAGCTCTCCCACCCCTGAGTATGGTCACAAGAATAGTGGTTTGGATACAAATGGTAAAAAAGGAACATGCTTTCACCCATTTGATGGGTTCTCATCTCTATCAGGTGGAGACAAACATGCCTTTATGTGACCAAATTAGGTCACGCGTGGCTATTACAAGACAACATCTGGTCATGTATAGCTATTGCATGGCAGTCTATGGTCATGGCTCATACCTGCCAGAATAAGGTCATGCGATGACCCTATGTGACCTGATTTGGTCATGCTTATCTATGACGAAATATATAATTGTCTCAAACTGTTGATGGATCAACCTTCAGACCTCTTTCCCTTACCAATCTTTGGAGGTCATCATCACACCACATGTAAAGTGTTTTCTTTTTTGGCAAGTTACGGCACACAAATACAACAATATCAGCCAAGGCAGAGTTTTCTGATGTACTTTTAAATGCTTCATGAAATATCTCTGTGATGGACAAATCTGCTTCATTCTCATCCACAGTTGGCTCTGTCACCAGAGATGGAGAGGGACTGGTGTTTAATATGTACTGTGTATCATCCCTTTCTTGGGTTACCAGGCAAATCAATTTTACCTTTCTCTTGCTCAAGAGTGTGAGGATTTCCACATCAAATTCCATCAGGCCATGTGTATCTAATCCAAGCAATGCACATTTAAGAGCCTTATTCTTGCCAATCATTCTTCCTTTTAATGTTTCCCTAAGGTATTCTTTGTTTGAAATAAACAAATCCTTTCCTACTAGACCAAGATACTCTACATTATCATTATCATAGATATTGTAATGTAAGATGTTAATTAAACCATCAATACTTGATCCATTCTCAGTGGACAAAACAAGTTTGTTATGTTTCTTTTGACTTTCTTTCTTCCATTTTAGTATTCCATTTGGCTTAGTCTTCATGCCTATGTCCAGTGTTAAAGATGTGGTCATATCATGGATATTAAGTCTTGTGACCTCAACCTTTTCTGTTCCCGACTGCCTTTTTAATGACTTTGACTTATTGAGAGGATCCATAGCATTCGATTGTAACTGAAAGTCTTCAAGCCTCAAAAAGATGCTTTGGACTGGAACAAAAGCTGTATTCAATAAAGTTTTGTCACAAGAACCATTCTCAAATTCAATAAAAAGTTCTTTGTCCCCATTTCCTTTCACAGTGATGTTGAATACTTTTCCACTCATTCTTAATATACTTATCAGTATGCAAGGAAGTAGTTGGTCTTTTGCATGCTTCCTGCTCAATATAGCCATGGTTTGTTCCTTATCTTTTTCCAACTCTACTAAACAACCACTTTTTGATTTAATATCTAAATGAATTTTTTTAGTGAGCCATGACTTTGAATCTGGTTTTGTTTGAATAAGGTCAAGTAGTGCACTGATTCCTCTTAGTGATCTTTTCTCAATATCAACCTTCAGTTCTGGGTTAACTACGATACAGCGATCATAAACAGTTGAGAGAAGTCCAACCTTTGATACACAGTTCTCTGTTGCCTCACCCAAGCATTCAATCCACTCACTTGTGATGGCATTCTTTGTCTTGTAGAGAGGAATAAGGACATGGACTGCATTATCAGCTAATAAGCCACAAGTGTATAATGCCATTTTCCCATCTATTTCAGGGTGTTTGCTCTTATCTTTGTATTTATCTGTCTGGACAAACCAAAAGGCTGAGAAGAATATGTCAAATTCAATGAAAGAGCCACTTTCTGGTTCAAATGGTACCCTTTTGTTTGGCTCCTTCACCTGATAATTCTTTTTGGGTATTGCTGATTCTGACATTAACCTCTTATAGCAAATACTTCCAGTTTCCAATAAATAACGATAAAGTTTGCTGTTGGTCATCTTTTTCAATGATTTCTCAGTGACTTTATAACCAAGTTTATATTCCTTTTCATTGATCTTGAGAAGATGAATAACAATTTGATCCATAAGTGTTGAGATGGATTTGGGTAACTTTTCGGGTTTTGTCTGTCTGTTTTGGTCATAGATAAAACAGAGCAAGGAAAGACTGTCAGGGTCATCCGTTAACATTGGCAAACAACTGTCATGTGTGACGTCATATAAAAGGGCAGCAACAGCCGATATGGACAATTCCTTCCCAAAATAGCTCTCAACAAAGGATCTTTTGGCAACATCATCATATCCAGGCATGAAAAACTCTTCACACTGTAAATTTGCCACAGCTGCCTTTGTCTTTGTCATGTCTTCCTCACTGGTAACGAGTGTTACCATGTTAATATAAGAAGTCATCAGCGTGTTCCATTTTGAGGTTGACTCTTCTGCTGACAAAGCATCCATCTCATAATATATGAAACACACTCTTTCTGGATAGGAATGAAAGTAATGCATGAGATAGTCATTTCCTGCCTCCTCAATAATTTCATTAGGAATTAAACTTTTCAGGACCTCAACTGGATCAGCTCCAATATCACTTGCAGGAAGGCATATCAACATGTTTACATCCTTAAAAGGGGTTTCCTTGCCTTGTGCCCAGTCAATACAAATTCTATTTATAACAGTCATCTTGCCTTTATGCGATCCTCCTAAATGAGTTATACCTTTTAATGACTTTTTCTTATTTAACCATCCATAGAGAGAATCAATGCCCCACACACATTTGTGTGTCAGAGGATCCATCCACTGAAGTGAACTCATATAGGCATCTTTCAACCATTTTTCCGCTGTCTGTGCTGCATTACTTGCTTTTTTCTCTTTTTCCATCTTTCTCGCCTCTATATCTCTCTTCCTGTCATCACTATTTGCTTGTAATGGTGGAAAGGAGGGCCTTTCTTGTTCCTCAGTTCTAATGTCTTCTGGCATGAGAAGAACTGTTTCCATCTTGTCTATTACCTTCTCACTTTTGGCATCAGCTGAATCATGCAACAAATACATTTTGCATTAAAAACAAGATTGATTCAATTAAAAACATTTTGATTTAGATTACTTAATCAAATTAAGCTTTGTCTTTTTAAAATTGATTGACTGATTTATAGTTTCTGAAACATTTTGATTTTATAGTACAGAAAATTTAATAACATCTATTTTATTACACACACAAAAAAAGAAAATTGTAAGATTCAATATGTGAATATACATAAAAAGAAAATTCCCTTTTTCATGAGATGGTATCTGGTGTTATGTTACCTTAGAATTCTACTCACATTTACTATCCTTTTTCTTTTTGAAGTTGCTGAACCAGTACAGGTACAAAAATACTACTCCCCATATAAGTATGGTCACAAAGAATCCAATGACACCTCCTGCAAATGTAAATATATCAAATAGTATAGAAATTATGAGAGGAAAAAATCAATAGATAACTGTAGCTAAACTATATATATAATCTAGACTTGTATATATATTATGTTTAATGTAGACACATCATCTCGTATACTGATTCATTTTCTATATAAAACTCTTTTATATTTGTACACATTTGTGCTCAAACTCAGTCAGTTAAAACAGTTACGATATATTTTCAGGACATCTATTCAAAATTAAATTTAACTAGATAGTTTGTGAGTGGCACAAAACTGAAGTCAGCGCAGTATTTAATGCATACAAGGTGATGCACTATCCAACTGACAAATGTCAATGCTCTTTTGTTCTCTGATTTACAAAGGATTAGATTCACAATATTTTGGAAGTTGTGAACTATATGACCCTTAAGGTCATTGTGACCTGGTCACATATTTTTTCTGATAATTATGAACCAAGATATTGTGTACGATAAATGTAGTGAGAATAGATGCTAATTGTAGTTTTTTGAAAATTGGCTCCTGTGACCTTAAAAATAGCCCAAGGTCGCCAAATATCAATCTTGCCCAAGTCCCCATAGGATGATCACATCTACCAAGTTATATTGATATTGTTGTATTTTGACAGAAAATAGAGCCTTCACATGCGAAGTTGCTCTTGTGCTGATCATGACCTTGACCCAAGGTCATAAAAAGTGCACTGAAATAAATTACCATGGATATTTACATATATTACCATGGATATATACATAATATCAAGATCTAATCTTCTTTGATTTGTAAAGGATTAGATTCACAATATTTTGGAAGTTGTGACCTATATGACCTTAAAGTAGGTGATTGCAACCTAGTTACAATTTAATTTTCTAAACATTATGAACAAAGATATTGTGTAAGATAAATTTTATGAGAATACATACTATTTGTAGTGTTTTGCAAAATATCACAAATAGCCGATTTTGAAAATTGGCTCCTGTGACCTTGAAAAAAGCCCAAGGTCACCCAATACTGAACTTATCCAAGCCCCTCATAGGTTGATCACTTCTACCATGTTATATTAATATTGCTGTATTTTGTAAGAAAATAGAGCATTCACAAGTGTAGTTGTGCTGGCCATGACCTTGACCTTTACCCAAGGTCACAAAAAGTTCAGCCAAAAAGTTTCTCAGGCCTTTATAGTATCATGTTATAGTATCTAGTCCTTATTAAGTGTAAAAGAATGAAGAAAGCAAAGTGGGGGTGGCTGACTTACCAGTCATAATAAGTTCTTTTACATAACATCAATATGTGAAAAAATAAATTCTTGCATAATTAAATACCTGTACAACAAAATACTGCTGTGGTTTCAACAACATCAACTTCAAGTGAAGGAACTGTGACATTCAAATTGATATCGAACTGATACTTGTTTTGCAGTTTACAGGAATATATTCCTGTATGATTTAAATAGACCTTGTTGATGACAAGGACATTGTCTTTGTTCTCTACTCCATATGGTAATGTAGTCTTGGTGTCATTGTTTGGTGGTTTGAAACGCCAGCTAATGGCAGATTTATCTGGAGCAGGTTGGCCACACACAGCACATTGTATTGGCACATTTGACTGTCCTTCCAAAAGATCAAATTGATCACTTCCATTCCATAAGGGCCCATCTGAAAATATAATATCTATATCAGATAATATAAGCAATGGTTAAAACATGGGCCATTGGCCTAGTAGCCTTGTTGATTAAAAAAAAGGCAATAGCACTAACATGGGCTTGTTAATAAATGGTATGAATCTTGAAATTCCCTCCCATCTTGAAGAAAGGCGGCGGGAAGTTCATTATTTCCCGTCATGCAGTCCTCTCTCAAGCCAATCCCAAATCCTCAATTTTTTCCAGACTAGTTAAAGATTGCTAGAATTGCTTCATAAATGCTGGTAGACTGACATAGTAGCAAAGCCCTGGCCATTTTGCAGTCATACCCACTTTATAAATCATCATTTAAATCCTTTCCCAGAGCAGATTTGATGAGACAATAATTATATTGTATATTACGTATTAGATTTGTTATCTCAATTCTCATTGGCTAACATTTGTTATGTTATTTAAAATGGCAGCCTCCTTGAAAATTCAGTAATAGGTATTGATTCTTTAAATAATCATAAATAGATGGAAAGAATTCTGAGCCTAATGGAAAATAGATAGAATTACTTCCCTGAAAATACACCATCTTACCTACAAAGAGCTAAGAGCTCCAACCAGCAGTTTCAGAGATCAGATTTGACGGACACACAGAAGAATAGAAAATTTCTCCCCCGCAATGCAGAAGCTCTGCTACATAAAGCTCAAAACTTAATGAGTTCAAGAAATAGTATTGATTTTTATTGTGTCCAGAGACGTAAGTTACACAGCATAAAATATGATTATGCTGGAATGCTTAATCATATCAAGTAATATTATATATGGGTGATTTAAAACAAAATTTATAAATACAATTATTTTTCACACCACTCGTGTCTAAGACGACCCCCAAAAATTGAAGTTATTATGCTTGAAAAGACCAATTTCCAAATATAAGATGAGTCGGTTTTTCTCGAGACATCGGCACTGATACCATTCAAGTATGGCAGCCATTTTAAAAGTGAAACATCAATATGCTTACGCAACAAGAGCTCTTATACACGTGGACCACTAGTGGACGGTGATTTATGGCAAAACATAATACATCCTTGACATTAGCGTCAAAACAAAGCGTTTTCATGACGAACATTCATATTTTTGAAATAACGGATATCGGACATAGCGGATCGATTTTAATTGCAATTTATATGATAAATTAGGATATTTACCCAATATTATCGCACATTACGCTTCGCAGGTTGAAAATTTCTCCACGTCCTTGACTTTTAAAGTAAATATGCTAGAAGCTCTTATTTTTGGCGCGAAAACAATCGGAGCATATTAAACCGCATTGAAATATTAATATATTGCGCAATGATGGATCCCTGAATACAAAGACTCTGGGATCCATCATTGTGCAATATATTAATATTTCAATGGGAATGAATATGCTTTGGCAGCGCTCCTATCATTTTCACACCAAAAATAAGAGCTTCTCCCAGTCACTTTGGCTTTTCAGGATGGCAACCTCGTGTTGCGTAAGCACATTTAAGCATTGTTAAACTCAAATTTTCTCTGACTTTTGCATAATTTACACATATTAAATGAAGGCGGACTACTGTTAAGATGTGGTAAAATATTTCTATGTGTATTACAAGCCAAAGATATTAATTATATTGCCATTGTGGGAGTTTGTATATATCTGGACAGTATGAGCGAAGTTTATTTACTTTTCACGCTGATTAAGTCCATTATTCTTGCCGTAAATCACCGTCCACGGGTTGCCCTCGTGTATAAGACGGCCCCCAAACATTAACTGAAGGTTTGGGTACGAAAACCTTGTTTTATATTCAAGTAAATACGGTAAGTCCTCAAGCTTGATTGAGTAAGAATTTTGAAAATAAAGGAGAATTATATCCACTTACATCATATGCTGGGTGATTCATATAAATTTTTATTTTATATCTCCTGATATAAATTTTCATTTTATATCTCCATCGTTAAACATAATAATTGATCAAGAAGAAAAAAATTCTCTTCTGGATGAGCATCCTGTTGAAATTCACACAAGAAATTTGCATTCAAATTCACTTTCCAATTATTTTCAATTACATATTGGATGTAACGAAATACATTCAAACCCAAATCAGCCAGCAATCGTTTATTTGTTTCAATTTGTGTGCAGAACATCTGAAGTCCATTTTAGTTCCTAGAAATATTATTTCTGAGAAACAGGCTTCTCAAATATGCTTCAGCTGTACAGGGCAATTTTCATCAGAATACACCAAAACGTGACCTGATTTTTTAATATTAAACATGTTTGTTTGTCAGAACATTTGTTCATAGATTTGTTGATCTGAGGCCTGTAGCAACAGAAAAAATGATGCAACAAATATATATATATAAAGTATACTAAAGAAACTTAGATATGAACAATACATCAAGATAATTTTGCAGTGTGTACATTAACCATACATTGGTAACCTTTTAATCTTAAATTACAGAGCCTAGAAAATGAGTGCAAAGGTGTGTGTACTTACAGATAATATTGATGGTTCTTATTGGCGATGCTTCCTCTACTAAGTGTCCAGCCACTTTCCCATACACCTTACAGTTATACCTTCCTTTAAGGCTTTCCAATTCAGAACAACTCTGCCCTTCTAAAGCTTGTAACGTAAGGACACTCCTTTTAGCTGATTTCAGAAAATTGGAAAAATCGCCTGTCACATCAGAAACATTAATGTCATAGAGATTTCCACTGGCCACTGAGACATTGTTCCTGAACCAAGTAATGTTAGTGATGTCTGAACCAGAAGCAATGCATTCCAGCTGAATACTAGAGTTTAAATGTAATGTTTCCTCCGCTTGTATCTCAGGATTCTCGAGCTTTACCGGAGCTGAAATAAATACCCATCAATTTATCAATAATTTCAGTTTCATTTTGCAACTTTTTAGGACAGGGTTTAATGTAATCAAGTGGAGAACCAATATAATTTGTTTAAAATATAAATTAAAAAATATAGCAGTGATTCTCCAGAATATCTTTGTGGTAAAAATCCTATAAAATATTTATATATGTTGTAACTAATGGGATTCTTACCTTGTATCGACACCGATACAGCAGGAGATTTTGATGTGGACCCAAACTCATTTTCAGCATTACATGAAATATTGAGAATTGCTGGTCTAGCCCATGGTAGTGTGTAAGTAGGTATTTCAGTGGACCCTAGAGCCCTGCCATCAGCAAGGTACCAGGTATAGGCATTGGCTCTTGGAAAACCAGAGTCTCCTAAGCTGCAAGTCAGTGTGAACTCTTGATTCACCCCCACTACCTGGTCACTGGATGTGATTGATGCACTCTCAGGCTTGTCTACAATGTATTTGTACATGTGTTACATTAGGATGACACAAAGTCATGTAATAATTCCATAACTCATCCGTACACCTCTTAGTATGATTGTACTTGCCAAATTATATCAATAACGTGGAATGGTCTGGGAAACAGGCCCACGCAAAGGTGATGCTATTTGGCCTAAGATTAGGTTATGGGCCTATTTACATAATTTAGTCTTGATAGAAGAATGTAAATGTGTACAAGATATTTGTGGCGGTGTTAGGTGAAGTGTGGTGTGTCCTATTAAACTCACCAGGGATCCTCATAACTTAATTATATGTGCCACATTATGAATTATAAGGATATTGGTGTTCAAAATCAGAAGCCAACTCCCAACAATGTTTATAATATGCATATCACTTTTAATGAAATATTAAAAAAATAAATAAATAAAGGTTAACCCCTATCCTATTTTGTCAGGGCATGTTATTGGAAATAAGATTTTTTTTTTGGTCTCGTGGTAAAAGATCAAGTTTGTCAACAAAAAACTTATGATCATTTGACTGCCTCACAAAATGAAGATGTTTTTACAAGTTGCAAGTGCCAAGATTCAAGCATTCAAACGCATTTAACTGTACCATATATATCTTTATCTTTTATATGAAAATGGTGTTTCTGAAAGGTGAGATCATTTTGTCCAAAAATCTATTTATATTTAAAGTGTGGCCTTATGATGCCTAAGGTGTGAATAATAAAAATTGGTGACACAGACGCATAACTGTGTTTGATTTTAAGGTTTCCATGAATACTATTACTTACATCTAACTTCCATTTCCAATGGTGCTTGTTTTCCACCAGCCTCTCCATTGCTAATCTTGCATGTGTATTTGCCATTATCACCTTTTCCCAGATCAGAGATTTTTAATCTCATATCCCTGCTACCAGACACCAATTCATGTCTATAAATGAAATAAGGAGAGAATAAATTATTGTTAGTATAAAATAAATCACGACTTACAGAAACATAGGCATCAGAGATGCATCAACCCTCAGCCCTGGTAACTTAGTGCACAACATTCGCTCCACACAATATTTGTGAACAAAACGTCACTGCACCAAGGCAAATTGATGCAGGGGTAAATAAACCCATAAAATCTACTTCCTTTGATAGCTTATGTGTGTCAAGTATCATAAAACTGTCATCATTTACTCTAGAATTATTGACTTAATGAGCCGATGACCTTGAAAAGGAAGTGAAGGTCACCATTCATCAAACTCATTTGGGGTCTTTACCAGATACTTATGTGTGTCAAATCTCATAAAGCTACCATCATTTGTGCTTGAGTTATTGCGATTCTTGGGATTTCACATAATTGTCTCTCTGACCTTGAAAAGAAGGTGAAGGTCATGTTTCATAGAAAAATATCTTATGTCTTTACCAGATGCTTATGTGTGTCAAATCTCATAAAGCTGCCATCATTCGTTCTTGAGTTATTGCGATTCTTGGGATTTCACATAATTGTCCGTGACCTTGAAAAATAGGTCACGGTCGCCGTCCATCAAACTCGTCCGAGGTTTTCACCAGATGCTTATGTGTGTCAAGTTTCATGGAGCTGCCATCATTTGTTCTCGAGTTATCGCGATGACAAGGATGTTCGCTACAGACAGACCTACATACATCCATACATACCCATGCCAGGAGTACTGCAATACCCTCAGCATGATTACATCAGGGGCTGAGGGTAAAAAGTGGGACAGTATGTTTCAGCTGAAATTATAGTCTATGGATTTTTGCTGTATATGCCTCATAAAACATAATGCAAACTACCTGGACTGGCTTGTACCAGATGTCCTTATGGGGTTGCCATTAAAGAACCAATAGGTATTGCCAGATGTAGACACCTGGGGAACTCCGAGATCAGTTATTTGACATTGCAAAGTTATATCAGTGCTCACTTGAGGGACATCATTGGGGTTGCTTTGGATCACTATGGTAGAATAGCCTGTTGAAAGCAGAATGAACACATCTTATATAGAAGGTACAGAATGCTACTTCACAGTATATCTAAAAGTTAGACTTTATTAATAGAACACCTTTAATTATTTTCTTTTTTACAATGCAAGTAATATTTATCTACATTTTATTCTATTAAGGGAATGTATGCATTTGAACTATAACTGAAACATCTAATATCTGGTTTCAACACAAATATATTCTCATGTTCTATTCTGCAAATAATCTTGTAATTGTTTTAACATAATATATGCATGTTTATGATAAAATACTACCTGATTTAAACAAAACATTTCACATTTATACATGAAGATGATATATTTAATCCCACTATCCACCAGAGGTACATGCAAATGATAGGTTCACCATGTCCCCCTATGGTGGAGTTTGATATTTAATTACAATATACCTTATATACCGGTAAACATAAGCCAATGACCTCAATGCTATGCTTATCATTGCATTTTGTATGTTTGGGAACATTTTCTGGGAAATGCTTCATGCACTGGCTGATAAATTGGCTGATACTTGTAATGTTATTTAAAAAAATGTCCTTGACATCTTCGTAATCATTAAGATTTTGAAAAAATCATAACAAAATGGACTGAAATCTGAGCCTAATGGAAAATAGATAGTATTAGTCTCTTGAAAATACAAAATCTTTCCTACTAAAATCTTTCCTACTAATAAGAGCTCTAACCACTAGTTTCAGAGATCAAAGTTGACGGACAGGCTGAAAGATTGCATCTTGTGAACAGGCTGATCATTGCATTTTATAATGTTTGCAAAGATTTTCTGGAAATTGCATCTTAAATGATCATTGAAACCCTTTCGTAACTTGAGTAGATGATAATTTTGATCAATCAAAATGCATGTTACATATTGAGTTTGGCCCCAACTTGTTATCTCTCGATTCTCATTAGCTGATATTTGTCATGTTATTCAAAATGGCAGCCTCCCTGACATAAGTGACAGCTATTAGATTGTTTAAAAAATCATAACAAAATAGAAAGGATTCTGAGCCTAATGGAAAATAGATAGAATTGGTTCCCTCTGACCAGTAGTTTTTGAGTGGAAGATCCAAGTTGACAGACAGAATCACAGAAAATTTCCCATCATGGCAAAAAACTATTCCATGCATAACAAAAATCTATTCCATGCAAAAAAAAATGTTTACCTTTATTTTGTGCAACGCAGGTTCCTACCAAGGTGAGCAGTATCCAAAGGTACCTCATATTAAAACAATTAGCCGACATCAAATATATTCTGCAATGTAAATAGATATGTTCTGCAATGTAAATAGATGTTCTGCAATGTTAATAGATATGTTCTGCAATGTAAATAGATATGTTCTGCAATGTAAATAGATATATTCTGCAATGCAAATAGATATGTAAACAAGAAAGATACATTCAGTTGAAGTTTAATGTAACTTTTCTAATTTTTCTAATTTCAAGGGTATATTACAGATTTTGTGAAGCTTCTGTTAAGCTGGACTCAATGCATTCATGAAAAGGTTTCACCAGAGATGGAACAGTCAATAGAATGGCTTATCTCTGAAGGTTTTGAACTGTCTATACCATTCCAATCTCAAGGAAAAAACCTCTTCAAAGATATGTCTTGGTGCATATTCTTTGACAAAATTTACATGAAACATTACAATGAAATTTGCTAAAAGTAATTTTTTTACGTCATGTCATCTTGACCTTTTGGAATTGTATATACCACATTTATTCAAATATAGGATGAGGAATTGGGACCCAAACCTTTAGTCAATGTTTGGGGGTCGTCTTATACACGAGGGCAACCTGTGGATGGTGATTTATGGCCGATCGAGTGCTATAAACGATAATAATTAAAAGCAATATAATTAATATATTTGGCTTGAAAAACACAAAGATAGGTTTTACATGTCAACAGTAGTCCGCCTCCATTTAATAAGTGTAAATTATGCACAAGTCGGAGAAAATGTGAGTATAACAATGCTTAAATATGCTTACCCCATTTTGAAAAGCGGAAATGATGTGGAGAATTTGATGTGGTAAATACAATATTTATCAGAGATCAAAATACAGAGGCACTATATATGTTGCTACTTGTTCTAATTTTGGCAAAATTATGCAAAGATGTTGTGCTGGTCATGACCTAGAACTTGACCCAAGGTCATAAAAATGCATCAAAATAAATTACCATGGATATTTATATACACTTACATAATATCAAGATCTAATCTTCTCTGATTTGTAAAGGATTAGATTCACAATATTTTGGAAATTGTGACCAAAATGACCTTAAATAGGTCACTGTGACTTGGTTACATCATTTTTACTAAATATTCTGAACAAAGATATTGGTAAAGATAAAAGTAGTGAGAATACATACTATTTGTAGTGTTTTTTCAAAATATCACAAATAGCCGATTTTGAAAATTGGCTCCTGTGACCTTGAAAATTGCCCAAGGTAACTCAATATCGAACTTATCCAAGCCCATATGTTCATCACATCTACCAAGTTATATCAATATTTCTGTATTTTGTAAGAAAATAGAGCATTCACAAGCGAAGTTGCCCCTGTGCTGGCCACGACCTTGACCTTGACCCTAGGTCACAACAATGTTCAGCCCCAAAAAATTCCCAGGCCTACATATAATCCTGTTATAGTACCTAGACCTTATGTCCAAACATAAAGGAATGATGAAGAGAACAAAGTGCGGCAGCCATGGACATGGCAGCGGCGGCGGAGTCGGTGGAAACGGAGCAAGTACATAAAGTCAGCTTGTGCTGACTTAATAAAACAAAAGGATCCTCTAATTACAAACTCTTCCATTCCAAACATCAGAGGCTGGTATGATGAACCTGGAATTTCAGGTTTCAGCATGAAAATCCTAGGATTCACCACAACCCAGGTTTCAGCACAGGAATCTGGTGAGAGCTGGAATTCCAGGTTTCACCAGTGAATCCTGGGATTTGCCAGGAAATTTTTTTATATCTAAAATTGTTCCGAATCTTGCTTCAAATTCAAATGTCAGTTTCCAAAATTGTTATTGACATTCTCTGAGGCCAATGAAAATGTGTTAAGCTCTTATTAAATGTGGAATATGGCTGTGTTATGGAACGTAATGCCTTTTTCTCTTCATTTTCATTAAAACTGAGTAATTCCAGGTTTTATCACCATAGCTAACCTTGTGAAACTTGGAATAAGGCTATGTTATGGATCTTACTATTTTTTTTCCTTTGCTTTCAGTAAAACTGAGTAATTCCAGGTTTCATCGGCTTGGTTGCTCCTGCCAGGGCCCTGGTGAAATGTGGAATAAGGCTACAGAACAGATTTTACTTTTATCAGCTTAAAAAATTACATGACAACTAAACATAAATGTATTCTTTCCCATATAAAATAATACAAAGAGATTTTGACAGAAACTTCCTGTCAATCAGGAACTGATCCATACTTATGCTGCCACCTAGTGGGCGGCCATGTATAGCACTGTGTGCACCCATCAGGACTTATTCTAGCTTATTCTACCAGATAAAAATGGACTTCATCACAAACATACAAATCTACTCTTTGATTGTCCAAATCCATCCAGTAGAAACAGCATTATGAATTATTACAGATTGAGTGGAGTGATAGTTTGTATATGGCTGGACACCATTATGCCATCATGTAACAAGGAACTTGGTAAGTCCTGCAAAATTTACTCATGAAACAAAATAGTCAAAACACTTAGTGCAATTAATTCTGTCACAATAAATACAGACATTTCACTTTTGAAAAGCATTAAATCATGGCCCATCACTTTGTACAGCTTTTCTCACCAAGCCCATTGAAATGTAATATTATTTAGGATAGATAGATAATTATTTGATTGTTAATTGCCAAAAGTCGAGTTCTACTGGAATTGTGAGTTAAACTGGATGGGCAGTGCGTGGTGTTTCTGGAAATAGTGGATTCCTAGTCTATTTTGACGATCAATATGGGATTAGTATTATACCCATATCCATCGTCAAAATAGACTTGAAATCCATTGTTTCCAGAAATACCTTGCAATGCTCTTCATATTTTAGCCATGCCTTTGGTAGAACTTGACCTCCAGCAACTAGCAATCAAACAATTTAAGTCAATATAAGATGTTAGTCCTGTCTGAAAAAAATTGCTTTGTTATTTCAAGAGCTCAGCATCGTTTCGCCATTGATTACGAGTTTGCTGTGTGAGTTATGGGCTGCATTAAAATTTGCCACTGAAAAGAGTGTGCGATCTCTCTGATCCATCACCATGTTGCCTGCCCTCAGGTGGAATTTATTGACGCTCAACCAGTCTCCACGCTCAACCAGTTTTATTTTGCAAGTTTATGCAATGTTTTGCGCAATATGTACCTTAGGGATAGAGTAGTTTTCACTCATTTTTGTATTGCTTTTCCAATCTCACTTCATGTAAAAAAAAATCTCTCACAGATCAGAAGTTGTCTGGATGAGAAAACTACCAATACTCTTGCACATGCTTTCATTGAATCTACACTGGACTATGGTAACACGCTACTGGCTGGACTCCCAAAATGTGAAGTGGCTACACTACAGAAATTACAAAATGCAGCGGCCAGGGTGGTATGGAAATTGAGTAAAAAAGATCATATAACCCAAAAATTAATGTATTTACACTGGCTGCCAGTTGCAGCCAGAATTGACTTCAAAATGGCTTTATTGACATGGAAGGTGCAAATGGCTTTGCCCCTGATTACCTATCTAAGTTAATAAAACCTAAAAAAAGAGTCAAAAGCCGAGATCTAATGATCACAATGACTATTTCATACCAGAACTAATTTGAGAACCTATGGTGACAGGGCTTTTGCTGTATATGTGCCAAAAAACTAAAATGCCCTGCCCCTTGAAGTGAAAAATTTCGAAACTATTGGTGGCTTCAAAACTAAATTGAAGACTCATTTATATACGAAACACTACCTGCAAAAGGGCCATGAGCAGATGTAGTCTGGAATAGCTCTATGCAAGCTCTTCTTCTTCTTCTTATTATTACATTATAAGCTGTCGGCCACTAGGTGTCACCACACGTTCCGGTGAGTCAAATATTAACAGTACTGTGAAGCTCTCACTGATTTCCCATTTATTTCCAATAGAATATGCAAAATTGAACAAACTTTTTTTTTTTGTATTAAAATTCCTCAAGGAATCTAAATATGTTGGTTTTGTACTGCTCTGTACAATATTTGTTATCGTAAATGATCGTAAATCGGGACGGTGCTTTCGGGAAGACATGACACATCACGGAGAGCTCAGAGCAACAATTTCAGATGACACAAAGGTTACAAACAATCCAACCTTCAAAGCCTGAACTGGGAAACAATGACAGAAAAAAACCTTTTGATCATAAAATTGGGTCCTAGCTTCAAATGATTTTGGAAGACAATGGTGTGAAAGCTTATAATTGTCTAACTAAAGTGACATGACCAACTGTCACCTTAGTGTGAACACCTCACATCAAAGACTTGGATTTTATTGATCTCAATGTTATATTTTCAGAAAGTTCTCCACTGTATATCATATTGTCTAACTGATTTCAAAACTGTTTTTGTTTTTTTGATAAGAGGTTTAGTTTTTAAGATATCTTCACAATTGTGATATCTTCTTATCAGCTGTCAGTTACTGACTCACACAAAAAATCATAGCGCCACCTATGACAGTAATTTATTTATTTATTTTGTATTGCTTTTATTATTAATACTATATTTGAATAATTTATTTATTTATTTACTTATTTCTCACTCACACACTCACTCACTCACTCATTAATTTTATGCTATCTTGTAATCTTGGGCATTTGTTCTTTGCATTTTGCTCTTCTTACCTTCTTCTATTAAACCTTGTCATCAGATCATGTCCTTCTTTCTTTCTAATCAATGGTAGAACATTTGCCTTTTCACTCTGAAAAAAATATATCAAAAGAAATTAACACAACTGAATGGTTTTTTTTCTCCTGTCTTTGGTAAAATATGATACAAAAAGTCCAAATATAAGTTTTTCCCTCTGTCACTGATGCATGTTTGTGCTATTGACTCAAAATATACGGTACCCCCTGTAACAAGTTATAATAGAATACTGTACCTGTACCTTGACCTCAAGGTTAATAATGGTTATAAATTTTATAAATTGAGTATATGGATACACTAGTCCAGACAAAAATTGGTTAGTCCAGCCAATCCACAAAATTTAGATAGCCTAGTCCTTTAGGGGTTAACAGATAAATTATATTTTGCAATTACCTACCTATTACCCAGCTTTACTATGCCTCTTCAATATAGTTATATACTGAGCCCGATGCAAAGGAGAGTAGCTACCTATAAGAGATTTGGAAAATTAAAAAAAATATTTAAATGTTTTGTCTCGTTATTCGTTTATTGAAGGAGTTGTTGTAACTTTGTAACAATGTAAGTTTTTGCGGGATTCACTTCATTTAAGTGTCAGAATTTTGCCCTTGAGAGAGATAGTTGAGATGAGGCAGCTGATACATGTGTTAGAGATATCTACAACAGCAGAGATATTTAAAATAACGTTAAATATCTCTGACAACAGTGTCAGTGAGAGATAGCTGCATATGCGAGAAATAGCTGCACCACGCCCCCATTCACGTACCTGCGTACAAGCCACTGAGTCTAGATGCAGCCAGATGGCATGCGCCGTGTCAATCGTCAATGTATATGTATAATTACATACATAATTAAAAAAAACATGAATGTGATCAGAGAGGAAGGGTGACGAGATTTGAAAAAAAAAAAAAAAGCCGCCACTGATAAGAGTGTGTGATCTCGCTGTTCCGTCACCACGTTGCCTGCCCTCTGGTGGAAGTGACGCTAAACTAATCTCCACTTCACTTTTGATTTGCAAGTTTATGTGAAGGGTTGCACTTTTAGCATATTATGAATGGCACAATTATCACTTATTTTTTGTCAGAATCATGTTAGATGTGAAATTTTACCCACAAATTGCCTATATTTCTGCATTAGAGCTTTGTTTTCAACCATCGGTAAATTGACCTATTTATTGACCTACTTATTGAGGCCCTGCTAAGTTTTGTACAAAGGGGTCTATATGGGTGAAATGCAGAGATAGCTGCACAAGTGAGAGATAGCAAGTGATAGACTGCTACAACAGCAAGAGATAGCTGCATAAATAAGAGATAGCTGCATAAATAAGAGATAGCTGCATAAATAAGAGATAGCTGCATAAATAAGAGATAGCTGCATAAATAAGAAATAGCTGTATAAATAAGAGATAGCTGTGGGGGAGATAGCTGCACATGGGGAGAGATAGCTGCACATGGGGAGAGATAGCTGCACATGGGGAGAGATAGTTACAACAGTGAGAAACAACTGCACAACGGAATGACAGCTGCACACGTGGTAGTTGCACAAGTGAGAGACAGCTGCACATGGTGAGAGATAGCTACACGTGGTGAGAGATAGCTGCACATGGTGAGAGATAGCTGCACATGGGGAGAGATAGCTGCACATGGTGTGAGATAGCTGCACATGGTAAGAGATAGCTGCACATGGTGAGAGATAGCTGCACATGGGGAGAGACAGCTGCACATGATGAGAGATAGCTGCACAGTTTGAGAGATAGCTGCACATGGTGAGAGATAGCTGCACATAGGGAGAGATAGCTGCACATGGTGAGAGATAGCTGCACATGGTGAGAGATAGCTGCACATGGGGAGAGATAGCTTCACATGGTGAGAGATAGCTGCACATGGTGAGAGATAGTTACAACAGTGAGACAACTGCACAACTGAATGACAGCTGCACACTTGGTAGTTGCACAAGTGAGACAGCTGCACATGGTGAGAGATAGCTGCACATGGTGAGAGATAGCTGCACATGGGGAGAGATAGCTGCACATGGTGAGAGATAGTTACAACAGTGAGAGACAACTGCACAACTGAATGACAGCTGCACACGTGGTAGTTGCACAAGTGAGAGACAGCTGCACATGGTGAGATAGCTGCACATGGGGAGAGATAGCTGCACATGGGGAGAGATAGCTGCAAATAGGGAGAGATAGCTGCACATGGTGAGAGATAGCTGCACATGGGGAGAGACAGCTGCACATGGGGAGAGACAGCTGCACATGGGGAGAGACAGCTGCACATGATGAGATATAGCTGCACAGTTTGAGAGATATCTGCACATGGTAAGAGATAGCTGCACATGGTGAGAGATAGCTGCACATAGGGAGAGATAGCTCCACATGGTGAGAGATAGCTGCACATGGTGAGAGATAGCTGCACATGGGGAGAGACAGCTGCACATGGGGAGAGACAGCTGCACGTGATGAGATATAGCTGCACAGTTTGAGAGATAGCTGCACATGGTGAGAGATAGCTGCACATGGTAAGAGATAGCTGCACATGGTGAGAGACAGCTGCACATGGTGAGAGATAGCTGCACATGGGGAGAGACAGCTGCACATGATGAGATATAGCTGCACAGTTTGAGAGATAGCTGCACATGGTGAGAGATAGCTGCACATGGAGAGAGATAGCTGCACATGGGGAGAGACAGCTGCACATGATGAGATATAGCTGCACAGTTTGAGAGGTAGATGCACACGGGGAGAGATAGCTGCACATGGGGAGATATAGCTGCACATGGGGAGAGATAGCTGCACATGGAGAGATAGCTGCACATGGTGAGAGATAGCTGCACATGGTGAGAGATAGTTACAACAGTGAGAGACAACTGCACAACTGAAGGACAGCTGCACATGTGGTAGTTGCACAAGTGAGAGACAGCTGCACATGTGAGAGATAGCTGTATAGGTGAGGGATGGCTGCATAGGTGAGAGATAGCTGCACAATTGAGAGACAGCTGCACAGGTGAGGGATAGCTACAACAGTGAGGGACAGCATCACTTCCCAGCCGAAGGCACTTGTAATTATTATATATATATACGTGTACATTGACGTCATATTGGCCCCACCCACTCCCCACAAGCTTCTGGACTCAGTGCGTAAAACAGCTATTCACTACAATCTTATTTGACCAAAAGCAACTATAGTTCACGTAGAGACTTCACACATCACTGTCTGAAGAGATCTAGAGCTGTTTCAAACCGATTTCTTGTGATATGAATGTGACAGCGACCTACCTTTTCACGGCTTGATGCTTAACCCACCGACATGTACACAAATTTCATGTCACAGCTTGTAACTGAGCATTCCGGGTTGCAATCTATGTATCATGATTCTATTTATCTCATTTTCCCAGATGCAGGGTGCATTTACATCTTCCTGGGTGTGTTTCCGTTCATGTTGATGAATCAGGCAAGATGTTCAGACTTTCTGGGAACTATAGATGTAGTCCTGACCTACATACGCGTGTTCCGGCCTTCTCCAATCTCCAATACAATTCAAATACGATACAAAATTTTATTCTCGGAGAGCCCTCTGGTGAGGTATGAACTCAGAACCTTTTATTGGCTAACTTCATACAATACAAGTGCCTTCGGCTGGGAAAGGATGCTGTCTTTCACTGTTGTAGCTATCTCACTTATGCAGCTGTCTCTCACTTGTGCAGCTATCTCTCACTGCTATAACTGTCTCACTGTTATAACTATTTCTCACTTACGCAGCTGTCTCTCCCTTGTGCAGCTATTTCTCACTTATGCAGCTGTATCTCACTGTTGTAACTATCTCTCCCTTGTGCAGCTATTTCTCACTTATGCAGCTGTATCTCACTGTTGTAACTATCTCTCACTTGTGCAGCTATCTATCACTGCTGTATCCATCTCACTTGCTGCATAAGTGAGAGATAGCTGCATAGATGTCTCTCACTGGTGCAGCTGTCTCTCACTGATGCAGCTATCTCTCACTGCTGTAACTTTCTCTCACTGTTGTAACTATCTCTCACTTACGCAGCTGTCTCTCCCTTGTGCAACTATTTCTCACTTATGCAGCTGTATCTCACTGTTGTAACTATCTCTCACTTGTGCAGCTATCTCTCACTGATGCAGCTGTCTATGTCTCATTGTTGTAACTGTCTCTTACTGTAACTAACATCTATGTAGCTGTCTCACTTGTACAACTATCTCTCACTTATGTAGCTGTCTCTCACTTGTACAGCTATCTCTCACTTATGCAGCTGTCTTTCACTTCTATAACTGTCTCTCACTGTTGTAACTATCTCTCCCTTATGCAGCTGTCTCTCCCTTGTACAGCTATCTCACTGATGCAGCTGTCTCTTACATGTGCAGCTATCTCACACTTTTGCTGCTATCTATCTCTGCTGTAACTATCTCTGCTGTAACTATCTCTCACTGTTGTAACTATCTCTACCTTATGCAGCTGTCTCTCCCTTGTACAGCTATCTCACTGATGCAGCTGTCTTACATATGCAGCTGTTTCTCATTTGTGCATCTATCTATCTCTGCTGTAACTACCCCTCACATGTGCAGCTATCTCTCACTGTTGTAATATCTCTCACTTTGCAGTTATCTCACTTATGCAGCTGTCTTTCCCTTGTACAGCTATCTCACTGATGCAGCTGTCTCTTACATGTGCAGCTATCTCTTATTTTTGCAGCTATATGTAACTGTCTCTCATGTGTGCAGCTATCTCTTATTTGAGCAGCTATATGCAACTGTATCTCATGTGTGCAGCTATCTCTCACTGCTATAACTATCTCTCACTGCTGTAACTATCTCTCACTTTGCAGTTATCTCACTTATGCAGCTGTCTCTCACTTGTTCAGTTATCTATCTGTGTTATAACTGTCTCACTTTTGTAACTATCTCTCACCCATGCAGCTGCCTCTCCCTTGTACAACTATCTCTCACTGATGCAGCTGTCTCACATATGCAGCTATTTCTCACTTATGCAGCTGTCTCTCACTAGTGCAGCTATCTATCTCTGCTGTAACTGTCTCTCGCTGTTGTAATTATCTCTCACTTATGCAGCTATCTCTCCCTTGTACAGCTATCTCACTTATGTAACTGTCATGTGTGTAGCTATCTCTCTCTGCTGTAACTATCTCTCACTGCTGTAACTATCTCTCACTTTGCAGTCATCTAACTTATGTAGCTGTCTCTCATTTATGCAGCTATCTCTCCCTGTTGTAACTGTCTCACAATTGCAGCTATCTCTCACTTGTTGTAGCTATCCCTCAGTTATGCAGCTATCTCTTATTCGTGCAGCTATTTTTCATGTCTCAATGCAGCTATCTCTTCGTTATGCAGCTATCTCTTATGACTGAATTTGAAGAACTGTTTCACATATATATTAAAAGTATATGAAATACTAAAGGTAAGTAGAATAGTTTACTCTATTGTTATCTTTAATTACATTTTGTTATTTCAAATGTAGATTTTGTGTGTGAAGTTTATTACTTTAATTACATTTTGTTATTTCAAATGTAGATTTTGTGTGTGAAGATTATTACTTGTTCGCAGTTTGTTTTTCAGATTTTGTTAATTTTGAAAGATTGATATGCCAATGCCAACATGTCAATTCTGAAATTATTGATGAATTGGGTTACTAATATTAGTAATATCTTGGAGTAATTATGAATGGAGGCGCAACAGTTGTTATTTGAGCTATGGTGTCATAGCAATGCATTGTTTCACACAATGGATTAAAAATCCTTTGATCCTATCATAGTTGACAATTTCAGAACAGTGAAAAATTAAAGATTCATATTTATGAAAAATTAATTGGCCAAAGTTTTATTGAAGTATTATACCACATTTTGGTTTATTTTTTTAAAGAAAAATTCAGAATAGTTGCTCTTTTGAAGCATACAATACCATTCCCTCAAAATAACTTGAAATAAATCTGTTCATTTCTTTTCTGATTTCTTCAATAATAGACATTATGAAAAACAGAAAAATGCATGTTCCAAACCTTTTATTTTGTATACATGTTTATAAAAAATATGTCACTATTCATATTACTTCTTAAAAATGTTTAGAACAAAATATTGTTAATGATATAGCATTTACAAAATTCTTGTTGCAATTTTTTATTGTTATTTTTTGTTGATTTTAAATTATGACATAATATGATTTATTACGGGCTATAAATTACATTTTCTGATAGTATTTTTTTTCACTGAACAATGTGATATATTTTCCCGACCTGCCAATATATGCACTCATAATTAAATATCAACTGGAATGAAAATAATAACAATAAAATATAAAGAGGGGTGGAGAAAAGTGGGAAAAAATATGGGTGAGACCACTTGGTGGGGAAAAAACATCTAGAAAGCCAACCTTACAGAAAAAAATTGAGACTCTAATATCTACAAAAAAAATAATTGTTCAGGGGGTAGAATTACAAGGGAAAAGTGTGTTTCAAGCTTGGAAAATATCAAATTTAGAGGGTGAAAGGCAACCATAAAAAAAAAAACTTTTAATATTACTGAAGCAATAAATAACTAAAACATGTAATTAAACAATTAATAGAACATTTTTAAAAACCCAGTAATGCGATCTTTCAAAGGCCATTAGCTGAATTGCATTACAAACCAGACTGAATCACAAGTTTACATTTTTCACCTGCTGCCCTATAAGTATACAGGCAACCTTCAATTTTCAAGGTTAACACTCATTATTTCAAAACAAGGTTATCAAATAATTTGGAAACAGGATTGTTTTATATTTAGCACAGGTTATTTCCCATAGCATGAACTTTATTATTATAAAGGTTCATGATATTTTTGGATGTTATTCTTATTAATATTTATGTTTTGCTTTATATTGCTCAATGTAATACCTAAAAGCAATATAACTAACTTTATCATTGCTCTCGTGTTATACCTGTATTTTGTTTCTTTGAAAGTGTTAAATGCAATTTAATCTGCTGCTTAGTTCTATTTTTCTTGCTAGATAAGCCCAGTTTTTTCCACACTGCTTGGTGATTGTTCACCCTCCAAGCATTAACAGTGGCATAGCCAGATGTTTGAAGGAAAATATTCAGAACAAATTGGCTACCTCACTGCTTTGGTTTTTCTGGTAAACAAAAAAAAAGAAACCCAGTAAATGATGACTGGCCTTGACGTGGCTACTGGGCTTGTGCGTTACGAAGAAGTCATCAGTGTGAACAAGGGAAGATCAGTTACTTTTATTTGGTATTGTATTTGATCACAATCACATAATTCCCAGTTTTAAAACAAGCAAAAACTGGACACCATAATCAGCACAATACACAAGTTTTAGCTATATTGAACTTGAAAAAATTATTTGAAAAAATTATACCAAATATCTGTCACATGATGGATTCCTACATTGCTCAAGTTGCACAATGTAGGAATAACCCCAGTTTGGCCATTCTTGCGTGCTGGTATACCTCATTCCTACATTGTGCAAGTAGCTTGGCCATTTTTACATGCTGGTATACCTCATTCCTACATTGTGCAAGTAGCTTGGCCATTCTTACATGCTGGTATACCTCATTCCTACATACAGCCACGGGCCGTGGCGCAGTTGGTTAGAGTGCCAGCTTATTAGCACCAGTTCCTCTGTGGTGATCAAAAGGTCGTGGGTTCGATCCCCGGCTGTGGCGAGGTTGAATTCATGATACAATTTCACACATGAGCTGAGGCCTGTGCGCGAAGGGTTAACCCGTTGTCCTTGTAAATCTGTGACCGGGTGAGTTGTCATGTCAAGGACCTGCGACATGACAATTCAGTGAGGCAGCACTATATCTGCTACAAGTAGGTCTCATCACGAAATGACCGAAATAATGTTGAAAGTGATGTAAAGCCCCAAACAAACAAACAAACAAATCATTCCTACATTGTGCAACTTGCACAATATAGGAATCCATCATGTGACAGATGTTTGACCCCAGCTTGGCCATTCTTACATGCTGGCATACCTCATTCCTACATTGTGCACAATGAAGGAATCCATCATGTGATCCGAAGCATTTGATCAATGGCTGAAATCTGTTTTGTAGTTATTTTCAAACAAAGCAATTACCTTGCACCATGTCATTTTTTGGAGTTAAAATGACTTTTTTTTGCGGGAAAAAAGAACTTTAGAAGACATTGTTCCCCCTAGTGTTAAAATCTATCACAGAGTGTCACTCTCACAATGTGTCACTATCACATTATTACGTGCGGGAAGATATTTCACAGTTCACAGTTCATTTTTCAAAATTTATTACCAAAATTTGACTTTGCGTTACATTTTAATTAAAAAGCATATGACGCAATGCTTCAATTCTTTTCAAATTTTCAGGGATTACTTTGAAAAATGAACTGTGAACTGTGAAATATCTTCCCACACTTGGGAATATTCCCTACCACAATATTTCCATTGAAAAAAAGAACTGTGTTAAATATATCATTTGTGGTTCTTTTGACAAGTGTGGCATATCATTTACTTATAAAGGAGAATAACCATTCAGTTGTGATATCATTAAGAAAGCAAGTGCAGCTTAAAATTTGACTAATCACATGACTATACATATGGGGAGAGACCATTTACGGTAATTATAGTATCTAATTAGTTTAGTGCAAATCCCCCCCAAATATTTTAAGTTGGTTGTTATATTGAGAAATTAACACTAGCTATGGAATGGCTAATGATAAGTCAGTGTATTTAATGAAAAGCTAGTGTTATATCTAAAACTTGTTTTAATGTGATAGTGAAATGTAAGTATTTGATTTAATAATTTAATATAATGACCTTGTGACATTTTGCATCATTTTGCAGGACATAAAAGAACCTCAATTGTCCAATATTTGAACAAGCTCTTTCTAAAAAAGTTATTTTTCAAAATTTGAATTAAATTACAAAATAATAGTATTTAATTGCTTTGCAAATCACATCTGTGTGCCTTTCAATGTGGGTTCCCCCTCATTTCCAAGACGAAAAAAAGGTGCTCAGAAGTTTATAACACCTTGTACGTACCTTTTTACACATCTGCTTAAATAGACACTTTGACCATCAAAGGTGGGTTTTCCACCCTCATTGCCAAGATGTGCTCAGAAGTTTTTAACACCTTGTCAATATTTACTTGCACAAAGGGGATTTTTCACACATGTACATGCTTGAATAAAAAGTATTTAAATGAACTTCTTGTTTCCTGTGATATTTGGTACTAGACAGTGATTTTGGACATTGAATACAAATACAAAATCAATGCCCCCCCATATAATCCCCCAAATATTGTTTCATGAAAGATTTGGATTTTACTGAAAAAAGGTTTTACCTTTTACTGACGGACAAACAGACGGTTTGCAAGTGACATATTAATGTCCCTGACAAAAGCATGTGGCCCAAATTATGGGTATTAATCTCAAATACTTGTCTTGCCAACCAAAATATCCAGTCAGATTTGTTCAACATCAGATCACAGCCTGTGAACAGATGTCTGACATCTGATTACACCACATTCCCTCTTGATTAATACCTAAAATAAGACATTTCTGTCAGATTTATCTCTGAAAACTGAAAATATAAACCACTCCAAATACAGGGGTGCTCTGAACCAATCTGTGCAGTAAATTTGATTGTTTCAGAGCTCTTCCATATATATATGAACAATCAAATTATACATTTAAATTCAATACATTCCGAAATCATTGAATATTCAGCTATGTAAGGTTATGTTTAATCTCTAGCAGTAATTTTCTATTTTTATTCAGAAAGATACTATTTCTTTCTAATTAAAATAATATTCATTTCATTTCATTATTTAGTTTCATGTGTGCGTTATTATGCTGATTTTCTCTTAATATGCATGCTTACATTGTGCAACTTGAGCAATGTAGGAATTCATCACGTGACAGATATTTGGCATCATTTTGGTCATTCTTACATGCTGACATGTGTTATTCCTACATTGTGCAACTTGAGCAATGTAGAAATCCACCAAGTGACAGTTATTTGGCATGATTTTGGCTATTCTTGCATGCTGGCATACGTGATTCCTATATTGTGACTTACCACTTAATATGATTTGCCACAGTATATATGACATGATATAGTATGTGACTTACCATATGTGACTTACCACAGTATGTGACTTACCACAGTATGTGACTTACCACATAATGTGACATGCCACTTAATGTGACTTACCTCAATATGTCACTTACCATAGTGTTTTTTAACATCAAATATAACACATTAAGATTTTTAAATAATGGTGATTTTAAATTTGTATGCAGCACCATCTTATGGCTAGCATATTTTGACACCCCTCAACCCTCATACAAAATTTGTTGACCTTTGAATTGACCTGCGATAGTTTTTTTTTCCGGTACCTGAATGATATGAGCGTTAGCCAATATGAGCGAAAATCATGGCTATGGCATCCTTTTGCAACCCACTTTTGATTAACTTTATATTATATTCATAGATGCATCGGTGAGAAATAGCCACAAAAGTGAGAGATAGCTGCATAACTGATAGTTGCATAAGTGAGAGAACGCTGCATATGTGCGATAACTGTGCAAGTGAGAGAGAGAGACCTGCACAAGTTACATAGATATGTGCCCTACAAAAGTTACATTGATATACCGTATTATCCCCAATTGCCGCCCTGGGGGAAGAAGCATTGCCTCTGGGCCACTAATATGTGACTGGCAGAGGGCGGCTATTAGGGATAATAAGGTATGCCCCACAAAAGTTTCATGGATATATGCCCCACAAAAGTTTCATGGATATATGCCCCACAAAAGTTACATAGATATATGCCCACAATTTTTTTTTCTTGGTCACTTAATTAATTTAACCCCAAAACACTGCCAATAACAATGATTATATATTATAAGCTGTAGATTACTACAAAAAATAATTATCAACACAATCAGGCACTTTCAATATTTTTGATAATGTGTTATTGGCAGTGTTTCGTCCTGATACAGGTTAATGGCCCATACAGTCTACCCAGGACTCATCAGTTAGGGATAGACCATGAACTTGAGCCAACTCAACAAAACTTTGTTAGTAAGGTAAAGAACAAAACAATCTCTTCTTATTGAAGTAAGATTTATGCAGATTAACATCTGTCTTAATTTATAAGACAGGATGCCCAGGACTGAGGGTATCTACATCTCTGCCTATTTTCTTTTCTTCATATATTGATATTGATATTCAAATTAAAATCAGCATTCTGCATTTAACATCATAAAATCAGCATTAACATAAAAGCGTTAAATACAACAAGATAACAATGGTAAACTGAAATGATAACAGTGTGCATGCTCATCTTCAAACATATATGTACAGATGTACTCTTATAATGTAGCAAACCTGTCTGTAATAAAAATATTGAATATTTATTTATGATGGAAACTACCACTGGTATTCCTCCCACTATCTTAGATATGGGAATGACAAGCCCAGACACCATGTAGCTAGAATTCAAAAACTGTTAAATGTTCAATTGATACAATTTCAAGGTTTTTTTTGTTTAGTTTTTCCAGATTTTTTTTCCACATGACACAAAACAAAGTAATTCTATACATTCTGAGTTATTATGTGATTTCTAAAAAATAAACTCACTTTTAAGTTGTTGGTGTTTTCCTTTTTTTCCTTTTTTTTAATATAACCTTGAGGTACCTCCTTGTGAAAATGATTGACAACTCATCTGACAAGTTGAACCCAATTGTATCAAATATCCTATTAGATTATATTTGCTCTACCTGCATTCTCTTGTTCTTGAATTTGGCAAGAGTGTTTATGTAGATATTTTTTTATATTATCGACCAACCGACCCGCTTTTTCAAAAGCATCGAGACTAGAAACAAATGATTATATAGCACTGCCCTTACTTGTAAACACTGAATTATAATTATGTGGAAAGAATCACCAAACTACTGAATGGATGTATGTGCTCTGTAAAAATCACATGGAATATGTTCCACTTCTAGTAATGAAAAGTTGGACCTCTTTGCAGCAGTTGCCTGGATACATTGTCAATACATTTGCATACCTTATTCATTCTAATTCGGTTTGTTGCATATATCTTGTCATTAGGTTGCCTATTTCTCATTGTTGCCTTGCAGGTTCTTGTACACGTGCATCCTGATGGAGTAGGTGAGCTGATGACAAAATTTGATAGTACATTATCTAGTTATTGATGTTAATGATGTAATTTTATTATTGATGTAAAACACAATTTGCCAATCATTGTCAGACACTCAGTAAATACTGATGGATTTCTACTGAACAATTAAATGTCTTATCATTAAATGAATAATTTATACCTGGACATAATTGTTGATTACAACTTGTATATTTATCTTAACTTTAAAGCATTAAAGATATGAAAGTTCTTAGTATTAAAAAGGTTTCAGTTGAAATTTGACCCTTGTTATTTACTGAGATGTGCTTATATTCATACTTTAATTTAGTACCTTTTATCATGTGATCTTCACATTGCCTAATCATAAACGTTTTCAACTGTCATTCCTTTCTCTTGAAGTTTTTCTTCTAGGCTCTTTTCCTTATTCCAAAGAAACACATTTAAAGGTTGGTTTGACAGCTTTATCCCATTCACAATGGACATGATCAATATGACCAGTCTGCTAATTCTCGTAGTCTTGCTTTGCTGTCCATCATGTTTACTGTCATGCTCTTTGCACTCCTCTATGAATGACATCAGAACAATGTCATTGAGGTCTACAGACCTTGGTCCTTTGTTGACACCAGCTGGTTCAGGAGCAGTAACAATTGAAGGAAAATATTCCTTTCCACACAGCAAAATATGGCCTTCCTTCACTTCAGTTTTCATTTCATTTTTTTCAAACTCACCTAACAAAATAACAACATCTATTTTTGATTTAATTAAGTCTGTAACAGTTTTAATTTGGAAAGCTTTTTCCTTAGACATACTTATGATAAGCACTCTTAACTCTTTTATTTTCTTTATTAAATCTCTCTCTTCCTCGGCAAAGCCACCACCGTGAAGAGAAAGGCATCTAAGGCCTTTTAATTTGCCTGTTCCTGCAATTATTCTTGTTTTGTCTGTTAGCTTTTGTGAAAACACAAGTCCCCTAATTTTTGTTGATTGAGATTTATGCCATCTTAGCTTCTCCGTAGTATTGCCAATGTTTATATCAAGGTGAGCACATCTCACAGTGCCTGGAAGTTGGATGCAATATCCTCCATCATGTAGAGGTAATTCCTGTTTGTCTTTTTCTCTTTCTACCTTTGACTTGATATCAGGAATACTGATTTTAACAAATAAACATTCTACTGGAATGAAAATGAATTGCAGTATTTCAGGTGGACAGGACTCTGAACTTTTAAACTCAACCTTTGCTGGAAATTGATCACTAATATTCAATTTGTATGAAAATTGTTCCAGACAAGCTCTTGCCTTTAGAATTGTCCAGAGTGTCATCAATAATGGTGGAATACATTTTTTTTTTGCATCAGCAAAATCTATTGCTTCCTTCAAAACACCACCTTCATGTTTTGATAATTCTTCTGGAGTAGTTGATAGACATGTTGAGTTAATATCCAAATTTATAGATGCCAATGTGTTAAAGCTTCTATCATTGAGGACATCATCTTTGAATATTTCCAAAAATAAGCAATAGAGTTCAGATATTCCCCATGTACTTTGACATTTTATGTCAAGGCAGAGATCACTTATATTTCTCAGGATTGTAATCAGTTCTTTCTTTGTTGATAGACCTGATTCTTGCAGACACCACATCCACTGTTTGTTTATTAATCCATTTGATTGCTTCAGTATATTTTCAAGAATATAGGGAGCATTTTTCTCTGATAGACCACATAGATACATTCCTCTTTGTGCTGAATACCCGTCTGGGAGTTCTCCGGGCTTGATTTCTGCACAGTATGCCCACATAATATCCTGTATGTCTTGGAATGATCCACAAAGTGTACTTCTGGACATCATACATGCAGGTTGCACTTCCTCCTGCACTTTGTTGGGGATTCTATCTTCCCCATGTTGGTCAGATATAATATCTCTAAAAAGTTTTGTCACCTCTTGCTTTTTATCACCAATTATTTTCTTCAGTGATTTAATGTCAGAATCTACTATTGAATTGCATTTCAAAATTTCTACTACAATTCTTTCCAGAATTTTGGTCTGTGAACTAAGCACATTTTTTTCATCAAGGAAAAATGTTGGTAGATTTCCACCATCATCATGACTATGTTTTATCCTTTCAGTTGGTTGGACATTTTCATAGTGATCTGTCTTTATTAGCACAGTGGGTCCTTGCACTAGTGTTCTGTCCAACAGAAAGCAGGTGAGTAACAACCTATCCGGATCTAAGAGGAATTCATCAACAATGTGATCATGTCCTCTACTAAAAAGCAAATTTTTAATTCTGTTTGATTTAGCTTTGTACTTCCCCAAATATTCATCAATATACTCCTTCTGAATTTGTACATCCAATTGTCCTAATTGGACTATTTCAGCATATGATGCATTGGTATCCTGTGATTCATGCATATGTTGAACAGATAATATAACATTAAAATCCTTAAAATATTCCAATACTTTTTGCAGTTTATCCTTGTTTGCTGATGTTCCTACCCTATCCAAAATGAAACACACTTGTTTGCTGTTTTCGCATATATACTTTTTCAGTCCAGTTTGCACTTTCAAATCCATTTGTTTCACATGAGCAACATCTAATAAATATTCTACTGGTTCTTCTTTCAAATCAAAATTGTCATCTGGGATGTTTAATCTATACAGAATCTGGTACTTTAAATTCTCATCATCGGGGTTATTTGCCCATTCATAACAGAATTTGTTTGAAAGCGTAGATGTTCCTGTATTGTTTGCATTTAAAATAAGAATTTTTTTAATAGTCCCTTTGGCAATCTGTTTCATTCTTGTATAAAGTTTTTCCCAGCCATAAACATTACGTGATAACAAGGGTTTCATCCAATTTAATTTTCCTTGGTATTCAGTTTTAAGTATTTCCTTGATTTCTCCAATTAGCATTTGGTAATCAGGAGGCAACTCAACTGGAAAGAAATAATAATAAAAAATTAGTCATTTTGCAACTCTTTACCTAGATATTATGATTATGTTCAATCAAGGTTTACAAGTTAAGTACCTCTATCAGTTTCCTTTTTATCTGCTACATTTTCTCCATTTGCTTCTTCCAGGTTAGTGTCATTCCTATCTTGTGGATCATTTGTAGGTAGAAGGCCATATGTTTGTCCTTTAAATACAAATTATCATATAAAAACACACTTTGGGAATATAAATGAAAATCAAGAACAGATCCAAATAAATTCTGTATTTATAAATGAGGTATGAATTCCAAAGAGGAGCACAGCATAAGGCACATCACAGCATTAGGACATTACATCTAGTTTGTATTTTACTTCAGATATAATTAGCAGCAAACAATATGATGCATAACACTGATCATAAGTAGTAAACAAATATGAAATCTTGAATAATCAATAGTTTTACTTGTTGTATCTTACATATAACAGCAATAATTAAGTCAACATTACAGAGAGGCAAGTCTGTTTACAACGCTTTTGCAGGTAATGTTTTCTAAGTGTCTTAAGTTTAAATGTAAAGCTGTTTAATGATTTGCATGTTTTCATTTCCAGGGGCAGGGCATTCCACAATTTTTGGTGCATATACCTCAAAAGCCCTATCACCATACACCTTCATACTGGTTCTAGGTGCAATATATTCATTCTTGGCAATTGATCCGAGTGATTTTGGCCCAGGTTTAGGTTCTTATAATAAAGATAGGTACTCAAGTGCACAACCATTTTGTGCCTTCAATGTCAGTAGAGCTATTTTGAAATCTATCCTAGCTTCAACTGGAAGCCAATGTAATTCCATCAGTTTGCAAGTTACGTGATCATCTTTCCTCATTATTCCCATCGGTCTTGCTGCAGCATTCTACAATTCTTGCAATTTGGTTATTTTATACCAGTCTCCATACGAGCGTGAAGTTCATTTGATATTTGATATTTGATATTTGACGTTTTTTTCAAAGTATGCCTCCAAGTATATATCTATACACACTTATAGGATATGGGTCAAAACAGGATATAAAAGGATATATACCCTGTCAAAAGCGGATATATCATTTTTATTCGCAATAAATCCAATTTTTATACATTTATAACTTAGAAATGTTTTTTAAATGATCTCAAAGACTTTTGATTGACTAATGGGGCCTTAGACATACTTGGTAGACATGTCTAGATTATGTCTAGCCCCCTCAATATGAGAGCATAAATCTGAGTTCAATGGAATAGCCCTTTTCCCCTGGCAAAGTCAATATATTCGACCAACTGACTGGTATGAGGTTGGGGAGGGGGGGGGGAGAGTACTAAAAGGACTTTTGATTGACTAATGGGGCCTTAGACATACTTGGTAGACATGTCTAGATTATGTCTAGCCCCCTCAATATGAGAGCATAAATCTGAGTTCAATGGAATAGCCCTTTTCCCCTGGCAAAGTCAATATATTCGACCTACTGACTGGTATGAGGTTGGGGAGGGGGGGAGAGTAATAAAAGGACTTTTGATTGACTAATGGGGCCTTAGACATACTTGGTAGACATGTATAGATTATGTCTAGCCCCCTCAATATGAGAGCATAAATCTGAGTTCAATGGAATAGCCCTTTTCCCCTGGCAAAGTCAATATATTCGACCAACTGACTGGTATGAGGTTGGGGAGGGGGGGGGGGGAGAGTACTAAAAGGACTTTTGATTGACTAATGGGGCCTTAGACATACTTGGTAGACATGTCTAGATTATGTCTAGCCCCCTCAATATGAGAGCATAAATCTGAGTTCAATGGAATAGCCCTTTTCCCCTGACAAAGTCAATATATTCGACCTACTGACTGGTATGAGGTTGGGGAGGGGGGGGAGAGTGCTAAAAGGACTTTTGATTGACTAATGGGGCCTTAGACATACTTGGTAGACATGTCTAGATTATGTCTAGCCCCCTCAATATGAGAGCATAAATCTGAGTTCAATGGAATAGCCCTTTTCCCCTGGCAAAGTCAATATATTCGACCAACTGACTGGTATGAGGTTGGGGAAGGGGGGGGGGGAGTACTAAAAGGACTTTTGATTGACTAATGGGGCCTTAGACATACTTGGTAGACATGTCTAGATTATGTCTAGCCCCCTCAATATGAGAGCATAAATCTGAGTTCAATGGAATAGCCCTTTTCCCCTGACAAAGTCAATATATTCGACCTACTGACTGGTATGAGGTTGGGGAGGGGGGGAGAGTACTAAAAGGACTTTTGATTGACTAATGGGGCCTTAGACATACTTGGTAGACATGTCTAGATTATGTCTAGCCCCCTCAATATGAGAGCATAAATCTGAGTTCAATGGAATAGCCCTTTTCCCCTGACAAAGTCAATATATTCGACCTACTGACTTGTATGAGGTTGGGGAGGAGGGATGGAGAGTACTAAAAAGACTTTTGATTGACTAATGGGGCCTTAGACATACTTGGTAGACATGTCTAGATTATGTCTAGCCCCCTCAATATGAGAGCATAAATCTGAGTTCAATGGAATAGCCCTTTTCCCCTGGCAAAGTCAATATATTCGACCTACTGACTGGTATGAGGTTGGGGAGGGGGGGGAGAGTACTAAAAGGACTTTTGATTGACTAATGGGGCCTAAGACATACTTGGTAGACATGTCTAGATTATGTCTAGCCCCCTCAATATGAGAGCATAAATCTGAGTTCAATGGAATAGCCCTTTTCCCCTGACAAAGTCAATATATTCGACCTACTGACTGGTATGAGGTTGGGGAGGGGGGAGAGTACTAAAAGGACTTTTGATTGACTAATGGGGCCTTAGACATACTTGGTAGACATGTCTAGATTATGTCTAGCCCCCTCAATATGAGAGCATAAATCTGAGTTCAATGGAATAGCCCTTTTCCCCTGACAAAGTCAATATATTCGACCTACTGACTGGTATGAGGTTGGGGAGGAGGGATGGAGAGTACTAAAAGACTTTTGATTGACTAATGGGGCCTTAGACATACTTGGTAGACATGTCTAGATTATGTCTAGCCCCCTCAATATGAGAGCATAAATCTGAGTTCAATGGAATAGCCCTTTTCCCCTGACAAAGTCAATATATTCGACCTACTGACTGGTATGAGGTTGGGGAGGGGGGGGGGAGAGTACTAAAAGGACTTTTGATTGACTAATGGGGCCTTAGACATACTTGGTAGACATGTCTAGATTATGTCTAGCCCCCTCAATATGAGAGCATAAATCTGAGTTCAATGGAATAGCCCTTTTTCCCTGACAGAGTCAATATATTCGACCTACTGACTGATATGAGGTGGGGGAATATTAAAAAGACTTTTGATTGACTAATGGGGCCTTAGACATACTTGGTAGACATGTCTAGATTGTGTCTAGCCCCCTCAATATGAGAGCATAAATCTGAGTTCAATGGAATAGCCCTTTTTCCCTGACAGAGTCAATATATTCGACCTACTGACTGATATGAGGTTGGGGGAGTACTAAAAAGACTTTTGATTGACTAATGGGGCCTTAGACATATTTGGTAGACATGTCTAGATTGTGTCTAGCCCCCTCAAAAAGAAAATACAATTTGGGAATAATTGAATGAGCCACTAAAATATAGTCCATTCATTTGGTCTAATAATTTATTTTCACAACTTTGATGAATCAAAATATTAATATATTTATGTACTCATAAATAGTGCAATTCAGAATATATCTCCCATAATCGTCATTTCTGTATTATCATGCAGAATAAGGGGGAGTAGGAATTTATTATGCCCTACTTTCGTATGCCCTGGTCCCACACATCAAAGAGTATGTGGTTGTAACAAATTCTGATAACAGGTGGCACCACAATTGACTTTCTTGCCTGCACACTCCATGCAGTGCCTTGTGTG